>JAQJVK010000001.1:78600357-79200357 GCA_035578135.1 Flexamia atlantica | reverse complement strand
ACAAGGTGAGGGCACTAGTACAACCACCAGCACCAGCAGATAGAACACGAGGATGCCACCACGTACACGCCCGTCCTGGCTGTCTCACTCCCTCCGTCTGTACGTCATCCCTGCAACACAAGGTGAGGGCACTAGTACAACCAATAGTGCCAGCAGATAGAACACGAGGATGCCACCACGTACACGCCCATCCTGGCTGTCTCACTCCCTCCGTCTGCACGCCATCCCTGCAACACAAGGTGAGGGCACTAGTACAACCAATAGTGCCAGCAGATAGAACACGAGGATGCCACCACGTACACGCCCGTCCTGGCTGTCTCACTCCCTCCGTCTGTACGTCATCCCTGCAACACAAGGTGAGGGTACTAGTACAACCACCAGCACCAGCAGATAGAACACGAGGATGCCACCACGTACACGCCCGTCCTGGCTGTCTCACTCCCTCCGTCTGTACGCCATCCCTGCAACACAAGGTGAGGGCACTAGTACAACCAATAGTGCCAGCAGATAGAACACGAGGAAGCCACCACATACACGCTCATCCTGGCTGTCTCACTCCCTCCGTCTGTACGTCATCCCTGCAACACAAGGTGAGGGCACTAGTACAACCACCAGCACCAGCAGATAGAACACGAGGATGCCACCACGTACACGCCCATCCTGGCTGTCTCACTCCCTCCGTCTGTACGTCATCCCTGCAACACAAGGTGAGGGCACTAGTACAACCACCAGCACCAGCAGATAGAACACGAGGATGCCACCACGTACACGCCCGTCCTGGCTGTCTCACTCCCTCCGACTGTTCGTCATCCCTTCTTATACTAATGTGAAGATGAACCGTTAAGATCTGAGGATAGATGCTTGTAAAAAAAACTTGATTCAATTGTAAAAATTATAAACTAATCGTTTGATAGTAGTGGATAAATTTCACGACCATAACACTGGTCGGAACTATTAAGTTTATGTAACAAGAACAAGAATGTGCAAAATCAGAATAAAAAGACTGATTTATATTACTTCCGTTTATTTCTTTTGACACAGTGGACAAAAACACGTATAACTAGTGAGATCGGGACTAGAATATTAATTACTCTTGTACCAAGAATTTATTTCGTGAACGTTTTAAGATTTTTGATATTTCAAAACTGTAAGGTGTTCACAAATCGCTAATACTTTCTACAAAAAAATAGAGCTAACTCGTTTCTTTATTTTAATAATCATGTCTCTTACAAAGGATCGGAGCTGTAATGAGAGTCCCAACAATCTTCTTAAAATATGGTGCTTACTTTTCAAACGCCGTTTTTGAACTACCGCTAATTAAAACGAAATAACCTGAGATTATTTTCATTCAGAAAGCATAATCCTCACTTCTCAATTATGATGATTCATTAATTATATTCTCCGCCGCCTTTGGCCAATATAGATGTAACAAAATTCCGAGGGGAGCAAGGAGGCCACTTGAAGGACAACGAAAGCCTCCTCATTTCAAGCACTTTTTTGCCTCTCCCGTTAAATGGTTGCTCTTTTGGTACACGATGTTTAATTTGTCAGTTGCGTTTTTCCTTTCAAATTATTAGCTTGAGTTAATTACTCAATTAATCTTTGGATGCAACTATATAATCACTATTTTTCAATGATTTTTTCGTGTAGTAGATACTTATGAAAATATCTTTCTTCAAAAACAAAAGTTATGTTGAAATTTTGCCTCAAAATACCTTAGTAAAATAGCAGGCTAGTTCTTCAGGATTATGTTTTCGGTAGTTTGAGTTTTAGGGCTGCGCTACAGGATGTTGAAATGGGATACATGTAAAATTTTTTAAACGTTAAGTGCTCGAGGTTCGACCTGTTTATATGGTACAGAAAGTGGCACTTTTCAAAATCTAAAAACATATATAAGACCTGAGGAAAGCCGGGGTTATTAATTAGTTCTTATAAGGGTGTCCCATACGTAAAGTGCCAAACTTCGGGAACAGGTTATATGGGTCAAAATAAATATAAAATGTATAATGAAATTTTTTCCAAAAACGCTTTGTTTACCAGATATCCGCCATCTTGTATTTTTAACCAAATATTTGTTATCTCCCAATTTTTTCAATCGATTTTTTTCAAACGCGGTATGCACCTGTATCTAGTCAAGGTTAGTTTATGAAAAAATAATCAGCATGATCGAATCGTAAATTTCAAAATGGCGGCCGTTTAAAATCTTTAAATTGAAATACCGAAAAAATGGTAAATTTAACAAAAAATATAAAGAATGATAATATTTAGAGAATTTTATTTCCATTCCAACGATACCATAAATTATGAAAATCGGTTAACAAACAATTAAGTCATGGTCGAATTAGCGCATGGCTCAGCGCAACAATGGACTACTTTGCTTCAAAAAATGCTGCCTCTCTAGCTAAATACGATCATATCTCAGTTGTTCAATAACCGATTTTCATAAATTTGGTGTCATTAGATGCGAAATAATATTGTCTAAAAATTGTCATTCTTTATATTTTTTGTAAAATGTAACGTTTTTTTGTTATTTCATCTTAATAATTTTAAACGGCCGCCATTTTGAAATTTATTGTTTGATCATGCTCATTATTTTTTCATAAACTAACCTTGACTAGATACAGGTGCATACCGAGTTTAAAAAATCTAGTAAAAAACTTGGGAGATAAAAAATATTTTGTAAAAAATATAAAATGGCGGATATTTGGTAAACAAAGCGTTTTTGGAAAAAAATGTATTCTGTGCTTTCGCTTTATTTTGACCCATATAACTTATTCCCGAGGTTTGGCACTTTACTTACGGGACACCCTGTATACACATTCATAGTAGATTCTAAACCAAAAACCATGGTAATGGAATACTTATTAATTTATGATAACACTAAGTCATTAATACTCAAGTATGATAAATCCTACTGGACTAATAACTTCATTAATCACGTAGAGAAAAAAACTAAATAGGACATATTATAGATTTGCCATTAGCCTACTACCTATTTCTAATTTGATATTAATAGGTTCACTATTACTATTTCTTAATTATTCGTTATATTACTATTACTATTTTGTTAAGTACCTATTTGATTTCCGAAAGTCAGCGTTGATACCATTTTGCATGAAACTGAAGTTTGTTACAAGCGCGTCAGCAAATAAATCATCAGGTTTGATGTTTTAATTTGACTTCATTCAAGCGGCGTAGTTCACGGTTTGTTGAACTCTTACTTTTGACATAGTTAACTTCAAATAACTACCTTAATAAGTAAGCGTTTTAGTCGTCTTTTGCATGTGTCTCGTTGTTTTACAGTTACTCTTACTATGAGTTCATAATATTCTATTGATCATTTTAGAGGTATGTTTTGAGTTTTAATTTATTGCTGCACTCTCCAAAACGTTTAATTCAGTTTTATTCTGGAACAGTGTATTAGCCGTTGTACACTGGAGGGTTTTGAAATTACTTACTTAAACAGCTGAATCTTTGTGTAATTTTATGGTGAATTATCTGTTTAGGTAATTTTTGAAGTTTGTAATTTTATTCCGCCAAGTATGAAAAATTATCACTGTAAAGTGTTTACGAAATAGAATCCAATCCAACAATAGGTGACCAACCACCAATAAATTCACTAGCCATGTGTTATTGAGATTTGTGAATGAAGTTCGCCACATTTCCTCTGCCTGCTTTACTCGGTATAACTTAGTGGGATTTTGTCTGTCACTGGTACACCAGTGAGTTCCTTTTCAAGGAAGGAGTCAAATTATTAAATTTTGGTTTATTCTATTGAAATTTTCTTGAAAAATTTAGTATATGTCCAATTGTAACCAAGATTTTAACATATTCTTTTTTCAATGTTAACCTTATTGGAACAAAGATAACGCTTTGTTTCTAAATGTTCGTTTTTTTCTAAATAAATTTACGGTGTACTATTAAACTTTCCCTAAAAATTAAATTGGTAAATGAATTAATTTACAACCACTCGCGAAGTAAATATTTTCAAAAAAAAACTCTCAGCTACTACAAATTAATCAAGGCATCCTGCAAGGGTCAATTTTAGGGCCGATACTATTTTTGATTCTGGTTAATGATATCAGTTTGAATGTAGATTGTTTTTCAACGGTGTATGCTGATGATACGTCTTTGGTCTCTTGTCGTAACACTGTACAGTGCCCTAATCAATTGGCACAAGAGAGTTTCGATCTAACTGGTTTAATGTTAATGTATTGTATTTAAATTTAATAATAAAACAAAAAAGATGCTTGTTTTATTAAATAAGGAGTATCTAAATTATTATTTTTCTGAGAAAGTTACCCTACTGGGTATTAACGTTGATTGTGATTTGTCATGGAAAGGCCTTATTGAATTAGTTTATAAGAAGTTATCCAGAGTTATACTTTTGCTATGAAGTAGGTTAAGGTATATTGTGTCTGATACGTATTTGAGAGTGGTCAATCACGCATTTTCTAGAGTACATTGAGTTATGGCCTTATTTTATGGGGTAATGGTACAGGGGTCAGTAAAATATTAGTCCTCCAGAAAAAACCAGTTAGAATTTTAGCTGGCGCCTCCAGACAGCAACATTGTAGGCTTTTGTTCGTAGGAATGCGACTTTTTACTGTTATTAATTTTGATTTTTACTAGCATTTGACCATGGCTTGGCTCACGATAAGAACTACAGCTGATCTTACTTCTGCTCTTTGAGCTGTCAAATTGTATTACCCACAGCGATTTACATTTCGGTATTTGAATGTTTTTATTTTTCTAAAATATAAGGGCGTTCACGAGACATTGCCTGAGGAGATTTTATAAATGAGCTCTAGATTTACCTTTTTGTGAAATTTAAACCCAGTCAATTCAGTAGTTTTTGCGTGATCGAGTCACAAACATTCATACATACACCAGAACTTTCTCATTTTTAGTGAGCTGAAATTATCATGCTGGTAAGAAAAGATTTTGTTAGTTTTAAGTCAAGGTCTTTAATCACGACCATTATACTAGAGACAGAAAGAAACAAGATCAATGTATATAGGTATAGACTAGGGACTAGGGAGAACTCAAAAGTGCCCTAACACACTTGCTCTAAAATTGTATAATAGATTTCCAGCAGTTCTATATAAGAGACAACATCCAATAAACTTTTCTCAGACAAACTTTACGAATGGTTACTAAGTAATCCTTTGCACTCGATTTATGAATTTTTTGACTTGTTTTTGATTTAGTTTGGGCCTATCCGTAATGTTTGTTATGTTTTTTTAATGCCATAATGTTTGATAAATTTGTTATTAATGTTTTGTTTATATTTTAACTTTGTTACTTTCATTAGAATAATTTTCAGTTAAAGCTTTTTTTGCTTAAAAATGTCTCATGAAATTAAGTTTTTATAGTTAAAACAAAATTAAATAATGTTTTTAACATGTTTTTATTGGCTACATCTTTTAGGCTGACATGATTATGGATATCTTTCTTTTAGGCTAATGTTTTAATGAGACCTGTTGTAATAATGTAAAAATAACAATAAAAGTTATAAAAATAAATATAGACAATAAAAGTTTTATTAGTCTGATTTATAATCGAAGAGTTAAAGTAAATTAAGTCATTAGTATACAGTATCTTGTATATTTTAATTGCATATATGTCCATCATAGTTAGGGGGGCAATATATTGTTTAGATATTGAGTTTACTTAATTTTGTTACAGTAATAATAAATATTTAATTTTTTTAATTAAATGAAAAAATTCAAATTATTTCATAATTTACAAAAACAATTTTATTTGGCAATTTTTTTCTTTTTACTACAATAATAAACGTTGTAACTAATAAATTTTATAATTTTACAACTTTTGCTATATAGACCGTCAATGTATTATTATCGTTACAAAACTAAATGAAATAATAATATGGAAACTATTACAAATTAATCATTACATTAAAAAGTTAACTCTCGATTAACATAGCAATTTGCCATAACAGTGTTTTACTTTCACAACTTAAACGAATATTCGTGGAGAGCAGTAATGTCAAGATGTTTTCTGTAGCTAGCCTCTGCAAATAAGAAAGGTCACTAATTAATCGATCCCTAATCTGTTTATGATCCAGTTGAGAAAGTGATAGTGAAAGTGCAAATGGAGTCATAAATTTAATATGAGAGAAATCGCGTCGGTTGAACCTGAGAGTATTAGGCCTATATTTGAAAAACAAATGACAAAAACTGGTAAAATTACACTTTAGGTACAAGTGTAGGCTCCATTAGATTTTAACTATGCCGGTTATTGAACGTGTGGACTCAGGGGAGAGGTTAGGTGGAGATGCTTACCCTGGACGCGGCTCCAGCCGAGTGGTCGATGCTGCGTAGAGGTGACGCGCGTGCGCTGACGATGACGTCACTTACATACGTGCGGCAGCAGCTGAGCCGTACGTGCTGATGTAGTGATTATACGGAAAGCTTCGGTGTTGATGCTGCGTGAAGGACGCGCGTGCACTGACGATGACGTCACTCACATCCGTGCGTCAGCAGCTGAGCCGTACGTGCCGATGCAGTGATGATATGGAAAGCTTCGGTGTTGATGCTGCGTGAAGGACGCGCGTGCGCTGACGATGACGTCACTTACAAACGTACGTCAGCAGCTGAGCCGTACGTGCTGATGCAGTGATGATATGGAAAGCTTCGGTGTTGATGCTGCGTGAAGGACGCGCGTGCGCTGACGATGACGTCACTTACATACGTGCGGCAGCAGCTGAGCCGTACGTGCTGATGTAGTGATTATATGGAAAGCTTCGGTGTTGATGCTGCGTGAAGGACGCGCGTGCGCTGACGATGACGTCACTTACATACGTGCGGCAGCAGCTAAGCCGTACGTGCTGATGTAGTGATTATATGGAAAGCTTCGGTGTTGATGCTGCGTGAAGGACGCGCGTGCGCTGACGATGACGTCAGTTACAAACGTACGTCAGCAGCTGAGCCGTACGTGCCGATGCAGTGATTATATGGAAAGCTTCGGTGTTGATGCTGCGTGAAGGACGCGCGTGCGCTGACGATGACGTCACTTACATACGTGCGGCAGCAGCTGAGCCGTACGTCTGATGCAGTGATGATATGGAAAGCTTCGGTGTTGATGATGCGTGGAGGTGATGCGCGTGCGCTGACGATGACGTCACTTACTTACATACGTGCGTCAGCAGCTGAGCCGTACGTGCTGATGCAGTGATGATATGGAAAGCTTCGGTGTTGATGCTGCGTGAAGGACGCGCGTGCGCTGACGATGACGTCACTCACATCCGTGCGTCAGCAGCTGAGCCGTACGTGCTGATGTAGTGATGATATGGAAAGCTTCGGTGTTGATGCTGCGTGGATAGGGTGACCAGATCGTTTCCAAATAAAAACGGGACACGCAAGAAAACTCACCCCCCCCCCCCGCATCCCTAATACAAAACACCACACACCAAGGTGTTTAATTACACGGGGGTCTCTGTAATTTACAAATTTTGTAATTGAAGAAATTAAGTATCAAATTGTTTTTGAAGATTTTAAACCATGAATTTTATTTTACATTTATTATAGCAGCACACGATTTTTACTGTTTTTCTTTAAGACTACGATAAATGGCATGTAGCCATGAAAGATAATTTTTTGAATCGCCATATATACTTAGGATTAAAAATAATCAAGTCACATTTCAGGATCTTAAAATTTTATTATAAAATAATAAAGATGTTCTACAATAAATTATGTAAGTGGTTATATGTATACTGTAAAATAGAATGATCAAAAAAGTATCATGATAATCTTAAACTTTAAGTTCTTAACGTGAATTATTATGCTGGGAAACAGCTATTCAAACATTAAACAATAAGTTCATTAAACGTTTCAATTTTTGTTATACTATTCTTGTCACTTGGTCCAGTCCTTTTTCTTTATCATAATATAGTTGTAGAACTGGCAACAATCCATTTTGAAGTTATATGATACTTGAAGAAGAGCTTGAAGTATGTGGCGTAAAACTAAAATCTTGTTTAGCTTTGGTAAAAGTTCGTAATATTCTTTTATAACCATAAGTAATATGAGATGCTTCTAAATGTTTAAGATAACGTTAGACATGTTTTTAATTTATAGCCTACTTTAAAAAAAACGGGACATTTTGACGTCCCGACAAAGTTTTTCGGGACAACGAAACGCAAGGTGAAAAAACGGGACTTTTCTGTTTTCACGGGACGTCTGGTCACCCTGTGCGTGGAGGTCGCGCGTGCGCTGACGATGACGTCACTTACATACGTGCGTCAGCAGCTGAGCCGTACGTGCTGGTGCAGTGATGATATGGAAAGCTTCGGTGTTGATGCTGCGTGGAGGTGACGCGCGTGCGCTGACGATGACGTCACTTACATACGTGCGTCAGCAGCTGAGCCGTACGTGCTGGTGCAGTGATGATATGGAAAGCTTCGGTGTTGATGCTGCGTGGAGGTGACGCGCGTGCGCTGACGATGACGTCACTTACATACGTGCGTCAGCAGCTGAGCCGTACGTGCTGGTGCAGTGATGATATGGAAACCTTCGGTGTTGATGCTGCGTGGAGGACGCGCGTGCGCTGACGATGACGTCACTTACATACGTGCGTCAGCAGCTGAGCCGTACGTGCTGATGCAGTGATGATATGGAAACCTTCGGTGTTGATGCTGCGTGGAGGACGCGCGTGCGCTGACGATGACGTCACTCACATCCGTGCGTCAGCAGCTGAGCCGTACGTGCTGATGCCGTTATGATACAGAAGAGAGCTCCGGTGTTGATGCTGCGTAGAGGTCACAGTGACGTGACTCACAAACGTTCGCCAGCAGCTGAGCTGTACGTGCTGATGCAGTGATGATATGGAAAGCTTCGGTGTTGATGCTGCGTGAAGGACGCGCGTGCGCTGACGATGACGTCACTCACATCCGTGCGTCAGCAGCTGAGCCGTACGTGCTGATGTAGTGATGATATGGAAAGCTTCGGTGTTGATGCTGCGTGGATAGGGTGACCAGATCGTTTCCAAATAAAAACGGGACACGCAAGAAAACTCACCCCCCCCCCCCCCCCGCATCCCTAATACAAAACACCACACACCAAGGTGTTTAATTACACGGGGGTCTCTGTAATTTACAAATTTTGTAATTGAAGAAATTAAGTATCAAATTGTTTTTGAAGATTTTAAACCATGAATTTTATTTTACATTTATTATAGCAGCACACGATTTTTACTGTTTTTCTTTAAGACTACGATAAATGGCATGTAGCCATGAAAGATAATTTTTTGAATCGCCATATATACTTAGGATTAAAAATAATCAAGTCACATTTCAGGATCTTAAAATTTTATTATAAAATAATAAAGATGTTCTACAATAAATTATGTAAGTGGTTATATGTATACTGTAAAATAGAATGATCAAAAAAGTATCATGATAATCTTAAACTTTAAGTTCTTAACGTGAATTATTATGCTGGGAAACAGCTATTCAAACATTAAACAATAAGTTCATTAAACGTTTCAATTTTTGTTATACTATTCTTGTCACTTGGTCCAGTCCTTTTTCTTTATTATAATATAGTTGTAGAACTGGCAACAATCCATTTTGAAGTTATATGATACTTGAAGAAGAGCTTGAAGTATGTGGCGTAAAACTAAAATCTTGTTTAGCTTTGGTAAAAGTTCGTAATATTCTTTTATAACCATAAGTAATATGAGATGCTTCTAAATGTTTAAGATAACGTTAGACATGTTTTTAATTTATAGCCTACTTTAAAAAAAACGGGACATTTTGACGTCCCGACAAAGTTTTTCGGGACAACGAAACGCAAGGTGAAAAAACGGGACTTTTCTGTTTTCACGGGACGTCTGGTCACCCTGTGCGTGGAGGTCGCGCGTGCGCTGACGATGACGTCACTTACATACGTGCGTCAGCAGCTGAGCCGTACGTGCTGGTGCAGTGATGATATGGAAAGCTTCGGTGTTGATGCTGCGTGGAGGTGACGCGCGTGCGCTGACGATGACGTCACTTACATACGTGCGTCAGCAGCTGAGCCGTACGTGCTGGTGCAGTGATGATATGGAAAGCTTCGGTGTTGATGCTGCGTGGAGGTGACGCGCGTGCGCTGACGATGACGTCACTTACATACGTGCGTCAGCAGCTGAGCCGTACGTGCTGGTGCAGTGATGATATGGAAAGCTTCGGTGTTGATGCTGCGTGGAGGACGCGCGTGCGCTGACGATGACGTCACTTACATACGTGCGTCAGCAGCTGAACCGTACGTGCTGATGCAGTGATGATATGGAAACCTTCGGTGTTGATGCTGCGTGGAGGACGCGCGTGCGCTGACGATGACGTCACTCACATCCGTGCGTCAGCAGCTGAGCCGTACGTGCTGATGCCGTTATGATACAGAAGAGAGCTCCGGTGTTGATGCTGCGTAGAGGTCACAGTGACGTGACTCACAAACGTTCGCCAGCAGCTGAGCTGTACGTGCTGATGCCGTGATGATATAGATAGGTTCGGTGTTGGTGCTGCATGGATGTGAATCTGACAGTGACGAAACTATCACACGTGCATCAGCAGCTAAGCGATACGGGTTATTGTCATTTTATATGGAGGGTAATGCAGGGGTGTGGTGTTGATGCTGCGTGGAGGTGACAATTAAGCCACTCACATTCGTGCTTTAGAAGCTGGCCGTGCTGTTGCCTTGTCAGTTTGTGCAGGAATTTTATCTAGATATTTATTTGCATTGTCTTATAATCATTGACCATGTTTGCGAATAATATTATTTAAAAATATGGTGTTTTGAGGTAGCAAAAAGTTAAATAAGCTACGAAGTCAGTTATTCGATAAATTTATGAAACGTACTTTGTTCGTTATCTAATTCGTTCTAATCATATTCCAGATCCCGAAACATCAATCAGTAATGGCAAAAGTCCACAAAAATCAAAATCTGAAAAATCAAATTTGCTGATATTAATTTGTACTGAATTGCCATATTCAAAAGAATCATTGTATTGACTAAATGTTTTGTATAAGCCTGACTTAAATAACTTGTTTAACATTCCAAACAAGCGATAGGCCTATGTATCTAAAAGCAGGGGTTGGGGAAATTTCGTACTTTAAGAATTGGGTTTCCGAACTCTTCTTTTCCGTTCATTAAATATTTGCTAACTTAACCAAATTAGGTTGTAATTGTAGTTTAGCAGACTTGATTCATAAAAAACATACCTCTTTACAATTTACAATTATGCAACGGTCAAGCACTTTGTGTATTATATTACAATATAATATTTAACTATTTATTAACCGTTTGTTCTTAAAACGCTAATTTTGATGTTAATTGTTTGCTAGAAGTGTGCTCAAGAAACTGTATTCCCTGTTAAGATTTTTCGCCAGTGGCTTTTATAAGTTGTATGCGAAAATTCAACAAAATCCTTTCTGCTAACCTAAATAGGTCTCAATAGTTTTAAGTTATTTTTCAACAACTGATCATTCGTCAACAACAAATTTTCATCCCTCAACAATTTCTTTTTATAGTGAAATATTTTAATTGCAAATTCGGCCAGATTACTACTTTGTTTACAACTCTTATCTTACCCAGGGCAACAGACTTCGTCTTGTGTACACAGGGGCTCACTTTAGAGCGGCCGTCAAATTACCTAGAACAGTGGCATTTCATTAGCGATTCATATATTGAGTTAAGAAACATGCGTATGATTCATGGTGAATGAGTTTTTATTTAACAACTGTCTCTTTATAGAAATGTTATTTTCATCCAAACATATTTTATAATTGTACATATTCTAAATTTTATGGTGATTGGTATTGTTTTCAAAAACTAATAATGTAACAGATGGATAGTAAAATTCATTATTCACAAATTATTATTTATTATATCTGCAAACTACATTGAAAGGTTTATTATTTTTTCCAAACAATTTAATAGTAAATTCAATTACCTATTGTATTATTGTTTGAGAGTCATTACTCACAAATATTTTTAATGCTTTTAATAAAACAGGTATTGGACATTACAATGGAATGTTATTCGAAATATAATGAATATTTAAATGCTTAAATTATGTATGTGAATATCCCCTATTACCGACCTTTTTTCAATTATATTAATTAAACTAATCTCTAAGTCAAAAATGTTTACAGCATTAAAACATTTCCTCATCTTTCAACAAACGTTATGGAAAAATAATTTAAACAATCGTGATATACGTTTTCGATATTAAAAAATAAAGGTGATTTGATAAGGTCGAATGAACCATAAACAATATTATTTTTTGTATAAAAGCTTACCAGAACAGCATGCAGGGGTGAATGTAGTTGGTTGCAGCTGTCGGAGTCTGCAATCCCCTCCACTGACTGCGTCTCCCTCAACTCCATTCTCCGTGACCCTTCCATTAATCCGCCCCGCTGATGCCGATCTCATTCCATAAGCTCGTCTTTGTAATGCATACGTTTTTCTTGCCTCTTCAAATATTTCTGTATCATGTTCTTCAACCCTTTTCATTACCTCTAACAACGAGCCCATACGCTGGTTTCCTTAAGCTTAATTTCCTATCGGTATATTTTCAGCCAGCCTTTAAAAATCCTCCTCGGAAGTTATTTAATCACTTTAATCATATTCTGTACAGGTTCATACTTAACTAATTATTGGTTCATTAATTATATTTAAATTGGTAATTTAGGTGTGTAACAAAGGTTTTGTTACAAACTATTAACTATATTAAAGATGTATTTCTAATTTATCGAAACTGATTTAGTAAAATTTATCTAATTAAAAATAATCTGCTTTTAATACACATATACCTAATTTATTTATAGAGTTTTCTTTTTGATTCAATATTCTTTTACATCTTAGCAAAGACCACATGTAAATCTAGTGCTTGGATTGATTGCAAAAGTTGTTATGTTTAACTATATTTATATTATAGTACGTGTGGTTAGCGTAAATTTTCACCAAAACCTTGCACTCTTTGATACAGCTTAGCCACTTGGTATATGTATAGAAGATACCTGTAGAAGTATTTTTGTCCGAAGATCCAACCTTGAATTCATGTAGAACACCTCCATATCAGCCATTAAAGATGGCCGCCATTACATTCATAGATTTCTCTATAACTCCGGTAATAGTGTTCCGATCTTGATAAACCGTTTTTTGTTTGAATGATAATTGTAAAATAAAACTT
The DNA here is from genome assembly GCA_035578135.1 of Flexamia atlantica. NCBI lineage: Eukaryota > Metazoa > Arthropoda > Insecta > Hemiptera > Cicadellidae > Flexamia > Flexamia atlantica. The sequence continues at coordinate 79,187,163 of JAQJVK010000001.1, read as the reverse complement.
TTTTGTTCATAACATTTTTTTCTAAAGTTAATAGTTTTCATTGTATAATTGAAAAACGAAATTTTCCATTTAATTGCATGGGGAAGTCTAATTCCTCAACAAAATGCGTTTTGAGGGCTCAAAAAAAGCTATGACTAAATTTAGAATATTCTCTAGGTTGAAAAATTATACGCACAGAAATTTTATTGCAATAGGTCAACTATTGTCAGAATAATGGCCTCGAAAAGATATACGCACAGGCCATTTTCCAAATTAGCCTAGTTTTTTTCGGTATTTTATGGAGTAAAAAACTATTATTGTGGTGAAACCTGAATACAAATGAAGAAAGATAACTAAACGACCGAGAAAAATCGATCATAATAGTATAATTCTAGGTTTTCATCCATTTCAAAGGTCCAAAAGACGTTTTTGGTCGCCCCATGTTAAGCATAGGGAAAAAGGACAGGCTCAGACTTTTATCGTAATAAATACTTTATCCGTCGGTAGAAATGAATAAAAATTCATGAACGTATTTAACATAAACATTTGAACAATATAACATAAAAAAATCTTGGATAAATAATCGCTAAACAGAACTTATACGTGTTAAAAAATGAATTTTAATAGTAAAATTGAGCCTTCCTGCTGGCGCCCTCTTTTGGAATTTGGCGCAAGCGAGCCTAGCGCCGACTAGTGCCAGTTCGCGAGCACTTCACCAAATCTCTTTAATTAAACTACTAAAAATAATCTTTATTTTAGATGTTTTTGTTTTATATCTTTACGGTATTTTTGTTAAACATTTTCAAGACTTTACAAATTATTTTCATAAATATTATGTTTTTTTAATTGAAGGGATTCGGCGTAGTTCACTCAAATACGTGTGGTTAGCACCAGCCACGCTTGCGCCGATTTCCATAGGGGGCGCTAGCAGCGAGGCTTAATTTTACCTCTAAAATTAATTTTGAAACATATAAATTCTGTTTAGCGATTATTCATCTATAAGATTTTTTAATGTTATATCGTTCAAATGCTTATGTTAAATATGTTAATGAATTTTTATTCATTTCTACCGACGGATAAAGTATTTATTGCGAAAAAAGTCAGAGCCTGTCCTTTTGCCCTATGCTTAACATGGGGCGACTCAAAACTTCTTTTGGACCTTCAAAATGGAAGAAAACCTAGAATTATACTATTATGATCGATTTTTCTCGGTCGTTTAGTTATTTTTCTTCGTTTTTATTCAGGTTTCATATCAATAAAAAACTCCATGGTGTTTTTACTCCATCAAATACCGAAAAAAACTAGGCTAACTTGGAAAATGGCCTGTGCGTATATCTTTTTGAGACCATTACTCTGATAATAGTTGACCTATTGGAATAAAATTTCTGTGCGTATACGTTTTCAACCTAGGGATTATTCTACATTTAGCCATAGCCTTGTTGAGCCCCTCAAAACGCATTTTATTGAGGAAGTAGACTTTCCCATGGAATTAAATAGAAAATTACGTTTTTCAAATATACAATGAAAACTAATGACTTTAGAAAAAAATATTAAATACAAAAAAGTTTTATTTTAAAATTATCTTTCAAACAAAAAACGGTTTATCAAGATCGGAATACTATTACCGGAGTTATAGAGCAATTTATGAATGTAATGGCGGCCATCTTTAATGGCTGATATGGGGGTGTTCTACACGAATTCAAGGTTGGATCTTCGAACAAAAATACTTCAACTGGTGTCTTCTATACACATACCAAGTGGCTAAGCTGTATCAAAAAGTGCAAGGTTTTTACGCTAACCACACGTACTATTACTCCTTTTAGTAGAATTAAAATTCAAAAGAATGCCTCTTGCTGTCGGTAAGAGAGCGGCAATTTAATATCATTTTGAGAGGGAACGATTGCTTTTTAATATCCGTCTGTTCAGGATTCCATATTCTTCCTTTGTCACTGGAACAGCTAATATTGAAGCGAATGGAAACAAACGTTCGCTAATATCAAGTGTTTACGATGTACGCTGGCTGTCGCTGCCGGGCCGGTGGCGGGATAGCGGCACACGAGCCAGACTGACTGCAACTCAGTGAATCGATCACGACGTGCGACGCGACGGCCGGAACTGCCGGATCTGGGAAGTATTGGACACCGATATTTAGGCTTGCAGATATTATTAAACAGTCGCCAAACTGTAGATTGTTAATAATTTAAGTTTTGACCCGCATGTAATAAAGACATATGAAAATAAACGGTATCAGGAAACTGACACATACTTTCTCCCTTCAAGTCATTTAAAACCAGAAAACATTTAAAGTAAAATAAAAAAATTAACAATTAATCATCATTCACACAAATATATACCAAATTTGATCAAAATCGGTTAGTAAATAACGGAGATATCGGTTTTTGAATATTTGCCATAAGAATAACATTGGACAACGTACTGCGTTTACCGCCAAACTAAAATATCAATTATCTCCGCAACCAGTTGAACTAATGATTCAAAATACTAGATTATTTAGTTTTTCAATTTAATGGTTGCAAGTATACTTTCTTTAAACGTTACAGTTTTTGTGAAATTTGAAAAATATGAATTTTTTAACACTTAAACCCCCATAACTTCTGAACATGAATTTTTACAGACATGCGGGTGGTGTCATTTTGTTTGTCGTCCTAAGCACTAAAAACCATGAAATTTTAATCAAAATCGTTAGAGCCGTTTTTGAGAAATTTGGATTTTTGTAATTTTTTATGGGTTTTTATGGGGTAAATACCCTTAAAAATCAAAAATTCAAAAAACAAAAACGAAAAATACGCCTGGAGATACCACGGCTTTACACCTATATGCCAAATTTCATGAAAATCGGTCCACTGGTGTCGTCTCTAGCTTTGTTTACATCCACACACACGCACACACATCCTCACACACAGACAGACACCACGCCAAAAACACTTTTTTGGATTCAGGGAGCACTAAAACGAATATATCCACTAACAACTCAAATTCGAAAATTTTGACGAAAACAATACTTTCTCCATATACTATGTGTAGGGGGAGAAAGTAAAAGATTTCCCCAAAAAAGTGCACATCTCTTGTGGTAAACTATATACGAATCTAAATTTATCCAGAAGAAACTTAAAAAATAATAGCAGATACCGCACTGCCCGAGAAAAATTCGAAACAAACTCAATTCTTTGAAATAATAATAATAATAATAATAATAATAATAATAATAATAATAATAATAATAATAATAATAATAGGGAAGTTTAAGTAGGACATTAAAAAAACCATAAATCTGCTCCCATCAATTCCGTTACTATTTCAACAAGAGCAAGGTACTGCATATAATGTCGAACATACATTGAAGGGCTATTCGTCAGTTAATTTATTTTTTAACTGTCAAAGTGTTTTTTTTTCGTAAAATAGGGCACATGCGTCATTTTAGGCTGCGTATTAGAAAATGTGTCTACATTTATATTACTTGTCTACGTTTGTTTCTATAAATTTATTCCGGAACTCAGTATCATGGGAGTAGGTGCAAAATCAATCACTAACGTCTCTTTGGTACTGTGGTATTCCAGAACCACATAATCAGAAGTGTGCAGACCCTTAAAGTGGTTTTGCGTTCAAGCCCTACGAAGCCCAGCCCAAAAGCAAGAGTGATATAAGTTATGTAAAGCGTAGACATTTTTAGCCTACATTCATAACAGTCGAGATCAATTGATCCTAACCACAATCAATTCGTTGTTGTCAAGTCGTATCACATCGATCACATGACCGAAGAATGAAATTCTACTGTCTTATAGTTTTAAAACAATGTTGATTTTGTAGAGCAGACGCTGTCCTCGCGTTATGAAAGTGTTGTATTATAATTAGAGTCAAAGAAAGGAAACAAAACTATTTCCAACGGATAATGAAACTTGAATTAGGTAGTAAAACCTCATAATAACAGTTATTTTCTTTAAGCTTCCCGTATGAACACACGCTATGTTGTACGACCATTTAATTGTACAAGACCATTTAAATGTGTAATTAATTGAAGATAACTATCATATAATTACAGTACTTAGCCTAAAATAAATTCCTTACGGTTCATAGCCGGATTCCCAATCATGAGTAAAGAAGGAACAAGTCAAGTGTCAGTTGGGAGTGTAATGAACAGAACTATTGATTATTATCTTATTGAAAAAAACTAAAATTATTTTGTGGAAAACGTTAAAGTATCAATTCCATGTATTTGCAGAAAATTGATTCGTACAGTTTGCTTAGTTTCAGCGGTGAACATATGATATTTCAATCTAGTAATTAATAAATTTATTACCCCTGCAAATTTATAATCTATCAGTGTCACGTTGCACGCTAGTTAGGTAATTGCAATGATGGGTGGATGGTCCATGGATGAAAGTTAATGTGGGTGAGTAGAAGGGAACAGTCTACAAATCACCAGGGAGCGGGGCGGGGAGGGTGGCACAGGTGGCCTGAGGCCAGGCGAGGGCCAGATGCCGCGGCGTGTGCGAGGCCTCAGGCCGTCAGGTGGCGTTGTTGCCTGCAGTCAGGTAGTGCCCCTGATTTATAAGAGATCTTTCATAGTTATTTTAATCGTTTTACCATTGCACATATACCGAAGACCTAATCACATAATGCCCTGATTCAGTTAAGGTCAACTATGGGCAGATCCAAAAATAATTTATAACTAAACATTAATATATCGATTTATATTTTTCATTGGCATAATACGTATTTTGTTATGTCCTACATGTATGTAAAAAAGGTCTTCCGACACGTGTTTACAATTATTTTTTACGTATTATTAAGTCGTAGCATGCAGCTGCGAGAAAGGCTACGAAAGTCCTTTTTAATTAAGACAAATTTTATGAGAAAATATAGGATTAGCAGATGGGGTTTGGAAACACTCATTACTTCTTTCGTAGGAGCATCTTTTTACAAGCAAGTAATACAGTTAAACTTGTATAATCCACTAGCTAAGTTAGTAACTATAAAAAGCACATAGTAAGTAGCCTCATAAATAATAAAGACTGTTTTGAATCTTGATAACTCAACAGATTTTGCCATAAGCCCATCTGCTTCCCTGGTTTTCAAAGTGTTATATTTTTATAGCACATATTTTTTTCCTTATTTATTGCCATATATATTTACATACTCACGCAATTTTTTAAATTATTTGAATTGACTTCATCACAAAGTGCATAAGTGTTTACATATAACAGCTAATGCATGATCAAAATTTTTAGTTGGCCAATGCATGATTCGTGAGTTTTTTATTAATGCTATTTGGAAACTTGATTTCCTTTTTAGAATTAAGTGTTTCGACATTATAGGTAAGATTTTAAACAAAATATACTACCTATAATCGACTCTACGTTCACCTGTCAGTATAAATTTTCTATAAGCAATATTTTTCAAATAATAATTTAAGTTGTACTAGTCACTCAAAATTAATGTTATTAATGTTAGTTTTAATGTTAAATTAATGTCATAAAATGTTATGAAAAAAACACATTTTTCTTAAGATCTAAAATGATGGGTGAGTATATGCAACCGAGTAGGCTATTCAAAAAGGCAATAACACAACCAAACATACAAACAAAAAATCTAGCGCGAGGTTAAAAAATCTAGTTGATTGTTTGGCAACCTTGGATGTTGAGGGGATCGGGTTGCGACTGGAGATTCAATTGATTCCAACCATTCAATCCATTAACCCCGACATCGCATGGCCAGTAACACCCGTGGCTCATCGGCTATGCTGTTGATGTAGTTTCAGTGTTTATAATTTTTTATTTCAAAGTTTGTTTTTGGAATTAGTACCTATTATTTTCAAGCTTGAAGGAAACCAATCATTTTAAATAAAGAGGTCCGTGAGAGTAGGCTATATAACATGCTGCAGCCAAAAGTACAATGATTAGGCTCCTGATCTTAATGTATAATTAAAGCTTGGAATCTCATGCTGTGCACAGTGTTGGTTGGACTTAAACATATTCTAAGGCTTCACTCACCAAATTACCGTTTTAAAGCGACTCATGTCACGGTTTTTAGAACCACTCTTAATTTGTTTTACGGTCATATTTTGAAATAGTTTTAATGGTTGCCAATAGAATGCAGCACTAACTAATGATAATCCTAAAGGAATCCCCCAGCAAGGCCGGGGTCACCAGTTTGTTATTATATATCTCTATCTTATAGAACTCGTAATATAGTTGGCGAATAAACACTGCCATGAAATACAGAAATACAACATTATGGCAAATACAACACTGTCATATCAAGAAATAAACGTTTAAAGTGATACTTCCACTTTAAATTGCAAACTTACCAGGTAGGTAGGTATTTTAAGCCAAGTATGAATGAGAGATGAGTGTAGAATGATTGCGGAGTGATCTTGTAGTTTTGTAAGGCTGACATTTTCCTTAAACAGGACTGTCAATGTCATTAATCCCAGCAGCAAATGGCATCTCGGGACCTACAGTTTAACGTGGACTCCGAGCCACGATTTCGCCAATCAATTACGAAATGGTCTAATGAGGTTGGCCTTTTAGATGAACACGGTAGTACACTCTAGTGCGGATAAACTATTAATTTATTAATTTTGTACTTATTACCAGGATATGACTCATCCATAAGCTATCGCTTATAAACTATCCACAGTTTGTGACCTACAAGTAGCTGGATTACAGGACACGCCACCGTTCTATAGACCTACCTATAATTATGTATGAATACGTCTCTGTGCGAAAGATCCTTTATAGGAGTATGTTATTTTACTTGAATATAATAACACACATAAGTATCAACCATAAGTTATGGTTTATATTTTATGGGTCGTAATGTTAGATTAGACCTCTATACAAATAGAAATAATAACTGAAAATTCCCTAGGTTTTTACGGGACAATTTAACCGTGTGAGAATTTTACCTTATGACTCTTTTTTGCGTCCTCTTAATGAAAGAAAATTTTTATTCAAAATTAAAAATATGAGTTATTATTGGAATATATTTTAGAAGCTCCTGAAGTCAACAGTGGTTTATATGTCTGCTGGTCTGGCTGATTGTAAGCTTATAGTTGACCCGATCAACCTGTGAAATCTCAAAGTACGGTTTCATTATACCTCCTAATGTTTTAATTTATATTTACGTAATTTTCCGCCACTTCATAAAACTAAGTTTTCAAAACATTGTCCTTAATTAAATTCGGGTCTTGATACAGCTTTATCCCTCCATTTATCTGATAAACTTCTAGTAGATAATCTCTTGTTATTTAAATAGCTCCAAAAATAGTAGATTAATATTTTCTATCAAACCATTGAAAAGCATGAAACTTACTTGTCGCAATCAAACAACGCAATCTAATTCATAAGGTAAAAGTATAAAATTAATGGCTTGCAGGGACATTTTAGCGGTAAAACTCAGTATAGTTAGTTATCTGATCTCTTTGAGCTCGGTTTACAGCATTTCATCAACCAACATCTCTGAACGTTTCAATGGTTTTAATGTTAGAGATGTTTATCCCTCTGTACATATAAATATCCCAAGGAAAATTGTATCTGTTAACTTTTAGACACGTGTTACTCAGTTTCTTTAAGATTGTATTTATTTCATTCACTTTTAAATGTCTTCTGATATAGTAGTTTATGTAACGATTGTATAATGAATGTCTTTAAGCCACGAGTGAGGTGTAAGTTAGAACACGAGCGAAGCGAGTGTTCTAAATATCTCACGAGTGGCTTAAAGGCATAATACAATCGTTGCATACACTATTTTATCTACGACCAACACTATACGACAAAATTTCCCCCGAAGTTAAACAAAACTCATAACTTTTAATAATGATGGAATAGGTCAACTAAACTTTGAGGTTAGGCAAATAAGCAGACTGAACCATGAATTGTTGTGGAACAATCAGCTGATGGGATAAGTAAACTCAAACAGGAATCGTAATGCAACAATCAGCTGATGTGCGAATTGCGTAATTGTTATTATGACACTACTTCCGTCAAATGCCGAGCTCTCATTGGTCTAGAACCAGTACTCTAAAGTGACTCCAGTACTCTAAAGTCGTCATTAGAGTACTGCTTGGTTTTTGGTGTTTTAATGTATATCATTATAATGTTTATTGTAATACTATAATTGGTGCTTATTGCAATGGTCGTAGATAAAAGTATATTTGATGATCAATCGTCCCTGGAAGTTGCCATTCCAATATTCGATCTTATGGAGGAATATCAAAATTTTTATGGAGTCTGGGACTCTTGCTTTAAATGGTCCATCATACATTTATTTGTTGTCTTGCAAAACTTAACACATAGTTCTTTCCAACGACATATACATTATTAAAATCGTTCAAGAACTGTAGCAGTTGTGATAAAAATCCCTTGTGAATACGAAAGAGATTTTTTATTCAATCTTATTTATTTGTTCGTAATTATTCAATAGAATAAATAAGATAAAATAGATACGATACTAATTATTTCTTGGCCTCAACAAAATAAAAAAGTTTTGATTTATTATACATACAGAATTTGTTTATCATCTACATATTTAAAAAGAAATTGTTTTTTCCCGAGTCTGTACGGCTCTTCTACTCGACCGATTTTCATAATTGAGGTCTTAAATTAAAGGTATATGCACGCGCAGATTAGCCATCAAGCATTCACATTAATTCATCTGCCGTATTACTCAAGTTATGCACAAAAGCAACTTCCTCCCTGTACATTTCTTGTGGGAGTTACATTTGGTTTTTATTTTCCAACTTCGTTTGGCTCTTCTACCCTACCGATCTTTATAATTTATGTCATGAATTAAAGGTATGAACAGACAGATTTGCCATCAAGCATCAGCATTCATTTATCTACTGTATTACTCGACCAAAAAACATAAATTTGATTATTACCCGAATTTTGAATGCAATTCAAGATATATTTCCTCAGTTCTAATTACGTAATTCTATATGTTTTGGTCTAATAACCTTAGTAAAATACCAGCTTTCATTTGAGCTATTCATTATAATGATCGGACGTACCTGAAGCACGCTGCTGAATTCCAAACAACATAAATCTTAAAATAATTAGGGTTTTCTCTTCCGAGTCCGTTTGGCTCTTCTACCGAACCAATTTTCATAGTTGAGGACTTTAAAGGTATGCACGGGTAGATTAGCCATCAAGCATCCGCATTCATCTATCTACCCCATAACTTGACATATAGGCTACTCAAAGAAAAATACCTCCCCATGTATTTCTTATGAGATTTTCAAACTTGCAACGTTGTCTTATTATTGTTTTTCTCATATCTCCGGATTGAATCAAGGTATATAATTATTTTTGGTCTTGAAATACTCAATGAATTTCTGGCTTTCATATAAGATAGAGATCATTCAAATAGGTAGAATTTCAGGGGAGTCATGCGCCTCAAAAAACCATAAATTAGAATTATTCGTAAATTTGCCTTTAATTAGAGATCCATACCTTCATTTATTGTTATGTTATCCTAACGTTTTTAGTCTAAGAATCTTCACTGAAATACTGGCTTTCATTTGATCTATTATTTATTGAAATTTGATGTGTTTTAAACAAACACGCCGTGGGCAACCATTATAAATTTTAAAATTTTCAAGTAATTTCTCTTCATAAATATTGATAGCTCTTGCATTATTCATGTAATTTTTTATGTTTTGGTATGAAAACACTCAGTGAATTACAAGCTTTCATTTGAGCTATAGTTTATGTGGTTCTGATGAATAAAGCGAATTGTACACTTCCAAACAACAAAGATCTCATTTTTTAGAATTCGTCTGCGATAACTGATCAATATTTCCAGTATTATTTATTTATTTCATATGTTTTGATCTTAAAACACTCGCTAAATTACAGGCTTGAAACTTAGCTATCGTCAATTAAAATCAGACTGTTTAAGGCGAATCATATAGACTTTTTTACAAACTTTTTTTATATAAGCATAAAAAAATGGTCCATGTATCCTCTTTGCATATGTTTTGATTGTTATATTAGTTTTCATAAGTTAATTTGTTATATATATATATAATTTATCGAAGCGCTTGTTATAACTTTTGTGATTAGCTGATCTCTCAATTAGCTTTTAAGCTAGAGAGATTAATATTTATAACTGCTGTGTAACCGAATATTGTATTTAAATGAAATAAATAAATAAATAAATAACGTACTTAAACTTGACGTGCGTAGTCCCTTTTTTTATTTACAAATTGGTACCAAGTTCTTAAGTTTTGATATGCTAATACATAGGATTATCGAATCTTGTTGGGATGAAAAGTTATTGGCCCCCAGTTAGTAATCCTTATTACTGCATTATATTTGAGGTACATATTTTTTATAGATGGTACCTATTATAACTAATTCAGTGCTATAAGTCATGGTACATAGTTAGTTTGAAAAGTCGTATGTGCCTGGCTGACATGGCGCTGTCCCAGAAAACTATAGTACAGAATATCTCAGTAAATTCCTACTTTTTCCTTCGCGGAGGTAATTAGTACCAATTTGGTACTACAGGTTGACAACTTACAAAAGAGCCTTCTACCAATCGGTCTCTCGGTCTTATTTCCATGACCGCAAGACCTATAAACCTTAAATTTGGCATTTAGGTTCCTCTTACGCCCTAAATGATCATTATTAAACGGTTTTACAAAATTCCCTTAGGTTTCAGAATGCCAGTCGAAAATGCAACTGTGGGCAGGCTCTTTTCAAAGTTGTCGGCCTTTAAATCGTGGTTTAGTTGGTTTTCTAAAATTCCAACATAACCGGGCCAGCTACATGCACTTCTTTCTCTACTTAGGCAAGTGTCAGGCAAGACACATTGAAGTTGTGAAGCTGCATGTAAAATTCATTTTGTAAATGAAGAATTATTTTATTTTATTTGTGTCTTAGAACCAACATTAACTGCTGCGAGGCAGCGTGGGACCTCTAGTTGATATTTGAAAAAAACCTACTGTCGATCCCCTACTGTAAAATGCAGTTCTCAGTAACAACACTCTTCTAAGTTTAGGGATTTCATTAAACGCTCTAACAAATGAAAATACCATTTATTACGCGAACAAATTTATTTTAAAGAGAACTCCCTTTCAACTCTGCAAGGACCTATAATGATCCATGTTTGATATCCTCTTTATGCATTGTTAAGTTAATTTTTATATCCACCGGTAATTTTAATAGAATCCACAGAAAAAGTACAATATGGGTCTTCTTGTAATAAGGGTAAATGGGAAAACTTATTAGTGTTTCTTCCTTTAAAAGGAATCAAATTAAATGTATTAGAGGGATAGGCAAATTTTCTGAAATGTTACTTCAGATTTAAATCATATAATCTATGGTAGGTTATGGTAGGTTGTAACAAATCTTGGGTTATTAAATCTGTGCTACTACAGAAACTATGAAGTTTCCCTGAAATAATAAAGGTATAATTTGTTGGTTTTTTTAAAATTTTAATTACAAAATTCCGATGGTTAGTAATAGCTATTTTTCAAATTTTTTTGTTGTATCGGTTGAGAAAACCTTTTTACGTATAAGTGAATAGGTTTTGTTGGAACAGGAGCAAGAAGTACACCCCCTATCTCGTACAGTGGCGGTGGCGGTGCAACAGCTGATCAGCTGATGGGGAGATAGTGCGGCGATCGACCGCCAGATAGCAGCACCGGAAGCGCTCTACTTGCGCGCGCTCTGCGCTACATTACCATTACAAATGACCGACCGCTTGTTTTATTCAACAAGGGATCTTCTTCGTGTAGGTCGAAGTTTTATAGCCACTAATGTAATGGTTATGTGGCCACTTCTCTAAATGGGGTATTCAATTTGTTAAATTCTGACCCTTGATGGTCTCTAAGTAGGTACGAATTGCATTCTTCAAATAAGGCAACTGCATCATTATAAAGTCAATTGCATCGCTATATGTTTTTTCCGAGTGCCATAAAAAAGGTAAATAAATGTTTTATAATAGGGAAAAATGAGTGAAATTGGAAGTGTAAGACTCTTGGAACGTTAATTCTTTAAACCCATTTACAATTTTTAACGGTATAATTTTAATTCCTTATTAAAGTCTTAACGAGTCTTTATGTTACATTTGTTCGTGCATTTTAATTACTTTTAATATACTATTACATTGAACAAGCATAAACTTCTAACATTTAATAATCAATTACCTACAATCATAAAGTTAAAAAAAATGACACATAACTAAGCACCGATTATTATTGCTGTTATAATAAACGGGTTTCAGTTTATTATCATTGCAATCTCTTGATTGCAATAGAATACCGCATCCCTCTCATGTACGGCTGAGGTTTCAACACAGGCTCGACATATACGGTTAGTTAGTTATCTGTAACTGCCGACAGGGGTCTAGAAGTTATTTCTTCCGAGAAATATTAATCTTCAGCTAATACTGAGTTTATCTACCAAATTTATTTATTTAATCAACAAATCAATTGCAGCTTGATTATCCTTCCATCGTTTCAACGAGGGTTATTTTTAACTCAATCTCCGGATTCCCCGTTTCTCAGATTACCGTGCGTTCGTGTTCGGTCCGGTAAGCTCTCATTGCGAGAAAGTAAGACCGTTATCGCCTCAGCTGCAGGAAACCATAAAATTACAATTCCTTTGACTTTAGAGCAATTAAAGTAATAATAAAGGCCCGTGGTTGCGTGGGGCAGGTGCAGATGGAACCGTAGATCAGCCATGGCACAATGGCCTAATGACCGCCGCGCCGCCGCCGTACTCTCCACAACAACTCATTTGAAAATGCTAATCGACCGTGAGTACGCGGCTGAAGGCTTCTGGGAAAGGTGAAGAAATTTATTAGTAGACCAATACGGCTTGTTAACAAACTTTTCACCTCGTAATACGTTTCGGCGCACCGAAATTGCGCCGCGTACAAAACTGTCGAGAAAGATTCACTATAATCCCTAACCGATATTGCGCCTTGAGGGTGGCAGGTACCTGTAGACTGCAACACCACGCAATGACTCAGGAATGTTATCCTCGCCCCCCTCCCCCCCCCCCCCGCCTGACCAGTTGACGAACCACAAAATATTTGCATTCCATAAATGATTTTTCAGTTTTGCATAAGACACCTAAGCGATAGCTAGCTCAATTCACGAGCAAGCAAATCATTATAGTTATTTAGAATTAGTTGTTTATTGTTTGCGATCTTCATTAAAAAATATAAATCAATGATATCAATTCAGAAATAGCCCTTCAGAAAAAATGTTATGAGTTGCTATATTCCAGCACCATCAATCGAACGGTATAGTTGATAAATTAATTAGTTACCGGAAATAGAAATAAAACGGTACGGCGGTTAATCAGGTGAAATCAAGTGTTAGTACGTTGGGTTAACATAAAAACCTTGCACCTTTTGATTCAGCTTATAGCCTTGGCAGGTGTAAAGAAGATACTAGTAGAAATATTTTTGTCCGAAGAATCTATTTTGAATTCTTGTAGAACACCTCCATATTAGCCATTAAAGTAGGCCATCTGTATGAATTTTCTGATTTAGCCTGACTCCGTTGCTCACTCGCCACTTCCCTCCAAGGGGCGAAGGGTTTTGAAGGAATTCCTGTGTTCCGACTTCGAAGGCGAGGCGAGGAGTCAGTGCTTGCCTCCCTCATGTGATTCTAGGAAGGGCTGCGGCGCAATATCGGTCTACCCCTTGGACAAGATTTAGAGTCACGGCGCAATTAATTTCGGTGTCTACCTGAATTTTGCGGCGCAATTTCGGTGCGCCCATACGTTTTTGCGAAGTATTATTAAATGGTTTGAATTTAAAAGAAAATCTCATACTCCTAAGTTTTGACACTCTCCCTTGTCGTTAAAAACTGAAAGGGCTGTATTTCTGTAATACTAGCTTTTAAATTATTAACTCCTCAGAATTATTTTGCTAATTTAAGAATATAGTGTAAAAATTAATTATTTGAGCCAATTGGAATACTTTGAAATTGGCCTGTTCTCAACTGCCATTGCTCACTTTATTTTATCGTCTTGATAAATATATTTTTGGATTATTTTCTTCATTGCTTTAAGATTCTATGAACCTTTATTAGGAAATTGTTGATAAGCTAATTTGCAATACCGTACATGTATTAGAGACAAACTCTCTGGATTTTTTTATAAATAAACCATCTGCTACGTTACAGTCTTTTTTCAGTGAGCAAGAAAAGGTTTCCAATAGGAAAGTTTATTACGGGAGCATAGGATTAAATATGGAGTTGAAAATTTCAAGCAACGGCAGATTATAATAAACAAAATGCTGCCGACCAGCGCGTGTCCGCTAGTAAAGTTGAATTAAACACTACTGAAATTTTAATAAAAATTTAGTATGTACTACCATCGATATACACTACACATCGTAGTGTATTTCGATGTGTACTACATCAGATAAGCAGCATATTTACCAAAGTAAGATAAAGAAAAATAATTATGGACCTAACTTGAAAAATTAATCTCTTGGAGATAACATTCAGGCCTGCTGTAAACGGGGTGATAAAAGTAATTTATATTTTATGTAAATAATGTCAACAAACCAAACCCAAAACGAAGCGACGCTACGTGTAGATAGATACCTCCGAGAGTAGTAATATCAGAAAAAGTCCATCAAAAACATTTCACTAAGAAATTATTGTCTTAACATGATTTAATGCCTTGAATTGAGTGAAGCCACATTAGAGGTCTGACAGTGCTTCTGCAACTAAGAAATCATTCGCCCGTTCCGTCCGGTTACGATATGTAGGCTGGGAGGGGCAATCCGGGTAAATTAAACGGTGAAATTAAAACATCAACAAGCACGCGCCACACAAGGGTTCAGGTCTGGTACGGATAATAGCTATGTCTCAATCGCAGCCAATTAAAGCTAGACCGTTAGTTTATCAATCGCGGGCCGCGGGCGAGCGATGGAACGGTAGTTTGGCCAAAATACCCCCTTCAAAACAAACAGGCAAGGTATAATCGCGGGCTGGCGCCCCGGGCCCGTGCCGTACTGTAATTTGTAATGCTTTTATAATACGTTGTAACTCGCGAGGCGCGACGACGACGATCCAGACTGGAACTCGCCGCTCCGGACGCTCACTTCCAAACCGCTCGTCTGATCGGGCTATTGATAGAAAGTTAAATGTCAAAGCTGAAGTGAAACGTCATATTTTCAAAAGTATAAATTTCAACTTATTTTCTACTTTGCCAGACATATATTGAGAAATTTACATGATTCTTTGTTCGCAAATCGTAAACTCTGTTAGGGATATTTTTTAAGTTACATATGTCTGGGATGTTTTCAATAAAAATTATGCAATGCAATTAATTTTGTTTAGGTTTTTATGAGATTCTCTCAGATAGTCCGTTCTCTCTGTTGAATTTAGTATCTATACTTATAAAATCAAAATACCTCTGACTGATTGACTCGTCACATTTTCTCATACATTACAAGACTAGGCTAGTGGCCTACACTACAACAAACGTGGCTTCGGACCATGAAACTTGGCGCGCGTATTCTTTACAAGTTTGAGATGCGTACTAAAAATGTGCTTTAAAATATTTCCTCTCTAATAACTAAAATAAGGTGGTTAGTAATTTAAGAATTCCGTCCATTTTTAGTTTTGTAGTTTCATGTCTTAAAATAAGATTTGTCTATGCATATATAATATTATTAAAGGACACATAGGATGCGAGGTCCAATTTATTTAAACAAAAATTTATATTCTCATTAAAGTCATCAAGATATTTGTTGAATTCATCAACATATTTGTCAAGAAACATTCATTGACTTATCACCTCGCAGCCCTCACTACTTTACGCAGAAGAGCACTTAAATTTCGTATGGTTTTTTCTTAAAATCATTTCCAAAGTGTGGGTCTATGATATTTTGAAATTTTATGGGAGTTGGGCATTGGCTTAAAATTCTGAAAAATGCTTGCCTTATAAGGCATGTTTTCAACTTATCCATTTGCTCCGCTATGACTACTGACCAAAATTCAGGGGCAATTGTTTAAGATCAACTGATTGCCTCCTTATTACCGTTCAAGTTATTCAAGACCGTTAAATGAAACTCATCCGTTTGATAAAAAATAAATAAAACCTGAGGCCAAAGTCACTTTGACTGTCGAAATGGAAGGACAGACATTAAAGCCTAATCACCGCTAAGACAACAAAGAGATTGTTCCATTTATTTGTAATTTTAGAAAACCTTAAAATGGAAATATGTAAGCTACGCAAAAATACTATTTTTCATAAGAGTTTCTATCTGTCCCGTTAGCATTGTGGCACTACTACCTGGCCTATAGGGCTATAGCGTGGACCGTTTAAACATTGACTTTAGGTTCAAACATGCCAAAGGGACGGGAGTACCCCGAATTGAATGGAACGCTCTCTCATCGACCACATAGTACAAATAAATAGACAGAGCATCCCTATCTTTAATAGCATTGCAGCAAATGAAGCAGGGGCCGCCATATTGTTTCGGTATAGAAACATAATACCCCCCCCCCCATTGCAGCAGACCAGCATACTCCGCGAATTTCAAGTGCAAAAGAGCATATTTTAATCCAACATAGCGAGATTTGACATGTTTTTGTAAGCTCCCTAAGAATAACATGGGAAATGAGTATGTAGGTTTTCTGCAACAGGTACGTTAAAACTGTGTGGCTTTAATTAACTATTTAGTAGATCTGAACTAGAAGAAGCCGTATACCAAGTTTTATTGAGATACGTTGAGAAATAAGCGAGATAAAGAATTTTACTTATTTCCCATAAGGATAACATTGGGACGTACTGTTTACCACTAGCGATATCTCGGTAACCAATGGTCATAGAGCAACGATTCAAAATACTTTATTATTTGTTTTTTAAGCTGAATTCAAGGGGGTAAACCAAAATTAAATTATTTTAATTTTTCTAGAGTTTATCCGTGAGGCGCCTGCATAAAAACAAAATCAATCCCAAACTGTTGTTTACAAAAATATAATCGACTTAAAAAAATACAAATATGGTATCAAATTAAAGGTCCGAATCTCACAATTACTATGGTACCAATTATAAGTGGTTTAGAAGCAGTTTACACATCATAGGAACGCCACAGGTGCATTCCGTGGCGGCAGCTTCTCTTAAAAAATGTCAGGACAAGCTTCTAGGTTATCAGTGCACAGAGAAAAATGCATTGGTTGCCATAACCAATGCATGATTTGTTAACGATATTGGTAGGATAGTAGAGGATGTTGTAAACAATTAGAAGGGTTAAGATAACATACCGTGATAGTTGTTTCAAGAATCTATAAATTGTTATTTTCAATGAGTTGTTGTTACTAGTTAAAAGTGTTTGTCGTAACTCATTATAACTGTAATGTTTGCCAACATGTAACGGTAACCAACTGAAGTGGTTGTTTAAACCACTTGATATTTTCAATGAGTTGTTGTTATTAGTTAGAAGTCTTTGACGTAATTCATTAGAAAAGTAATGTTTGCCAACACGTAACGGTAATCATCTGAAGTGGTTGTTTAAACCATGACCCAGCGACTCCTTCCAGATAAGTCGACGCCATGGACAATTTTGTCATCTTCATATTATGTTGTAGGGCCTTGAGGAATTATTACCAAGATTTAAAGGTAAGGTGTTTAAGTATTCAGTTTATGCTGAAGATATAATTACTTGGCGTTACTTCAGATCTACCAAAATAGTACCTCTAGCTGATACTCTGCAGTTTACATTAAATGTATTACTATACAGGGTTTTGATAAAAAAAACCTTCAGGATATGGTTACTTACATCAGAACTGTGAAAAAAGTTGCTGTAAACATGGGTCCTAAAATGCTTGGTTATCCATCTGTCGGTCTGTATGTGTTTTTAACATGATTTTGTATAACTTTGGAACTACTAAAGTTAACAACTTCAAACTTGGCACATTTCTGCTCACCAATAGGACCTATTTTGGTGCGGAGTATCAAGTTTCTACTTTGTACCATTTCAAAATGGCAACCATTTTTATATTTTAAAACATAACACCTTAAAACCCGAAAATTTTATAAAAAATGTACAAGAGACAAAAAAGTTGCACAATTTTATCTTTTATAAAACGATATAAAGATTATTAAGATCGAACAACAATTGGAGTTATTGTAATTTTTCTAACATAATTCAAGCAAATTTGCTATAATTGCCATAACCTTGTATTTTTTACATTTTATTTACGAATTCCGAAGTAGGCTACTTTTCTGCCTCGGTATCCCTGCCCTAACCCCGTACGCATGTTACTCTGTGAACCCTGCCAGAAATTTGAAATTGAATTGCCCTTTCTTTCTTCACTGAAACAGCAGGTAAATACATACTCTCTCTCGGTTTTTGTCACATGTATTGCAATGAAAGATAAAACTTTATTATACATAACATTGGCCATGAGAGTAAGCAGCTCTTGGTAGCTCAGAGGTAAAGTACATCCGGGTTCGCGTCCCGTCCTCTATGCCAACATTTTTGGAAAAATAACTATTAATAGTGGTTAATTCAACCAGTTTGTTAATGTTTCCAACAACCTTTTTATAATTCGTTTAATCACTGTAGTAGTGGTTAAAATACTACTAAAGAGTTAATTTAACCACTTTGGTAGTGGTTAAAGTAACTAATTAAGTTTTGTTTTAACTTTCTTGGTGAATGTAGTCATAAACAACAATTGTTGTTAGCCCAACCACTTCCAAATGAAATGGGTTATTTTAACCCATAAAAAAACTAGTACACTTAACCCATAAAATTGATTGTCCCAACATATTTCGTTTAACTCACTAGGCTTAGGTTACTTTAACACATACCGGTGGTTGTCCCCATAGTAACCCTTGACATTGGTTGAACCAACTTATAAAAAAAGTTTGGCGAACCAATCATTTTTCTCTGTGTGTTTACGATGTGTAAACTACCTGTAAACCAATTATATTTGGTACGATAGTGATTCTGAGATTCAGACCTTTGATTTGATACCATATTTGTAATTCTTTACGTATAACTGGCGCCGATTCTTGGGGCCCAGGCCGTCCATAAGACTAATGTTAATTTTAGCATTGGTCTTATGGACGGCGTGGGCCCCAAGAATTGGCGCCAGTTATACTTTGTTTTTTCCATGCAGGCGGTTTTGAAGCAAATTTAGGCTTCAAGTCGCTGTTCGGGTGCTCCATCTATTGTACTATGTGGTCGCTGCGCTCTCTATGTATGACACAGCGGAGGTGTTGTCGGCCAGATTAAGTATCCTGTCGCGTGGCGGCGCCACCTGTGCCTCCAATAATTAAGCCACACGTGCCCGGATGGTGTAGTGTAGTGTGCGAGTGTGCGTGTGCGCGCATCACTTGTTAAATATCCTCGGACATCCGGCTGCTTCCTTCGTACTACAACTTAAAACTTCTCTAAATAATTGTTATCACAAAAGTATTATTATTTCACATGTTAATGTTTTTATAATTTAATCGTTTCAAATTTAATAAAATTTTGATCTCTATTACATACTATATATTTTGTAAGTTATATTCAAGGAAAGCGATATCTGGTGTTAACCAGGCTGTAATAAGTGATTAGTCATTGTAGCTCAGTCAATTAAAATCAAATATAAAGCAAACCTCGCAAACGCGTATATGCATCTTCTGTAATGTTTTGCACCCCTTGATTGACACCCGAGATTAAAGCCCTGAAAACTACATGCCACTCCCGTGGTACGAGAACAACTGAAAAATTCTGGGACTTTTTTCAGATGTCCACATATTATATTGAAACAAGCATCCCTCAGACTCTAAAATTACAGCTTTAAAGAATACTAAATTCCCTACAGGATACGAGATTCGTGCGTCTCTGTAGCTTGGAACCGAAAGAATCGGCCTTCATAAGGATAGGTGTAGTTGGAAAGATGCATATTATTCAATTTGATTCACATGATATAATAACTTCGAAAATTCCGAAAGCCACTAGTGCAGCTGGATAGCTAACAATCTATTCCATGCCAATTTTACATAAAATATGTGTGCTAAGTTGCATGGCGAACGATTGAAGCGTTTTTGAGGCAACTAATTTCAAACCTTTCCATTTAACGTCATGCACAGATGACAGAACTGATTGGCGAACTAATGCATTTTTTCGTGCCCTTTTTTTGTTTGGCTGTTATGCCACCCAAATTGCACTGGTATCAAAGTTATTATCAGCTATATCTGTTCTTTGGTACCTTAAGATGTGATATTGACTGAATCCTTGATACCAATGCAAAATGGGCGACGAAATGATCTGACAAACTTGACGCCGCACCCAAAAAAACGGACATGAAAAAGTGCATTAGGTTTCCAATCTGTACAGTTCTTCATCTGTGTGTAATGTAAATGAATAAATATATAGGAAGATTTAGTGTGTTTGAAACTGATTTATTCGAATACAGATTGGGGCTAGGCTCTGCCAAAGTGAATATGGCCTCCGAAATTAAAAAAAATCTTATATGTTAATCAAGGGGAAGAATTATTATGAAGCTCTCCTAACTTTGATGGTTAGTTAGGAGTCCCCAAACCCACAAAAGCCACAATTATGCTAAGGTAGTGAATTGTAGGGACTTAAGTCTACTTTTAATTTGAATGTTTTCTGTATGTTGCATGGTTTTCAAAATATGTGCGAAAATTTGAAAATTGCCCTAATTTTTTTTGTGTAGCATGGGAAAAGCACATGGTATTTTCAGGGTGCGATCTTGGGCGTTTATAAGAGGTTTTACCAAAATATATAAAAATCATAGCTACATGCTTGTTTGCAAGGTCTAATGTTCAAATTGACTGAATGCATAGAAAGTTGAAACCGTAAAATTCCTAGAAACCATTCTTGACAGGGGACTTATACGTGGCTCCTCCACCTATTCGTGCCATCAGGACATCCTCTGGGGTTGATGCCTTGGGGTTGCTTTGTTATCAAGAGATAGTCAAGATCCCATCTTCAAATAATATTGAATAAACTCGACTAAATTCAGTTTTTATTACAAATCTTATTAAAAAAAAACATAATTACCTTAATACTATCCACTGCCATACACGAATTAAACTTGTGGCGATTAAGAGATAGACCAACTACACAATCGCGTAGTATTTTCTCTTTACATTTGTTAAACCAGTTCCTCGTGTAAAAGGATTCAATGTGCAACATGAATGTGGGATACCGATAACTGCCAAAAATTTATTATTAGTGTTGAAAAAACAGAGGTTTTATTAATTTTTAAGCGTTGCATGAATTATAAAACTCAATATTAATCCTTCATACGACAAAGGTATTTTTGGTTAGACAACAAAAATATATAAATTTATAAATAACATGTAGGTATATTTCAAAAATTAAACTAGTTAAAAAAATATCGCGCACCGAGTGCTAGAGTCAACCAACCGCCGCGCCGAGCAAGTAGCGTGGCGTGTGCGGTGACAATCTCTATTTGGCGGCTTTTTTGACCGGATAATTAGGCAAGGTGAGGAGTTAGGGGGTATTTATTGTTGAATATGGATGTCAGCTGTTCGCCCCTCCCCCGCCCCACGCACACCATATGCTGTTAACAAGTGGCTGCCATTGGCTCGTGCCGCCCACGTGACCGCCTGCCGCGGACTGCCACAAGGGTGTTTACTGGCACCCTCGTTGTTCAAGTGCGCTCATGGTGACTTAAGGTGACTTTGTTCAACTTTTAGGTTATGTGCCTTCTTCCGGAAGTTTTAAAGGGCTTTTTAGTTTGAACTGTGTTGGAAGGAGAAATTCAGGAGGTTCAGGAAGTGGAAGGGGTATGTACTTATAGGTAGTTCAAAAGTATATTTTTGAAAATTTCGATTTAAAGTAACTATGTTTTATGGATAATATATTTTATATTGAAATCTACATTTATTGATAGTTCAAAAACCTATTTCTGGCCTTTGAAGTTGACAAATTCTAAAGCAACAAATAATAACTCTTTTGACACGAATAATTTAGTTAAGTACATGAGGAGAAGCGTGCATAGATAGAAAGATGGAACATTTAATTTTGCGTCTCCATCTACAAAATAAACATCACAAATTGTTTTGAAATTCATTTGGGGGAAACATTTGACCGCTGGAGTGTTAAACAGACTTTAAATTGATTCAGAAAAAGCAGATGTGGTCTTTCTGTTTTTTACCACTTCATTGCAAACCAAAATACCCCGCCATATTTCCATTAAAAAATCCATTTATATTTTTACACCAAGTCATGAAGGAGGGGACAATGAACCTTTTCGTTATAAAACAATAAAATGTTGCTAAATATAAAATGATTTTTGTATAAAGCCTCCTTCTGTAGCGTTTGCCTATTACTTTATTAAAAATATATACGCAGTTTATTTATGAATAGGTCATTTATAAAATAAAAAAATACTCCAATGATTTTATATGAAATGCATATGACCGTTTCTTTTTGGTCGTTTTGTATCCTTTTTTGGACAGATTTTTCTGTGTAAAACAATTTTTTTACTTCTTTGAAATCATTATATATGAACAATTTATTGATAAATCGCCAAAGTTGACCTTATCACACTCTCAAGATTTGTTATCATGCCTTACGGTAATTGTCATCTGCCCAGTTTTACTTTTAAAATCATACTTATTACTTAACGATACTTATTGCCAGTGGCTCTATTTCAAAAGTAGCGTTATATTTTTAGTTACCTAAACATCTCAAGATTAAGGTACATTAGGAGGTATATAAAAAACAGTTAACCATCCAAGAGTCCAGTTACTATTACTTAACACAGAAAAACTTTAAGGGCTATAATTTGACATCGAATATGTGGGCAAAATACGTTTGCCAGAGATAAGCGGAATCAGTCTTTTGGTCAAACTTAGTTAAAACATTCTTGAGAATTCATGGAATAGTATTGGTCAAATTTTAGAATAAAGAAGCCATTGATATTACTCTACGATTTCAACATCTCTAAATTTCATGAATCATTTTACAAATAACAGAAATATCGTTTTAACTCGTAGCTTACAAATCTGAAATGCAATAATTAATCAATCTTTAAGGATCATATAACGTACTAAACTTTCTTTTTGTTCAAAATAAAATATTATGGGAACGTCAGGACATAGAAAAGCCCAAATCAAAATGAAACTCATAATTTTATCCTTTATTTACAAGATCCTCGAATTAATATTGGATGTGGAAGGTGTTCTAATCCGCAGGTAGACAACATTTATTTAGAGGTTATTCAGCAATAAAATATAAAAAACATACAGAACAAATCCTTATCATTGCCTGTGTTGATCTGTAATTTATTTGAATTTTGTACCATAATTTAGATTCTTAGCTTTCAAGGTACTTCATCATCTACACTACTTTTGATGTTGAGGATCAAGTGACTATTCTTTAGCAGCCTTAGGTTTGTTACTTAAGTTTATACAGGGTGTCTTGCAACCCTATGAACAAACATACATAGCATTATTCCTTGGGTCAAGACAAACACATTTCACCATAGGAACATGGGTCTCTGGTGCCTAGTTTTCCGTCTGTCTGTCTGTATGTGTTTTTTACAAACAAATTCATAACTCCTAAACGGTTTGATGTACAGCGTTGAGATTCTGCACAAATGTCTATCTTATTAGGATCTATCATCGTTTAAAATTATACCAAAATATCATTAACCGTTTCAAAATGGCGGCCATTTAAATTATTTGATGCCAAATTCCACGAAAACCGTTAATGTAAACAAAAGATTGCAAGGTACATAAAAGTAAGTAAATTTTATGTAGTTTTCAGTGATACCTTATTTGTTAAGATTGGATAAAGATTTACTGAGAAATTAGTTTTTTTTCGTAATGCATGACCACTTTTCTCAATTTAAACAATGTTAAAATTACGGGGTGTCCAACTTAACTGTGTCACCATTGGTATCTCAGAAACGGGGTAGCGGATTTGAACCCCCCGGATTTGTACCCCCCCAAAAAAACGCTACGTCATTTTGACGTCACAGGAGACGGGGCCTAAATCGCTCGAGAAACAGCCCGCGACTGGAAATGTACCCCCAATACATTATTAAATCAACACCTTAATGGTTTGCGATTAAATTATTTCCCTTAAGTCTGACCCCGGAATTGTACCCCCCGGATTTGTACCCCCCGTCGCTAAATCTTCAAGTACTATCCCGGATTACCCCCCGTCACCAAATCTTCAAGTACTACCCCGGATTTGTACCCCCGACTGAGTTAGGACGAAATGAATGGCTTTAAAACCTCCTCCGTGAAATTTTACATATTTATACCAAGTTTCATGGCAAACAGTCCAACGGAATACGAGACCATAAACGTGAAATATATATAATCAAACTAACAATTTTTTATGAATTTAGATATTCAAAACAGTATTTTATTCAATACTTTCATCACGCATTATTGACAGATTTTCTAGCCTACTTAATGATTAATACGACTACACAACATAATAATAATAAGACATATTCGTAGAATAATATTAGGCAATAATTTAACGAACAGCCGTTGATTTACGAGGACTAATTAAAAAAGTCAACAACAGCGAATATTGACCGGGTATATTTCCATGGCCGGTCAAACTGGATTTGAGCTCAGGGGCTACAAATCCGGGGGGTACAAATCCGGGGTAAGACTTAAGGATATGGCCACGGGGGGTACAAATCCAGGGTAGGACTTGAAAATTTGGCGACGGGGGGTACAAATCCGGGGGGTACAAATCCGGGGTAGGACTTAAGAATTTGACCACGGGGGGTACAAATCCGGGGGGTACAAATCCGGCGTCGGACTTAAGAAGTTTAATTGGATTTATATCAAGTATGCAGCTGTCCAGCCAACCGTGAAATGTCAGTTGATTAAAATACATGATAATTTATCCATCCTAAAAGTTCGCAGCCGGAATTGTACCCCCTGTCCTGTGACGTCAAAATGACGTAGCGTTTTTTCTGGGGGGTACAAATCCGGGGGGTACAATTCCGGCGACACTCAGAAACTATTGGATTTAGAGATAACTTTATAGGGGGAATTTCACCTACTTTTTTAAGACATTTAAAATATGAATTCCATTTTCTTGTAAATGGCCGCCATATTCCCATATGGCGGAAAACTTTGATTTTTCTTATGGAACACCCTGTATTTTATGGCGTATTTGGACTCTACGCCATTTTTTTCTATACTCAATAGGTAAGAAGAGGATATAAGCCGTTAAAGTTTGATTTTTAACACCCCGTATTTTAACATTGTTTATATGGGGAAAAGTGGTCATGCATTACGAAAAAAACTTCCAATCGTAACAAATAAGGTATCACTGAAAACTACATAAAATGGACTTACTTTTATGTACCTTGCAATCTTTTGTTTACGTTAACGGTTTTCGTGAAATTTGGCACCAAAATATTTAAATGGCCGCCATTTTGAAACGGTTAATTATATTTTTTTATAATTTTAAACGATGATAGATCCTAATAAGTCGAACATTTGTGCAAAATCTCAACGCTGTACCTCAAACTGTTTAGGAGTTATGAATTTGTTTGTAAAAAACACATACAGACAGACAGACGGAAAACTAGGCACCAGAGACCCATGTTCCTATGGTGAAATGTGTTTGTCTTGACCCAAGGAATAATGCTATGTATGTTTGTTCATAGGGTTGCAAGACACCCTGTATATTAATTTAAATTTAAACATTTCAGTTGTTTTAGTCTTACTGGTTTGATTCTAATATTCAATTAATCCGATTTAGCAGCTCATTCGTCCCTTGCTCGTTGTTTTGCTATTATTTGTTTACCTTTTTCACTTTATATACAATTAAATTCGAAATATTTGATTCAATTTCTATTAGGCCTAATTCCAGAGCGAACATTGCAATATAAGTATGAACCAAATTAAAATTTAGCTTTTAAAGTAAATTTAAAGCTCATGCTGGGAAAAATGTATTTGATCTTCTTAATACTTACTCATCAACAGTCACTCTTAATGTACTGGAATATATTCTATACAATTTAACAACATTTAAACACAAATAACACAAGTTATTACGCAAGTTATTACACAAGTTATTACACATGTTATTACACAAGTTATTACACAAGATATTGTGTTATGTTGTTATAACAACATTTGACACAAATACAACATTTAAATAAATGTATAGATGAAACCCAAAAGATCTAATCTAATTAAAATACTTTAATTTCCATAATCTTACAACATCTAACATTGCAGCAATGATTAGTTAATAAATAACTATAATTCTTGTATAAAGTTGTATAAACATAAATAAATATACCTCATTCAGACACAGGAATAAATAAGACTGAGGCATAATATCACAAACTCACCACGGTATTGGTGTTTGTGTCACAGTTTTGTTCGTTTTATCTTGCTAAATGGCGTTTTCACTCCGTATAACAGCTGATGTTAAAGATATAAGATATAGTATATTTCATAACAAGAGTGGAAAGTGGGTCATTGTTTATTATAGACCGTTTGTGCGAGATTTGTCGAGCTATTCATATGGTCGAGAAAATTCAAACCACTCCCAAAAAAATGAAAAATCCAAAAAAATAGTAAACATGACTTTTGCATTATAGATATTGTTTTTGCGTAGTAAACAATGTAATGATGAATTTTCGTAGGAGGTGATTTCACAGTAGCGTAGCGAAAATAACAGTTTTACCACAAACTTCTAAATTCAGAGCAACGGAAAAGCTACCAGACGGTTGCCCCTTGCTCCGATTTTACTTCCCTTGCTCCAGCTGTGGCTTTCCTTTGCTCTGAATATAATAAAAAACGTTGCCTTGCTCACAACGAGTTTTTAATTTGCCCTCTGGGCGTGCTAGAGTTTCTTTACACCATGATTTTATTTAAAATAAAACAGCTGTTTCACTAGCTATTATTTTATATTTGTGTCTTTTTTACATCGTGATGAAAAAGTAAGTAGTTAATCGATTTTATAGTTGCATGGTAAATAGACATTTAAGAGTAAAATTATAATGCAAGTTCTGTAAAATTGGCACTTAAATATCTGTAGATTGGCAGTCAATTTAGATAATCTGTAGATCTTATAGTGTCAATTTACAGAACTTGAACTCTCGATTTACTCTCAAACATCTATTTACGATATAACTATTATATTGAATAACTACTAATGTTTCGTTCACATCTTGAATCGAAAGTACTTTTTGCGCATTTCGCCTTGTGCGTTAAACCCGCTTTCACGAGTTCGGCTCCGTCCCTCACGTGAAATATGGTGTTCCTGTGAAACTTGAACATCACACCGGAAGGTTGCGAATTCGGTACTGCTAGCCTAATGAGAATTAACAATGAAAGTTTGGCCCGTAAGGCTGGTTTTCGACGTTTCGTGGTAAGCTGCAGTCGTGTCTCGTTCCAAAATTTTATATCTTCATGAATTTGAAAAATATACGTTAAATTTTTACAAATAGACCTCGCTGCGAAAAGCCATAAGAAATGTATAAGGTCTCCTCAAACAAAAGACAAGTTCAGAATTTCTGATCATATAAATAAATAAATAAATAAATATATATATATATATAATTTTAATTTTTACTTCTAGGGCTACTATCTATATATTTAAAGCCGTAAGGAAAAAAACTTGGGACAGTTCGTTTGAGACTTCTACTGGGCCGACTTACATGAGGGTTGTACCAAAATAAAGGGTTTCGGTCCTATATTAGCAGGTTTTATCTGTATTTTGAAAAGGTTTACGTTATATAGGTTAAAAATGGAAAATAAACTTTTCTTATGGAGATTTAACATGGGGGAAAAAAGTACTCTTTTTCAAACCTTTGGACAGTTCGTCTGAGACTTCCACTGGACCGTTTCAGATGCGGGTTGTACCAAAACAAAGGTTTTCGGTCCTATATTAGCAGGTTTTATTCGTATTTTGAAAAACATTATGTTAAATGGGTCAAAAATGAAAAATAAACTTTTCTTATGGAGATTTAACATGGGGAAGAAAGTCAACTTTTTCAATTCTTCAGACAGTTCGTCTGAGACTTCCACTGGGCCGATTTACATCCAGTTTGTACCAAATAAAAGCTCAACTTATCTACATTTGCAGGTTTTATTTACTTTTACATTATCTTGCTTTTTTAAATTTAAAAAATCGAAATTTCTAAACCTTTGCAATAATCTTATCTAACAGTTCTTCAATCAGCTGTTTTTAACGGCAAGGGTTATTTGTCTAACCACAGACGAAGAGCAAACGCTCAAGAAGCATTTGTTATATTATGTCCAGTACCCAAAAACGTGTACAAATACTTTAAATTGAAAGGGATAAAAATACAGTTTTATATTATTTTGACCAAACAAGTTTATAGTTACTAAATTATAAAAACAAGTTTTGATTGTTAAATTTTGTAGGGCTACATTTAAAGTTACTTAATTATGTGAAACAGCTGATTGCAACCATTAATGGTCCAAGTGATTACTGCAATGGCACATCAATTTTGTAAAGGCGGGTTAGTTTAAAAGGTTTAGGCCTACATTCATAGTAATTACCACTTTTAGCGTAATAAGGAACTAATTATAAGTAATTTAAAATTTAGCAGTGGATCTGACTAAATGTTGTCTAGACAATTAATTATAAAATATGGAAGCAGTTTACCTTTAAAAACTCATATTAACCCCGATTTCAGTAATACTTGTTTCAGTAATAATACACCGGTCTTGATTCGACGCGTGCTCCAAATCCTGTGCGTGTTACGAAAATTATCGTAACATATAGATTTATTCCCCAAATCCGATATTAATTCATTGTGCTTACCTACACGCGCAGTGCCCAGGCATTGTAGCTCGATCGGTAACGCATCAGGTCTCTAACTCGGCGATCCGGGTTCAAATCCGCACAGCGCCGCCATATGTTTTGATACGTCGTTACAAGTGGCGTCACTAAGGTCTGTTTTTTTACTAATAGTGATATTTATTTTAGGTCAACTAAGTTGTATAGGAATTACAATGTCTATAGGCCTTCAAAAATTCTCGAAAGATTTTTTCTTGAACATTTTATAAACAGATTAATCCAATAAACATTTGTAGTATTAGGCCTACTTATTTCTGACGTTTTTGAACCTAACAGAACGCTTTAATTAGGCTACTAAGGTCTAAGACTAAGTAATGAGGCCTTAGGTTTAGTCCTAAGGTTAGACCTAAGGTTTATAAGCTTTAAGTTTAGACCTAAAGAGGGTCTGGGTATGCAATGATGCAGCATTATTGTTTTAAAGGGTACTTTGACAGACGATGAAACTAAAGTAGGCTAATTTCTATTTTCTGTGAAAATTTTTTTTCTGTTAGCAATTTGGGTTCAGCTATAAACTTATCTTACTTATTATAACTTTACACATTGGATCATTTAAAGATATTTTAAAACTGTAAATGGTTATATCATTGACTTATAGGCCTACATTCATAGTCAATGGTCATATGCTGTGCTTTCATCATTTAGGTACACTTTTGCCACCACACTGCATAAACACTGACGTTTCAACCGGTTTCCGATAAAAAGTAAACGTCCTGTCTTTCAGCAGTTTCCGAAATTAATTGTGACACTTTGTCAATCACCGTGTTTAACTTGCTTTGAATTAAACTGTTTAAGTAAAATATTTTCGTGTATAAATATAGTAAGTAGTTATATTTTATTCCTGATTCATTTATTTATTTCACTGAGAATAAAAATACAACAACCAGTGAGAAAAAGACTGAGCCCATTGTAGGCGATGGAAATTGCCTGTTCCGTGCAGTTTCTTATTTAAAGTTTTGGAATCAAGACCACCATCAACTTATAAGAAGTAAAGTTGTGTGCTATATATTGATTCACTGGTATTTTAATGTTGGGGATACTTCCTATATAGTACCAATAACGTGCAAAATTGATTACCATAATGTAATGTCCCTAGGTGGTGAATTAATGCAGTCATGCAGAACTGCACGTATTCCTATCTGTATTAATATCCCAGAAAAGTAGATTATGAGTATAAAATATATTTCACTGATGGCTGAAACCATTTTTTCTTTTTGAAATTTGCTGAAAGAAAAATACTTGGAAGAAAACAGCAGTTTAAAAAGGACATTCATACATATTTCGCACCAACTGCCTTGCGCTCCAATCACCACGAAAATGGAGCCGTGTCCGTCGAGTATCGACGGGCAACAACTAGTTGTAATTAAAGAGAAAAAGAAATTCCTTAAGTACCCTTTTTTAAACATTTTATTACACAACGCGTTTCGGAAATCATTCCATTTTCAAGAGTGTACAAATGTAACCTTAAAATGAAATACTTATATAAACTGAAATTTACAAAGATCATGTGTTTAAAATTCAAAAAAGTATAAATTAAAATTAAATTGTATAGATATGTAGAAATTTGTCGTTATATATATATATTTGTTCTTGGCTTAAATTTATATCTACGGGCACTTTATCGAATTTGCTGCTGAGCCCTTGCGTATTTTTAATCAGAGATGGTCTAGCTTTATACTCTACTTCATAATCGCAATTGTTTGCAATCATGTGAATTTGAAGTCGAAATAATGTTACATTTAGTTTGGTTTACCTCTAATCAAAATAGGTCCCACTATGAAAGCATATAGATTTACTATCAACGATTCAGGATAGGAGTAGTTCGATCAGGTTTTGTGTACAAAGCCAACGCAATGCCTCAGCAAACCAATGACAAACGAGTGTTTCTATTGAGCACAAGCGCCGAGTTATTACCACTACATAAACCAACAACAAAAAATTCCGCTAACTTTTGTCCAGTTCGGTTTTTCTCGAACATTGAAGAACCGAGCCGGACCGGATTATCGAGTAATAGGGCGGCAATTATTATTTGCAACTTATATAATTAGCGGCCACTCGTAACAATTACAAGCAATCTACACGAGGCGCTTTAACGATTTCGATCCGGGAAAAAGTCAGGCGGCGTTTCAAAGAAGAGACAGCCATTACCGGGCCTGGGACAATGATAAGAGCTAACTATTTCATCTGTTCGGTTATGCGCGGAACGGCGGGAGCGCCGCCGACCGCCGGAGATTTGTAGCCCCCACCGATGATATTAGCCTATTAGAGCGTATATCAAACATAACAACGGTTATTGCGGTGAGAAAATCCCTCCTCAAGTGTCTCCCTTGCAATTTACTATTCACCTTTTTATAGCCTGTGCTCCTCAGAAGTGCCGTGCTTAATTGGAGAGCAGCGATTGTGTTGTGATCTATTGTGATTGTCTGTGACCTCTTTAGATAGTCAGCTACAGTTTAGATGTTGTTCCAATATAAATATAGTTATATCTTTCAATGTCTTTAAGTCCTTAATACAGTGTAGTTCTTGCTCCATGTATGAATATTACATATGTCACCCAGAAATATTTTTGGTACCAGCTATGAAAACAAGCCCCTTGACAAAGAAATATTGATTTAGTCTCATGGTCTCATTACTCATGGTCATTACTCATGGCTTAGTCAATCCGCTCGTGCGTAAATCAATGCAAGATAATCATTCACCGAATCCGATACACCACATAAGAATAAGATTTGATTATAGTTTGGTACGGTTACATGAAAATCTTTTGAAATTTAGAAAATAGTTATTTGTGATTTGGTGAAAAAGGTTTGCTGGTTCCAAATCTTAGTCATGTGATTGTTTTCTTGTATTTAGGAACAAATCCTTAAAAATATAAAAATGCCTTTTCCGTATATGTGTGATTTTGTTTCTTAACGGCAAACATTGTGATACACGAAAATTGTGATGCGAAATCTTGTGATACACGTCGAATGAGAAAGTCATCGAAAGCCGAAAGGACATCAGGTGCTACAAAACAGCAAGCTTTTTGCCCCAAATTTATTTGCTTGTGCAAAGCAATCATACTAACAGATTACTCTCTGTCCCTCAGGCCAGACAACACGATGGGCAGTTCCTGACGATGACGTACCCGCAGGAGGCCGCGATGGACGTCGTCTCGCACCCGTCTTCCTCCAGCCCGGAGAAGATCTACTACATCGAAGGGTTCGGCTCCAACCCGAGCCGCCTGGGCCTGGGCCTGGGCCGTCACCGCCCGGGTCTCCTGGACCGCTCCCGGGCCTCCACCATCGTCACGCCCAAGCCCATCAAGCCCGAGCCGCTCAACAACAACTACCCGGGGCCCGCGCGCTGGGACGACCTCCCCGTCTCCGGCCACTTGGAGGCCGACATCGGCCTCGGCTTTGAGAGGAAGCCTTTCTACCTCAGTGTGCAGCAGGAGGCGGACCATCAAAGAGTGTCACCGACTACAACCTATTCCTATGAAGAAATTCAAAGACAATCTTCCACCCCTTCCTACGTTCCGGAGGACCCGAGTATGACGAGAGTCGCCTTGGACCACCGGGACTGGAGTCTGGACTCCTCGCTGGACCAGATGGTGTCTGGCGCCGCCAAGTGCGTGCCCAGGAGGCGGCGGAACTCGGCGCCCGCGGCCCGGCAGCCCTCGCCCACCGTGATGCGCCGCCGCCGCCTCGCCGCCAACGCCCGCGAGCGCCGCAGGATGAGCGGCCTCAACGAGGCCTTCGACCGCCTCAGGGAGGTCATCCCCTCCATCGGCACCGACCACAAGCTCTCCAAGTTCGAGACCCTCCAGATGGCGCAGACCTACATCTCTGCGCTGTGCGACCTCCTCGAGAGAGCTCCTAGATAATAATACGAGTCATTTGCTGTCATATGCCTTGGCAACAACCAAATGTTGTCTTAACTTTTTAGCTTATTCAGCCTTTGGGTGTCGATTTAGAAGTATTGTGGTCAAACGCCAAACCATATGTATTTACGGTTTGATAAGTTTTAAATGAATGTTTGACGACGATTTGTGTATCGTAAACTGTGTTTTGTAATAAGTTTTGTTCTTTCTCCACATGCCCAATGTGAGTTGTTTTCACCTGCTTTCTTATTACTATGTTTCTACTTTAACACTTACAGGCCCCCAAGAGCAAAAACAACCACTGAATAATATTTGTTATAATAGGCTATACTATTTTCTGATTTGTAACTAAAATTTTCCCATTTTCAACTGAAAATCAAATCTTAAAATTTGATCGTGCGCGTAAGATTTTAGTTACACTTACGACGCGTACATAAGCTCGTTTAGGGCTTAATATACAGACAACTTCATTGATAGTTTAGCCGCAAAATTCTCATTGTACTTAATAAAACCAAAGAACTTGTACATACGTGTGAATAAAGTATTATTGTTTTGTTAAATAAAAGGTTATCACGAAAAAATATATAAGCATTGCAGAATTACGATCACTATCTAAATTTTTAGTTTTAGATTTGTAAATATTTTTCTCTAGTCATAACTAATATAACTAGTATACACAGGATTATACTAGATCAGCACAAAGTATTATTTTATGAGTTTGTTGTTTATTGAAATCAGTTTAGTTTTGATATAATTTCACGTTACAGTCACAGCCTATATAAACCTATAGGTTCTTGTTTTAAGATTTATGCGTTTGTGTAATATTTTTAAAGTTTTAATTGGTAGTAATATTTTAGATTTTCTCAGTTTCTTTTTTTTTTTGCAGCTTCATTTAGTCATGGGAAAGTGGTAACTCTTAAGAATCAATTTAGAAACTTTTTGTTTGTTAGTATAGTGCATAGGTAATTAGCCAATGAGTCCACCAAACAACAATGCAATATAATATTTTTGTGTCTTGTTAGAACATTGCCTTTTTATAAGAAACTCCCTAACAACAACCAAAGACGTAATATTTATTAAATAAATCTATTGAGGAATGAATGTTAACTAGTATTTTATTTGCCTGATATTTCAAAATATTGTTTGTTTATGTGTTTATATAGGTATCATGAGCATGAAAACCTGTGTTTTATTTTCCAAAAGTTGAAAATACAGTCAGCACAATGAGACTTTTGGCCTGAAACAGATTTTAATTTCCAGTCCATAAGCTTTTAAAACTCATATTTTTCCAATTAATATGAGTAAATGCTGGACGTGAATTTAAACTAAGTAGTTTATATGTCCTCAAGAGTTGCGAACTAAGTTTATATGTCAGGTTTATATGAACAACTGGTTACAAACTGCAAGAGTATTTGAATTATTAACTGTAATAAAACAATTTTACTAAAATTTATTTTATTAATTTTTTGAAAATATTTTTCTGCTTTATTTGAAATGTTATAGCTTCAATACTATATTAATTTTGAGGCCTATCAATAAAATACAATTTCCTAACAAATTACATCTTAATTTTAAGAAAATTTTCCCTATGGAGTTGTACCAATAAATTTTGAACTTTGCGTCTCCATAAATCGGTAAGGCAACCCGCATTACAAAATTGAATGCTACTAATGCTCTTGCCGCACCCCTTAAACAAATTCAGTCGTAACAAAACAAATAGCTCTTTTTTTAACTATCGGTTGAACACCTTTTTATGGAGAAAATACCTCATTATGTTTGATATGTTATTATTCCTTAAAAAAATAAATACAAATTGTAAAAATATAAGTAATATTTAATGGCACTTAATGGTTTACTCATAAAACTCAAAATCTTTAGGAAAATAAATTGGTTTTGCATTCTGCTGCCTTTTAAAAGCTAGAAAAAAATAAATTAAATCAAATGTAAGAAATTTATGTCAACACTGCTAAAAACTTCAAGAAAGTTAATCAGCCGGGGGAAAAAATCTCGTTGCATATTTATTTAACACACATCTATTTTTTATTGGTAATTTATATTTATGTTGAGAACAAAAATACTCACAAGTCATCCTAGAATAATTTTAGATGTGGCCTTCAGCAGGAGCTCGATGTTGGAGCTAAAGTTGGAAAACAGAACTTGAGCAAGAGCTTTATATATTGCTAAAGAATTGTCAAATAAGGACGAATGCCTGTGTGTGGAATCAAAGTAAAAAAATATTGCCTGCTACTAAGTAGATCTATATATATAAAAGCCAAAACGGTTGACTGACTGACTGACTGACTGACTCACTGATCACAGTTTCTCAAAAGCTATAAGGCTTTGGGCAATGAAACTTGACACAATGAATCATTATAGGCTCTAGATGCGTACTAAGAACGGATTTTAAAATATATTCTCTCAAAAGGCTAAAATAGGGTATATTATAAAATTCAAGATGGCGGCCATTTTTAGTTTTCAAAGCTTATTTTCCAAAACAATGGAGGGTTTTGGGCGATGAATCTTGGCTCAAATATTCTTTATAGGCTCCAGATGCATACTAATGAAGTATTTTAAAATGTTTTCCCTGGAAAGGCTAAAATAAGGTAAATTCAAAAATTCAAAATGGCGGCCTTTTCAGTTTTTAAGATCTATGAATTCAAAATATCAATAGAAGGTCTCCAGAATATTTTAAAGAGGCAAAAAATATAAATTCCATTTACTA
This sequence comes from Flexamia atlantica, assembly GCA_035578135.1. Taxonomy (NCBI): domain Eukaryota; kingdom Metazoa; phylum Arthropoda; class Insecta; order Hemiptera; family Cicadellidae; genus Flexamia; species Flexamia atlantica. The sequence goes on along the minus strand of JAQJVK010000001.1, from coordinate 79,151,788 downwards.
AAAGAATAAACTGTACAACATTATTACGGTTTTCTTATATTATATTATATTATGTATTTATCAGTTTCCACATACTCGCGATTTACGGATCACCCGAAGTAATTTAATTAGAATCTTAAAACTCTGCTAGGACATATCATATAGTTATTTTTGTAGAATCGGGGATTTTCTGAATTTCAATTTTTAGGAGGGTTTGCATGCTGGTCAAGAGCGATTTATAGGTAAAGTTCAAACAAATATACTATTTCTACCTAATGAAGCACTTAAAAACGATAGTTAGGATAAATCATTGAAATCAATAGTCTATTATGAAATTAGTAAAAAATGCACTTTACCAAAAACGGATAATTGAACCAAACATTTGTTATCCTTTCAGCGAGCGAAGCCGCGGGTATATCTACTAGTCATAAATTCAATAAACAAATAGTAATTCATCCATTTAAAACTAGTATAAATTAAGATATTTACAATAATAACAATTCAACAACAATAATAAAAATACAATAATTAAACGCCGAAAACAGAGTCAGTAAAGAATACGACATCCAGCTATTCATTATTCCCCTTTGACTAATTTTTTCAATGTAAAATCAATTTTTAAATTAAATATATGGTCGTGTTGAGATAAGTACTTTGCTTTCGTTATACTTGGCATACTAACTTTTTGGATGCTATAAATTTTAATGTATCACATCACTGGAACCTTAACTAACGCTTTTCGATACAAGCCACTATAGGGCTGTACGATGGACTGTATTTTTCGGCATATTGCACAATATGTTCTATCTACTTCGTAACATTAAATATTTTAAACTTGAAGATAAAGAAACGAAGTATTTAAACAGTCACTGTTTTGTTTTTTGTCAATGTGTGGTTGTGTGGGTATGTGGGTGTGTGCGAATGTGTGCGGATATGTGTGTAATACGATTGTTAAGACATGTTTATGATCTGATTGTTTTAAAGTTCCGTGGCTCCCTGAAAAAAAACCTGATTTAATAATGAACCACATTAAGCATTGAAAAATTAAAGTCTTTTGTTGAAATGCCATCTGATTTACAATGATTTTCTCAAACACTGCGATTCAAACAATGATAATTTCAAAAACAATATTACCTACTGATAAAAAATGCGACAAACATTTTCTAAAAAACATATAATACACTATGATATTGAACAAATCGTAAATTAGTTTGAAAAAGCTTTATTGGAAAAAAACTTAAGCCTACCTAACACAGAGGCAATGTTTTTCCAGCAGTCTTATCCAAAATCATTCACAGGTTAACATTTTATAGGCCCCCATTTAGCGAACCGAACGCCGCGACCCTGTTGCCGCGATTTTTTTTTTCATGTGACGTGGGATAGCAGCGCCATGAGATAACATGGGCTTTGTAGCTACAAGTCAATTTAAATTATAACTCTTGAAGTTAACCCTTTTTTACTTAAAAGAACATAAAAAGTAACTCTTTAAATAAATAGTCCTTTTTTGTTCACTCTACAAACTTCATTTTATTCAACAGTCTAATAATTATTTAAATCAAAATACAAAAATTAAATAAATCATAATGCACAACTAATCATGTGCCATAATATAAATATACAGACTTGTGGAAATAGTAGAAATAATTCTATTTCCAACATCCTCCCCACCAGACAAACGCAAAAAAAAACACAAAATGTATCCGGCTACAGATTTAACCGTTCTGGAGCCTTTAGAGTTCTTCCAGTTTTTGTAGTTTTTCGTCACTTCTGTCTTTTTTCGTTTCAAATTTCTTACTTTTCCATTCATTGCGCTTCTCTTCGTATTTTTCCTTTACAATGTCCTTTTGCCGTACTTCGAGAGGGTAAAGACGCTGAATAGGACGTGTTATTTCACCAGTTGCAGTTCGTAGTTTAGCCACTCGAGTGACCCCCGTCTTTTCCGGCGAATGTTTCTATTACAAGGGCTAGTGGCCAATTTATTCTTTTAGTGAGGTCGTCTCCAATAAGTACAACTTCTCCTATTTGGATTTGACTAGTAAAGTTTTCTTTTATTTTTGCTCGGTGCACTAGCATTGCCAGATACTCTTTCTTAAATCTGCTTCTTAAGCCTTCTCTCAATCTGTGAACATATCGTACACTTTTGTTTTAGGCAGGATGAGTCAATCTTGTCCAAGTCATAAACTTCACTTTTGACAATCGGCTGTAGAACATTGATGGGGTGAGAGGCTGTAGATTGTCTAATTCATCAGAAAGATATGTTATTGGTCGTGAATTTATTACAGACTCACAGTCACAAAGTAAAGTCAACAATTCTTCTTAACTAAGGGAAGCTGATCCTAAGTTCCTTCTCAACAACTCCTTGACCACTCTCACCAGCCTTTCCCACCACCCTCCCCACCACAGCGCACTTGGAGGGTTAAATTTCCAAATTATTTTGCAGCCATCGAACTTCTTACTTATTGATTTCCGGTCTTAATTATTGAGAAGATTATTCGTTCCAACAAAATTGGTCCCGTTATCAGAGAAGATTATTGATGTTCGTCCGCTTCGAGCGATAAATCTCCGCAAAGCGGCTGTGAAAGCATCAGTTGATAGAGATTGAACTAGTTCTAAATGAACAGCTCTGTATACCGCACACTTAAAAAGAACAACCCAAGCCTTTCTTCCATTACTCAAATGTAGAGGACCCGCCAAATCAATTCCCGTTGTGTGAAATGCATCACATTCAGAGATTCTTTCAATTGGGAGGGGTGGGAATGAAGTTACTGCTGCTTTTGCCTTATATCTTTTGCATGTAATACACTTTGACAATACATTCTGCACAGTTTTTCTCACTCGGATTATCCAAAACTGTTCTCTCAAAATAACGAGTAAGGTTCCAACGCCAACATGTTGATGGATTCTGTGTCTTTCCATGATCATAGAAGAAACAATCGGATGATTAGAGGGTAACAGCACTGGTGTTTTGAAGTCTTCACGGTCATTGCTCAGGAGCAATCGTGTTTTCACCCTCAAAAGTCCATCTTGATCCACGAGAACTGGTAGGTTTTTTGGCAGGGCCTTGTTTTCACCGTGGAGATTGTCATCTTTTATACATTTAATAAGTTTATTTTCTGCCTGATTTATCTCACTATTAGTTGGTTCGCCTGTTACATTGTCATGGCTGGGAGATGAGTTATGTATGAATCTTAAGATCCAAGCAATCATGCGTATAAGTTTAGAATACTTTGAAAAATACATCAGACTGTCAGTAAATTTTTTACATTTCTCTACTACAAATGCAGAAACAACAGTTTTCTTCTTTTCTGTATAAGCCTCGACATCAGGAAGTTCCAGGTCAGTTTTAGGCCAATTTTCTTCGTCCTCTTTTAGCCACGTTGGCCCCTCCCACCATTTACTTTCGTACAAAGATTTTGCTCCACGACCTCGTGAGGGAAGATCGGCGGCATTCTTATTCCCTGGGACATGATGCCAATCACTTTTGTCTGTTGTCTGACATATTTCCTTACACCGATTACCAACAAAAGTACTCCAGTCTTCTTTTAGCGAATTTCCCCTATAGGGAAGTAGCTATTACCGTAGGCGGCACGGTGAGACTGAAGCCCGGGACCATGTTATTTTTTCATTTTGAGGTCCCTAGACCCCAAAAACACCGTTCGTTCATTTTCATATATATGTAAATATATATATATATATATATATATATATATATATATATATATATATACCTGTCCGTAGGCGCGATAACTTTTTGTAAAAAAGGTCCGATCTTGATGAAATTTGGAACAAACGTGTAAAGCGTCAATCATGACTTCGAGTTCGAAAACCAGCCAGATTGGTTTACTCTAAGAAGGTTTTTTGACGAAATAAAATTTATTTTCAAAATTTAACACTTGTTTACTAATTATTTTAAAATTTTATTGTCTAAATTGAATTCAGCTTCAAAAAACAAACAATTTAGCATTTTGAATTATCATTCTATGTCAATCCCTTGCTTAGATATTGGATAGTATTGAATGTGCTAAACACAGTACGTTGTCCAATATCATTATTTTTAAGTTTTCCCTCCAAAAAGTATAGTGGAATAATTTTAGTGTTGAACCCCAAAAAATTGCAACACGAGCAATTTTTTTAAAATTATAGCTAAGAGTGCCCTTATCAACCCCTCAAAAATCGCCATCAATCGCACCTTGGCAACATGCCCAAAAATTCAAAATGCTCGCCAAGATTGCTGCCAAAATATATATTTTGGCATATATCTCAAGAACGGTTAGTTTTATCAAAAATCTTTATTCTAGCAAAAATGTAGCTCTTTTAATGCAGATCAGTTTTTATACGTACATTTTGTCTGTCAGACGTATGGTATGGCCGCCATTTGCCGAAACGTAATTCATTAAAATCTGCCTTTTTAGCGAATTTCCCTATAGGGAAATTAAGCTATTACCGTAGGTCTCATGGTAAGACTTAAGACCGGGACCATAATAACTTTTCATTTTGGGGCCCCTAGAAGCCAAAAACACCATTCGTTTGAATTTTTGGACATACATATATACATCTTTCTATATATATATCTATATAACTATGTATCTCTAAGCTGGATAGCGGTAACAAAAATGGTCCAATCATAATGAAATTTGGTATGGAGGTGTAAAGTGGCAATTATTCGGACGAGTTCAAAAACCAGCCCTATCGGACCACCGGAAGGGGGGTTTACCCCTTAAAAATTGGGTTTTTCGGGTTTTTACAGAAAAAAATTAAAATAATCAAACTTTAGTTGACACCGTTGAATTCAGCTCGAATAAACAAACAATTTTGTATTTTGAATCATTGCTCTATGTCCATTGGTTGCCGAGATATTGAAAGCGGTAAACACAGAAAATTGTCCCTATATTATCCTTATGGGAAATAAATAAAATGCTATATCCCTTATTTCTCAACATATCTTAATAAAACTTGGTATGTGGCTTCAACTAGTAGAGATATACTTGATTATGGCCTAAAGTTCTCCATGCTTCAATAAATAATTAAAATGGTGCCTCACATCAACATTTCTCAACGTATATTCACAAACAAGCATGCAAAAATATTCTCCATAAGAATAACATGGGAAGTGAGTATGCAGGTTTGCTGCCTCGGAATTGTCAAAATGGGGAACTTTAGTCCATAATCAAGTATACCTCTACTAGATGAAGCCACATACCAAGTTTTATTAAGATATGTCGAGAAATAAGGGATTTATAGCATTTTATTTATTACCCATAAGGATACCATAGGGACAATGTTCTGTGTTTACCGCTTTCAATATCTCGGCAACCAATGGACATAGAGCAATGATTCAAATTAAAAAATTGTTTGTTTTTTCGAGCTGAATCCAATGGTGTCAACTAAAATTTGATTATTTTAATTTTTTATGTAAAACCCAAAAAACCCCATATATGCCAAATCTATATTTTGGCAGCAATCTTGGCGGCCATTTTGAATTTTTAGGCATGTTGCCAAGGTGCGATTGATGGCGATTTTTGAGGGGTTGTTAAGGGCACTCTTAGCTATCATTTTTTTAAAATTGCTCGTGTTGCAATTTTTTTGGGGTTAGGCCATTTTTTCTCATAAAATGATTCCACTAGTATAGTCACCCTGATTTAAGATATTTAAGAAAATACAAATCTGAACATATGATTAAATTTTCAGGTGGTGAATATTTTATTTGTGTTTATTTGGAATAGTTAGAGTTCATTGATCAAGATTTTGCGGAAAATATATACTATATGAAAAAATACAAATTATTTTTTAATTTAATAAAGAAAGTATGAGCATTTGGAGGGGGGGTGTCTCGGTCTAAACTGCCTGAAAGTGTAGCATAATATATGGTATGTTTACAATGATGAGGATTGATAATATGTTTGATTGAAATTGGGTGGAGATGTAGGTCTGCTGCAACAGGGATGTTTTAATTATAAAACTAACCATATGATTGAATTTAATTTTTTCATGAGATTGAGCTATTTGTTTGATTTGAGTGTTTTGAATTAATTGATTATATGTTTGTTGACATTTATGTACTATAACAAGATTACACTTATTAAAAATTAAAAGACTAAGAATTATATAAAATACAAAAGTGTATGTATTACTGATGAAAACAAATGTGGTCTCCTTGTTAATTTCCCTCATGTTTAAAGCTCATGAATGATTAAATATACGTTTTTAGTATGTTATTTACTTAACATATTCAAACAATACTTTCCTTCAAATAAGTTGAATGCTCACATATACAAAATAAATCCTATGGAAATTTGCTGAGTACGCAGGTCTGCTGCGACGGGGGTATTTCTTGAATCCACGTCAAAACAGTAGTTGAATCAGTCCAGAAAAAAAACTTTTACATCTAACTTTAATGCTTCCTTTACCTGAACATACAACCTGGAACCAATTACTGCTGCCAGCAACTCCAATCTTGGAATTGTAATCTGCTTCATGGGATATATACGAGATTTGGCACTAATGAGCTGAATATCAACTTTATCTTTGCATTTAGTCCTAATAAAAATACAAGCTGCATAAGCAACTTTGCTAGCATCGCAAAATACATGAATTGTGGTTTTAGCGGGATTTAATTCAAAGTTACTTATGGATCTCTGTACACGACAAAGTTCTAACCATTTAAGGTTTGATAACCATAGTAAGAACTTATGTGTAATGTCATGTGGGAGCTCCTCATCCCATGTTGCCTTTTTTGCCCAAGCTTCTTGCAGTAGGAGCTTTGTTATTAAAGTTACTGGACTAGTGAACCCCACTACATCAAATATCCGATGAGCTACAGACAAAAGATTGCGCTTAGTAGCCTTTTCAAATTTAACCAATAGAGCTCTAGTGTCGCAAAATAAAACATCTTCTTGAGTGTCCCAAAGCATAAAAGAGGTACAACTGGTTCCCCTGAATAAACATCCCCGACCTCAGATTCTTCAATTTCGCCGTTGCTGCACCAACCTCTCAACTCAAATTAATAATAGAATTTGAGTTGAGTTCCTGCCCTGAATTCATAATAGAGTATGACTCCTTAACGAAACAATTCAATTCTTTAGCGGAATCAACACTGGTAACACAATTATCTACGTAAAATGAAGTCCTGAGTTTTTCTGCCGTCTCCTTCAACTCTGCTGGTGCACTGTCCAAGTTGTGTGCAATGATAGCAGCCAATAAAAAAGGAATTGATGTTACTCCGAATACTACTCGACAATGTCTAAATATAGCCAAACTTCTAGATTTATAATCATTCCACCAAAAAAATCTAAGGTAATCCCTATCAGCAGTAGACAGACTAATCTGCAAAAAGGCCTTTTTTATATCAGCAGTTACCCCTGTTCGACGCTGTCGAAAGTTCATCACTAGAGGAGGTATTAATTCGACTAAATTTGGACCTTTTTCCAGACAAGACTTCAAAGAGATACCTTTTAAATCCTTAGCAGAAGCATCAAACACCGGTCTAATCTTCTTAGTCATACTGCTCTCTTTCACTACAGCATGATGAGGTAAATAGTGTCCACCTGCAACCTCTGATTCTGGAACTTTCTCTACAATACCCTCTTTCAACCAATCCTGAAACACTTTGTCATAGTCATTAAATTTATTTATCTTTTGTAGCCGTTTAGAAACGGATAGTAGTCTCTTCTCGGCAAGATCTCGGTTTTAAAGTGGAGTTGGATGCTCTTCAATCCATGGCAAGCAGACCTCATACCTACCCTTATCATTAATTTTAATGTGTTCCTTAAAATGTTTCAAAGTTTCGGCTTCTGCATGTGACTTAGTCTTAACATCCACTGGATCTTTTATCCCAATGGTATCTAAGCTCCAAAGATCTGATACTTCAGGTTTTCCTGAACAAAACTAGTTTATAAAAGAACTAGCAGTTCCCGTGGCTTCGCTCACGATAGTCTAGCCTTGATTTGACGAATCTGAAGGGATTAAATGAAAGAAAGGTTATATCAAGGAATATGTAATGTCGAGGTGTGTTTACATGTTATGGCGTTGTATAGGTTTAAAAACAGTTAATGCTCGTATTACAGTCGGTAGTGTAGTTTTTCTTTTCACAGTCATAACTCTGAAACGGCAAGACCGATTTTAACCTTAAATGTGTCAATTTTAAGGTATTTCTATTCATATTTGCCTATACACCTCAGAATTGTCAAATAGGGTATCAATAAAGTACAATATAGAGCTGTATGTTCGGAAAAGTTGAGCTATCTGTCGACGGTGTTTCAAACTCGATTCACTTAGTTTACAATTAGCGCTGACGAATGGAATTGCTCAATCTGGCTCCGTCGTCCGCGCTTCTATACTCACTATCCAAAATGTCATAATGAGAATGTTTGTAAACAAAAACAGATTAAACATTATGGTCAAACACACAGTACCTAGAATATCTTTATACGGTAGGTATCTTGCGCAGGTGAGAGTAAGAATAAGATGTGACGTCATGGTAGTCTAACACTTGAAAGAAGGTTCAGCAAGTTCACGTGCAAATTTCGTGAAACTAAGCCAAATCTCGTGAGATTTTTCATTACTAGAATGAAACATAGTCTTCATTTGTTGACAAATAAATACTTAACCTTGAAATAACAGGTAAGTTAGAAGCTTAAGAAACATGTTATAATAATAAATCAGCTGTCTGTGGTTGGTGCTAATTTGGCTTGCAGCGAGACTTGCTGGTGCGTCGACTTGCAAAAGAACTTGGCTCAATAATTAGTGCAAAAGTCCTGTCGCTCTGGTGCTCACCACCGACCAGCAGAACGCTTTCTGATTGGCTGGTCTACTGCGCATATTGTTTATGATACTTACCGTATAGATGTTCTAGATACTGTGGGCCAAACATACAAAAATACAAAACAATAAACATAAAACTGTCAAAATATTACAACCAGCTGCTTTACTTTGGAAAGTCAGCTTGATCCGTAAACCCCAACAAAAATTCCAATTAGACTGAATAATGAAAGTGGCACCATCTCTTTTTTGGTGGCGGGAATAACTACTCATTTTTCCATAAGGTGTCCCTGCTTAGAGGGTTCTGTATACATTGCATATATGGGCGATTTTTAATATATTTTGAAAGGTCAACTACAAATTGCAGCACTTATTTCTTCCCGTGCAAAGCCAGGACACCCTCGAATAAGATGAAAAAGGAATTCGCCAAACTATTTTGGGGGATGAATACATTAAGGACGCCCTAAGGGAAATACATTAGGGACGTCCCGTTGCATAAATAAAGATTGCGCCACATTTTATGATTAAACAGATAAGGTACAGAAACGATGATGGATTAAACCATAACTAAATGTAACTTTTGTATAGTGTGTATAGCCTAAATAAATTGAGAACCATACAAACATGATGAAGGGAATCAAATTATACATCAGCTGAAACAACGTATCCGTCTGTGAAGCTAATTACCCTCTGCTTGACTGAATGACATTGGAAATGTAAATAAAAGATTATCCATTACACTTATATGGGGGTGTTTCAAAACTTTGACTCCGCTAACAGATCCTTAAAACTTAGAGATTTTTATGATTTTTCTACATAAAGAGATCAAATAATTAGATTATTACAACACAGTCTATCGGTGACTAAATAAACTACCGTATCCCTCTCTTATAGTCTTGTCGGGATATAGTTTCAAGACTCAACCACAAAAGGCAGTACGCTCTTCAGGCTTTAATCTAAAGAGGTCGAATTAAAATAAACGCCAAATCATTGTAACAGGCACAATTACAACTCCCGCTGCCGAAATAAAGATGAAGCCATTTTGAATTTATGATTAAACAGATTAGGTACTAAAATTAAACAAAATGTAACTTTTAAATGGTACATAATCATGTCCCGTAAAATAAATTAACAAAAAAATCATAAAACCGTGATGAAAGAAAGCAAATTAAAATCAGCTGTAACAGCGTATTTTATACATTTGTGGAGCTAACTCCCAGCTGCTTGATTGAATGAACATTGAAAAAGTAAACAAAAGATCGTCCATAATACTTTTATATGGGAAAATTTGAAAAATTCGACCTCGCAAAAAACCCCTTTTAACTTCAAATTTTGTAAAATCCTTTCTTAGCGGATGCCTACGCCCTAAAAGGAACATCCACGCAAAATTTCAAGGTCCTAGGTCGTATAGTTTGGGCTGTGCGATGATAGGTGAGTCGTATTTGACAAATATATGACAAATATATAGTAGATTACACTTGTTTACTTCCTCGCAGTGTTGCCTCCCCATAACAGCCCATCCTACGTAGGTTTCCACTGCTACAAGACCATCACTGGCCTTTTCGATGTTACCAGTGATCAGTTCTCCGATGACATCAGTACCTAGCAGAATTTTAATCTGAGGAATACTTTCCCCAACATCAGTTAAAACAATACCTCGGTCTCTTTAAACTGCTAAACAGCTCTCGTCTTTAAGCCTTGGCACAAAGTTACATATAATGTCCTGGTCTAACACTGGCACTTTAATTTACCGTCTCCAGAATTGATAGGGAACAGGAGAAGCTGCAAGAGCGCTGCAGCAGCTCGAACACGACAACAGTGAACTGCTGGCGGACCTGTGCGACATGCAGTTGCGGCTACACGACGCTGAGCAGCATTCCCGTGCAGCTAATATTGAGATTATTGGGTTGCCTTCACAGGGTGAGGACATTTACACCTGTCTTAAACAAATAGCGATAGCGCTTGGTGTTTCCTTCCAGCCGAGCGACTTTTCTATTGCTCACCGCCTGCGCGCCTTCTCAGCTAAAAAACACACGCACCCACCCATCATCGCTCAATTCTCGTCCCGCCGCACCAAGGAGGTCTGGATGAAGGCTATAAGATCGAAAAAAAGTCTTCGTGCAGTCGACATTCACCCGTCTCTTCCACCAAGTACAATTTACATAAACGAACATTTAACCACAAATAACAAAGTAATGCTCGGGAGGGCCCGTCAGCTGAAGAGAGAGGGGAAGCTGTTTTTCGCGGGTTACTTCAACGGCAAGGTGCTCGTCAAGGAGTCCGAGGGTGCTGAGGCCGTCCGTGTCACCGCGCTGAGCGACCTGGACAAGTACCGCGGCAGCAAGAAGACCTCTGCATAGTTTGTCTAATTCCCCAAGTAAGACTGTATTACGGATTGAACTGATATATTTTCATTCAAATTTATTTGTCTTAACTATGTTTTTATATTAAAGTAGGTTTTGTTAATTTTTGTTATTTTCTTTAATATTACCTGTTGTTTTTTTAATTGATATAAATCCTCAAAGCAAGTTCTATTAAGCTATATTCCAATAACATGAAATTAATTAAGGTTAAATTGGTAAATGGTACATTTTAGTATCAGATAGTTTCTCTATATTTTTAGCAATTTAACAAACGTATTATTCAGTTATTACCCACATAAAGTTGCCAATAAATTGCACCAAAAGCACAAATAAATTGATCATTTCACAGTTTTCCATATTTAATTAATTAGTAAACACCTTTTTCCTAACGTGATGATTAGTTAATTTTGAATATTTTATTTTATAACCAAGATTATTTATACCTTTAGTCAACTTTAAAGCAAAATTTATTCTCTGAGTATTATAAATAAGTAGGCCTAAATTTCCATTTCTTTGTTAAATTCCTTTTTTACGCTTATATTAATAATATTTTTCAGTATTGTATGACAGGCTTCATTAATTTTCTGCTCTTATGATCCAATTAAGTCGAAAATTTTAAAATGTTATTGTTTAAGTATTTCGATCTGCTTTTTGACGTTAAAGTCTTAAAAATGTCATTGATTGTATAACATGTTATATTTATATATATTAGACCTAATCAATGTTATTCTCTTCTTAAAAAAAGATTATTTTTCATTTTCATTATAAGTATCTAGGGTAGTTTTTCTTGATATTAGTAAAAACCTTTTTGTAAATGCCGGCCGGGCGGGTGGTCTGTGGCGTAGACTGGATAAATGAATGCGGATGGTGACAACTCATTATTTTTCCACAATAATTGTTTAGAGCTAAATACAATAGTACAATTCCAAGATTTTTTCTAAACTAATAATGGTGATAGTAGTGGCGATGTGGCGTTTCTGGCCCAATCAAACTTTGACAGGCAGTCAATTTTTTGACAGCTACTTCCGGTCACGTGACCGGAAGTGACGTCATCAGCTGTGACGTAGCTGTGACGTGTTGTAGGTGGGTATTTAAAGTTTAAATGCCCTGCTGTGCTGGGTATTTAAATTTTAAATGGCCGGAAGTGTGTCAAGGTCGTTTGGGGATGTTTTTAAAAAAGATCTTGCATTTTCGGAAGATCCGAAAATGCAAGATATTTTCTTTTTTTTATTTATTTGTTTTTTTTACAAAAGTATTATTTTACAAGTTAGTAAAGTTTGCTCCCAAATTTGAAAAGTAAGTTGTTGTCGGTGCTGAAAGTTCTTGTTTATTTTCATTCTTCTTGTTGTTGTAAGTTGGCAAAAACACATTTTTTTCGTTTTGATTGTTTGTTGCATAAAGTTCTAAAGATAAACCAAACCCAGTGGTTATAAGTTGTTTTAGTTCTTCACTAAAAATTTCCAAATCCTTGTAGGTTGTAAGATTGATAGTGTTGTAGTGAATCCCGCGAATGTTGAGAGACATGACTAGAGTTGTTTACTCGACGAGAGGTGTAGCAGGAATGACTATTGCAAAGCCGGTGCTGCAGGTACCTCCGATGGTAGTGGGGGTAGTGGTGGGGGTAATGGCAGGTGTTTGTTTAATCACTTTGAATTTAATCGTTGCCACAATAGACCGAGTCGATGTTGTAATTCTTCTAGTTTATCCAACCGGTTCTTTTGATATGTTTTGCAACTACATTTACAATAGCAGAAAGAATTACATTTTGTACAAGCTTGTCCGTCAACTTGATCTTCAGGTATTCTAAAACATTTTTCTTTGCAACAATAAGTTATAAGTGTTAGATTATTTCTTTTGGATGACATGTTGGTTGTAGCTTGTCTTAAACAGAACTGAGCCTCTCAACGTTAAAGTTTCGTATTTATGTAAAGTATTCGAATAAAACTATCGAATAAAATAATCGAATAATACTATCGAATAAAATAATCGAATAATACTATCGATTAAAAGTTCAAGGTCATCCGTTTGAGGTTTTAAAAAAATACAACATATCAGTATATAAAAACATATACTGATATGTTGTTGTTTTTTATCTTTTTATTTAAAACATTTTTTTACAATGTTATTTTTGTGCGATGTGCAGAGTTAGTTCCGTAGAGTTGTTTCCGCTCATTCCGTGTGACACCAAATATAATGATCCTGGTTGAATTTCCCGCAGATCTTCATTTTGCAGCAACTGGACGAATCGTTTTGGAAGATATACTTGAAACTTTGGTTCATCACCCGGTGTATATGGTGCATCGGATAAAGATGCGACGACTGCGTCTCCATGCGTTGTATCAATTTTCTTCATTTCATGAACAATATAATGTTTCTGTTCTTTTAATTCTGAACATTTCTTGATAATTAGAGTATTTGATTTTGAATGCAAGTTGAATTGTTCAACTAAACATTGGAGAAACTGTTGTGATGCCATCCTTCACAGGAGATGTTGTCTGTTCGGAGTATGGAGTTAGACTGATACTCGGGGTGTGTTGCCTCTTCGTTTATATAACCTTCGGAACCCCCACTACATTCTTCCGTTTGTTGTTGTAAGTAAGCAGCCAAGTGATACGCGTTTTGTAATGCGCATTGAGATTGGTTGTGTTTCGGATTTATTGTAGAAACACAAATATTTCTAGCATCAAAGTGAAATGTTTTGTCCAAAAGTTATGACGCAAAAACTCAAAAATCGAGGCTATAGGCAGTGGATATAACAAAAATGCTCCAAATCTATCGTGCGGGTAGTCAAATTAAGCAGAATTAAAAGACAAACAAAAAAGGTCCAGTAACATTTTTTGATTAAACCAACGGTATAAAAGTTATGACGCAAAAACTCAAAATCGAGGCTATAGGCAGTGGATATAACAAAAATGCTCCTAATCTATCGTGCGGGTAGTCAAATTAAGCGAAATTAAAAGACAAACAAAAAAGGTCCAGTAACATTTTTTGATAAAACCAACGGTATAAAAGTTATGACGCAAAAACTCAAAAATCGAGGCTATAGCCTTGGGCTCACAGTATATATAAGGTGTGCTGTAGTCTTGTGGTTACATTTGCCATGGAATCCCTCATGATCTTTGGTGCTGTGCACAACTTTGTCGAAGCCAAAAAAGTACTATGGTACATAAGAACGTATCATAGCAATCTGAAGTGTATTAGTGGAGTACTTGAAGCTGTTAAAGCAGACGGTACAAAAATCTGTTGCACTTCGGATTCTATGGATTACGAAGGACTCGAAACATGGGTCCTTTATTATGTACAATTTTGTACAAAAATTCACATCAAAGTTGACACGGACTAAAGGGGTTTTCTAGGAGGAAAGAAAAGAATAGATACCAACAATGCATGTTGGTAGCTATTCTTTTCATTCTTCCGCTAAGATTTAAATGACCTTGACCTACTTAGGACTTAGAACATTTTCACTAAGTTACAATTGACCTTCAAAATAAGTAGGTCAAGGTCATTTAACTTTAAGCGGAAAAAAGAGAGGAACAGTGTTATTAATTAACACTGTTCCTCTCTTTTTTCCTAAAAGGCAGGGGGAGAAGTTCCGTTAATGTCTACTTTTATGTGGCAGAATCATATCCATCATCATCTGATTCATTTTGAAAGTTGATGTAATCTACATCAACCCAAAGATAATGGAATCCTTGTTCAAAAGCCATAGTATCAATGTATGTTTCAAGTGTTGAAAACCAATTCGGATCTACGAAAGGGTTGATGGTAACTAATAAACGTTGATATGTTAAATTTACCATTCTTTCCCCAGTAACATTAATCGTAAGAAAATTAATATTCTGGAGGACATGGATTAAATTTAACATAAATTGAATATGTTGTTGAGGAGTGCAAAAAACATTGTAAAACATACGGAAACTTTCCATGATTATCGGTGAGGGAAGTGATGCCTCTTCATATAATCCACGGTTTATATATACATTTTCCCCACCATAAAGTTTTAAAAGTGGGTCAAGGTCATCTGAAGATACCCTATGAACGGGGAACAGAGCAGTAAGTGGTTAGACCACAAACTGCTCTGTTCCCCGTCCCTATTTAATTTCTCATAATTATATGTGTTTATAAACACATACAATTAATTTCATATTTTGCCAGGGGGCAGAAATTGCAGAGATGACATTTTTCTTGAGGTGCCGGCATTTGTAGTTTATACCCAATTATTCCGCTTCTATAAGCAATAGTTCGATAAAGCTCGTCCCCCGGGCCGGCAAGAGGAAGCGCCTGAAAAAAAAAATTATTAATTTAAAGAAATTAAAAAAAATAATATATTGTTAACAAAATAAACAATGCAGTTAATGAAAAAACGTACCATGTGACATACGGCACATATTCTGCCAACATTTGGCCCTTCAAACCAAATTTTGGTTTTGTAGACGCATCGTCTTTTATGCTCATAAATGAGCTCTCCTTGCAAAATTGGCGGCAGCGGCTCTGACACCCTTCTGATATGCCGGAGCATAGGGTTATCGGTGCAGATACGCTGCAGACACAACTCGTACAAGGAGCTCATAGTTATGGTCTGACTATGCAAACCTCAAAGCTTTAAATACGTACCAATCACCTTGATGGCGAAGGTGATTCCCCCTCCCCCCCGGGTTTCCACTATATATTGAGCGGATAGAAGCTTTATAGAATTAATAGTTTGCTACATTTTGAATCAACAAAACGTTATGGAATCTTTCCTAAAATACCTGATTGATCAAAGATTAAGTAGAAACCGAAGGGAACAAAGAAGAAAACACAGATTAAAAAAAGCTTTTGAAAAATTAAAATTAGTTGTACCGGAAAGTCAAAAACAAAAAAAAATTAACAGACAATCTATAGTTCAAAATGCAATAGATTACATTAAAAAATTGGAAGAAGACTTGAAATCACCAACATTTAACTTAGAACAACAAGAATTTGAACAATCCGAACAGACATTTTTACAGGATATAGAAGAATTCCAACAATTCGAACAGAAATTTGTACAGGAAATAGAAGAATATCTTCAAACTTCGCAAAATTTAAACCAAGACATTTATGAAATTTTGTATCAACCTTTTGAAACTGTTTCCTTGCCAGTGTTAGAAAGCTTGGATGAATATTTTTTTGACGTCGAAAAGTAGAGGGGGTAAATGGGTGGGGAGCTGTTATAAAGGCAGGGTAAACAGAGTAATCTTTACTTTCTTAGGATCCAGCGCTATGGCAGGCACTTCGTCTTCGTCCAGGTCTTCTTCCTCGTCATCAAGAACATCATCATCATCTGTTGTTTCTATTGTGAAACAAAAATCTCCTTCTCCAAAAAAATCTTCACCGAAAAAATCTCCTTCTCCAAAAAAATCTTCACCAAAAAAATCTCCTAAAAAAATTTCTGAAAAACTTCAAAAACTTCAAAAATTAAGAAAATCCTGTTTTAAGAAAGAACAATGTGCTCATATTTTAAAAAAAGGAGCGAACAAAGGTGAAAGGTGTGTGAAGTTGTGTAGTGTAGGTGAAAAATTGTGTAATTTGCATAACAAACGTGAACCTTCCGAAAAAGTCAAAATTCAACCTTCTAAAAAAGTCAAAATTGAACCTTCCAAAAGTGAATTGCCAGAAAAAATTGAAAACTATAAAAGAATTAAAATCAACAGTTTGAAATTAAACCACAAATATGTTTTTGTAAAAAAGATCAGTAACAGGGATGTTGTTCTTAGATGTTGTGATGAACTCTACTTGCTCAAATTACCAGTAAATCTTCAAATTCCAAATATCAGTAATGTTCATTATTATTTAGTAAGAAAATCTCCATCTGATAAAGTTAAATGGTCAAATTAAACACAAGACAAAAAAAAATGGAGCGGGGGAATAGACCACTTTGTAATTCCAAGAGAATTACTTAGCGGTCTATTCCCCCGCTCATAGGGTATTTTTGAATGACCTTGACCTATTTTCAAAATTTACAATGGAGGGTTAATTTCTTATAAAAGCGGGATAACAAAATGACTTTTTACTTTTTACAATCTAGTCCTAAAAAGAAAAATGTTCGTATATTATTAAAAAAGGGTAAAAGATGTGTTGTGTAAATCAAACATTATGCAGTGCGCACAACAAATACCTCCTTTTGTTAAAACTGAGAGGTTAGTGTAAAAATGAAATAAAAAAAAAATAGGAGCGGGGGAATAGACCACTTTGTAATTCTAAAAGAATTACTTAGCGGTCTATTCCCCCGTTCATAGGGTATTTTTTGGTGACCTTGACCTACTTCTTACACTTATAAATTTTCGCTAACTGCTATTGACCTTGAAAATAAATAGGTCAAGGTCATTCAATAATTAAAAAGAAAATGGAGGTGTACGGTTTTACAGAACCGTACACCTCAGAAACCTAACAGAAGAAAAGCTAAATCTACCTATATATAAATGACCTTGAGACTTAGAAATTTTCGCTAAGTCTTTTTGTTGACCTTGAAAATAAGTAGGTCAAGGTCATTCGATAACTAAAAAGAAAATGGGGGTGTACGGTTTGACAGAACCGTACACCCCCGGAAACCTAAAAGAAGAAAAGCTAATTTACAATACAATCTGCCTAGAGTTTAAGAATTAATAGAAATAAAAAAATAAAGAAATAAAATTTAGTTTAAAAAAAATAGCTAGACAGCCCAGCGCTGCACATCATGATTACAGTGTGATCATCACGTAAGCGAACTCACACACCTCACCATAAGCGCACAACGCTAAGCTAAAACAAAAATGTTATTTTGAAATAG
Organism: Flexamia atlantica; assembly: GCA_035578135.1. Taxonomy (NCBI): domain Eukaryota; kingdom Metazoa; phylum Arthropoda; class Insecta; order Hemiptera; family Cicadellidae; genus Flexamia; species Flexamia atlantica. The sequence continues at coordinate 79,133,899 of JAQJVK010000001.1, read as the reverse complement.
CAAGTTGTTTAATTAAATTTAGGAAAAAATGTTATACAAATATGTTTTTTATTTCCTAACACTAAAGGAGCCAGTGTCTCGCCATTAGCGACGCAGAACAACTGAGGTCTAGCGAAACTCCGGAGGTAGGCGAACTACCCATCCAGCACGTATAGAGGTTGTAAGTGACCCGCTTTGGTGAGCGTAATCACTACAAAAGCGGTAGCCGGTTTTACCATTATTGGTTTTACCATGCAAAAGATGGAAGGAAAAAAGGAAAGGAAATTGGAATTGAAAGGTGTCCCTAACTAAAAAGGAGTACAAGACAAGAGAGGGAATGCCCTCAACAAGCTTGTTGGAAAAAGGAAATTGGAATAGAAAGGTATTAAAAACATATCATATAACATTCCTAAAAACAAAAATTTTACTTTAAATTTAAACATTCCAGGCAGAAATATATTGTAAGTAAAAGAAAGATTTTAAAATAATACTAACTACCAAACCAGCAAATTAAAAACAAACTACAAACCCTAGGGTATCTACAAGCACAAACAACTACCATGCCTTAAAATTAATCAGTCCTACGTCAAGATGTTATTATACAAATAACACCAAGATATTTTCACCAAACAGCAAAAATGATAAAATGTTCAGGGCGCCTTCTGAACATGTTACCACCTCACTGTCTAGCGAGCAACTGATGCCGAACCACACGCGCAGATCCCGGACCCCAACTCGGCTTGAGGTCATCCCCCCTCCTCGCTTACCCCCTCCCAAACCACAGGACCCTTACTGCGGGTTTGGTTTCCATCATTCTTTTGCCATTGTTCCAACAGGCAACAACATTTCTTTCTTTACTTTACATTGGATTTGTAAAAATTTTAAGTGTTAAAACTTCTCAATATTTAATATTTTAGGACTTTGAAAAATTTTCAAACCTATCATTCTTTTGCAACTGTTTAAACAGGCAACAACACTTCTTTCTTTATTTTTACTTTACATTGGACTTGTAAAACTTCCTAATAATTAATACTTTCGGACTTAGAAAAATTTTCAAACATTTGCTTCAACATTTATTTTACAATATCAAGTTTCTTTTATAATGCCTCCAACAGACAACAATTTTCCTTTTGGATGTACAATTTGTGAAAAAATATATAAAATGGTTGAACCAGAAGATTTAACGGATGACGAAAGTATTTTTGAAAATAGTTTGATTCCAGTAGAAGATACATCTGATGCTACATCCGATGCTACATCCGATGCTACGTCTGATGCTACAAGTGATGAAGAAAATATTTTGGAAGTACCAGTAGCAATAGGCGAAGAAACACCGTTAACACATGTTGTAACAATTAACTATGATCCAGTACAATATATACATGCTCTTGTTCGGCGACGTTTGTTTCCGGCATCGGACATGGAGGAAGATGAAAGCGATAACGATTTGGAAATAACATATTTAAACAACAGCAATGATGATCACACTTACGACGCATAATATATGTATTATTTTGAACTTAAATTATTTGACGTTGGCACTTAGATTTTTTTAAAACTTCCATTATTTGACCTTGAGACTTAGAATTTTTTTAAAACTTCCATTATTTGACCTTGAGACTTAGATTTTTTCTAAAACTTTCATTATTTGACCTTGACACTTAGATTTTTTTAATACCTGCATTATTTGGCACTTAGATGTTTTTTTAAACTTGCATTATTTGACCTTGACACTTAGGAGTTTTGAAATATAAGAAATTTAACTGTTATTAACACTTTTTGTGTTTAATACAGAAAAAGTGGTGGGGGTAGTGCTATAAATAGGGGTAGTTTAAGAGTGGTTCTTATTATTACTGCAACTTTTGTGGAGAGCACACCTACGTCATGTATTACTGCATCAGTTGTGAAGAATCTTTTGAAAATGAAAACTTACTACAAATACACAAAGAAGTGTACCATAACAACGAAACAAGAAACAATGCAGAAGAAGAAGATTTGGAAGAATTAGATCAAATGCTGGCTACCCATCAACAACAACTAAATTCAAGACCAAGTGTTATTCAATACGCACCCGGACCATCTTTGGATGTGGAATTATACGCCCGAGCTTTACCAGGCAGTGTAGTAACTCATTTTAAGATTGACAATGCTCAATTGCAACTAGCACAATTTATATTGAAAGCAAAAACATTAGTAACAGAAACATTGAAGAATGAACTAAGAAGATTAAATTTTATAAAGTTTGGAATATTATTAGATACTGTATTTACAAATGTTCAGAATGAAACATCACCAAGAGGATTTTTAACTAAAAACAAAACCATCATGTTTGCATCGGATATAAGCTCAATTGTGGATGATTGTTTTGAAGAACTTTTAACAAAATTACAAGAACATGAAGGAAGAGGTTCTGGATGGAGTTTGTTAAGTATAACAAGCTTAGATGTGAGAGTTCATAAACATGGATATGGAATGAGAGGTAGTAGTTATATTGCTTTGCCAAGGAAGATTCGAGTAACCAAATCTTGTGTTAATGTACAAAATGAAAATGCTGAATGTTTCAAGTATGCAATGCTTGCAAAATATGTAGAAGATCATGTGGAACGACCGAGTAGAGCATACGATGAGGTTTCCTATATGTATAACTTTCAAGGCATGACTTATCCTGTTTCAATTCAAGACATATCAAAATTTGAAAAGAAAAATCCTTTTGCATCTGTAAACATCTTTGGCTTAGATTCATCCAACAATGTCTATCCCTTACGTATAACACCCACCGAACGCAGAGATCATACTGATTTATTATTTATAACTAAAGGTGATATCTCACATTATGTATATATTAAAGATTTTGAAGCTCTAGTTTGCAAACAGTTATCAAAACGTGAACAACCAAAAACAACTTGTAAAAGATGTTTCTGTTTTGTAAACAAACCTTTAAGAAGAGGAGGTTCAGAATGGTTAACAGAACATAAAAGATTATGCAATGGAAACTATGAAGTAAGAATTAAATTACCACACCCTAGCAGATCACAAGTAAAATTTGATAAAGTTATCCAACAATACAGAATCCCCGTTGTAGTGTATGCAGATTTTGAATCTTCATTGCTTCCACTTGAACAAGAAGAAGGAGAGGAAATTACAAGCAGAACAAAGTATCAACTTCACAAACCAAACAGCTACTGTTTAATAGTAAAATCCACTCTGCCTGAAGAACATCTTCAAGAATATGGTTTGACATCTACACCAAAGATCTATCGTGGAGAAGAAGCAGCTCGATACTTTGTTGATGATTTATACGACATCGCTGGGAAAGTGGAAGCAATGTATAGCAATGTGGTTCCTATGTCACCTATGACACCGGAAGAAATTTATCTTTATGATTCGACAACAACATGCTATTTGTGTAACAATCAATTTACAGAAACTAAAGTTAAAGTTCGCGACCATGACCATCTGACAGGAGCCTACAGAGGTGCAGCTTGCAACGGATGTAACATCAACTACAAACTACCATCTTTTATTCCCGTGGTTTTTCACAATCTTAGCGGATACGATGGACATTTTATCATTCCTGAATTAGCAAGAGACAACGGTGAAATAGACGTTATAGCACAAACTATGGAAAAATTTATAAGCTTTTCAAAAAAGGTGGGCAAAATTAAACTTAGATTTGTTGATTCTTTTCGATTTATGCCTTCCAGTCTTATGAAACTTTCTGAAAATTTAAGAAGACAAAATTTAATAGAAACAAGCAAAATTGTACCTGCAGAAAAAATGGATTTGGTTCTTCGGAAAGGAGTTTTCCCGTATGATTACATCGATGGACTACATAAATTTCAAGAAACGTCACTTCCTCCACCAGAAGCTTTCAAAAGTAAACTTACCGATTTGGACATTTCACCTGAAGACTATCAACACGCATGCAGAGTTTGGGACGAATTGGAAATGAACACTCTGGGAGATTATTCTGACTTTTATGTAAAACTTGATGTGACCCTTCTCTGCGATGTGATGGAAGAATTTAGAAACACCTGCTTTGAAGCTTACGGATTAGACCCTCTTCATTCTTATACTTCTCCAGGACTAGCTTGGCAAGCTATGCTAAAAGAAACAAAGTGCAACCTTCAATTATTAACAGATATTGACATGGTGTTGATGATCGAATCGGGCGTTAGAGGTGGATTGACCCAAAGTGTTACTAGACATGTTAAAGCTAACAACAAATATCTTCCAAACTACGATAAAGAAAAACCATCAGTGTTCTTAGGATATTTCGATGCCAACAATTTATACGGATGGGCCATGTCTAATCCACTTCCTTTTGGAAACTTTGAATGGGTTAATCCAGACTCTATTGGTGATATTTCGCAAATTTCAAAAGACGGAGACACCGGATACATATTGGACTGTGACTTTGAATATCCAGAACACTTGCATGATCTTCATTACGATCTTCCGCTCCTTGCAAAAACAGAAGTTTCACCAATTGGCAAACATCCAAAATTAATGATGACTCTTGAAAATAAACAAAGATACGTAGCTCACTTTTGGGTTGTTCAACAAGCACTCCAATTGGGTTTACGTATAACCAAAATTCATAGAGTTTTAAAATTTTCCCAATCTTGCTGGTTAAAACCGTACATTGATTCAAACACCAGAAGAAGAGCAGCTGCAACATCAACATTTCAAAAGGACTTTTTTAAATTAATGAATAACGCGATATTTGGAAAAACATTGGAAAACAAAAGAAAACACAAAAATGTTAAATTAATTACAGATCCTATAAAACTAGAAAAACTTGTACAAAAACCAAACTTTGAAACATCCGTTATCATCAATGAAAACCTTGTGGCAGTATCTATGAAGAAGACAAGTGTGAAAATGGATCGTCCGTTGTACGTTGGAATGTCAATCTTGGATATTTCCAAAACCCACATGTACGATTTCCACTACAACAAAATGGTCGCCTTCTACGGTAGAGATAACATCGGAATCGCCTACATGGACACGGACGCTTTCATCTACTGGATTCTTACTGAAGATATGTATTTGGATCTTCGAACATTTGTTCACAAAAATGAATTTGATTTTAGTGACTATCCAAAAGATCATTTAAATTATGACAATGATCGGAACAAAAAGAAACTTGGAAAATTTAAAGACGAAGCAAATGGAATTTTACTGAAAGAACTTATTGCACTAATGTCAAAATTGTATTCACTACAATTGCATAAAGAAGAAAACAATATTATTAAAAAAGCTAAGGGAGTAAAAAGTTTGTATCTTAAGAAGAATGTAAATTTTGAACACTACAAGCAATGCTTATTTGAAGAAACGACTATAACTGCAAAATTCAACACCATCAGAAGTTTCAACCATCAACTGTACAGCGTAACAGAAGTGAAAAAAGCACTCTGCTCCAATGATGACAAACGACACATTCTTCCAGACAAAATTCACACTCTACCATTCGGCCACTACTCTCTCAATCCTATCAATGAGTAAAAAGAAAAAGAAAAAAAGAAAAAAAAAGAAAAAAATAAAAAAATTAAAAAAAAGAAAAAAAGAAAAAAAGAAAAAAAGGGGAAATCACAGCATGCTCGCTGTGATTTCCCCTTTTTTTAAAATATGTTGAAATGACCTTGAACTATAAAAGCGGATGCAGAAAAAGAAACACTCAATACTAACTTGACTTTGTTAGTAAAATCATCATGACAGACTTAAAGGAAAAGATTGTTAATGAACTTCATAAACCTGCAAGAATAAAGTTTCCACGACGAAATACTGTTGTAAAAGGAATAAATGATTTATATCAAGCAGATTTAATTGAAATGCAACCGCATAGTAAAATAAATAAAGGATTTAAATACATACTTACGATTATTAATTGTTTTACTAAAGTTGCAGATGCTTTGCCATTAAAAGACAAAACTGGTAACAGCATAACAAAAGCTATGGAAGTAGCTATAAAAAGAGATAAAAATAAAATTAATTATTTACAAACTGATGATGGGAAAGAATTTTTTAATAAACATTTTGCCTTGTTAATGAAAAAATATAACATAAATCATTATTCCACAAATTCTGAGAAAAAGGCAGCTATAATTGAAAGATTTAATAGAACCTTAAAAGGTGCAATGTATAAAATGTTTTCGAAAAGAGGTTCTTACGTATGGGTTGATATCTTACCAAAATTAATAAGCGATTACAACAACAAGTTTCATAGAACTATCGGTATGGCACCTAACAAAGTGAATAAGAAAAACGCTAAACTAGTTTTACAACGAATTAAAAAAAATACACAGCCAAAAGCGGAACAAAGAAAACCAAGAAAATTTAATGTAAATGATAAAGTTCGAATTAGTAAATACAAAGGAGTGTTTACTAAAAAATACCTGCCCAATTGGACAAATGAAGTTTTTACAGTGTATAAAGTACAACCTACTGTACCGGAAACTTATATTTTAAAAGATAACAAAGGAAATTTGTTACAAGGCGGTTTTTACGGACATGAATTGTTAAAGTCAACAGTAGGCGATGTTTATCTTGTTGAAAAGGTGTTGCAAAGGAAAAAAGACCAAGTTAAAGTACGTTGGTTGGGGTTTGATAAAACTGAAGATTCGTGGATACCTATAAAAGATTTGATTTAGTTTTAAATAAACTTATTTACTCTTCTGCCTTTGAATAAGATGGAGATTGTTCACCATAAAGATAAATTTAATATTAATAACATTGATGATTTAACCGTAGATAACGTTAAAATCAACAATGGTAAACACGGCAGTTTATTTCCAAACACTGTACGATGTATAGTCAGCGGTCCTTCAAACTGTGGCAAAACTAACGTTGTGTTTAACTTAATTACAAACACAAAAGGATTGCGATTTAATAACCTATATATTTTTTCAAAGTCCTTACATCAACCAAAGTATCAATTGTTGGAAAAGATCCTGACTGATGTGCCCGATGTTAACTATTACAAATTTAATGCTAGTGACAGTGTTATGCAACCAGACCAGGCTAAGCCGTATTCTGTATTTGTATTTGATGATGTATCTAGTGAAAATCATGATACTATTAGAAACTATTTTGCCATGGGAAGACATAATAATATTGATAGCATATATATCGGACAAACATATAGCAAAATTCCAAAACAACTAATTAGAGACAATGCAAATATTTTAGTTTTATTCAAACAAGACGATACAAACCTAAAACATATATACAACGATCATGTAAATGCTGATATGTCATTTGATAAGTTCAAAGAGCTTTGTGGAAAAGCTTGGGCGGAAAAATATGGATTTTTGGTAATTATGAAAGATAAAGCTATAACAGATGGTCGTTACCGCATAGGTTTTGATAAATTTGTTTTAATACATTAATTAACAACATTATCGTACAAGTCTTCATGGTGTAAACATGGTTAATCAGGAAAAGCTATTAAAAGAAATAAAATCACTTAGTGATTCTATTAGACATAAAAACAGAGCGTTAAGATTAGGAATAAGTGAAAGAGAGAAATTTCTGGAATCAACATTTAAACCTATTACTGAGCCATTAAAACAATTAGGACAAAATGTTAAACATTCAACATTTAATTTTTCCGGAGATGCTATTTTACCCATTTCAAAATTTGAACAAAAAGAAGAATATGAAAGTGATACAAGTTTTACACAACAAGGAGAAACAACTGAAGAAGAAAGCGAACTAGGTGAAGAAACGGATGTTTTAACAGAAAAAGAAGGTCTTTCTACAAGCGAAGAACAACAAGAAGAAGAAGAGCCTATTAATCCATCCAACTTGAGCAAATTGGGCTCGGATATTGCGTATAAAGGGCCGCTTGCAAGACAATTTGTATTAAAAATGTTACATTCTGCACAACCAACTCGAAAATATCATACTTTTGGTGCTAGAATAGAAGAAAATGGGCTAATGATTGGAGATAGCAAACTTGATGTAGACGAACATGACAATATTATTATAAATAATAAACAATACAAGGGTACAAAAGGATTGTTTGAACTTATTTTTAAGCCGAAACCTAATAAATATACTAAAAAGGATTTAAACATTTTTAAACAAATATTGGAGGATACAAATGCGCATAAGAAAAATTATTCTAAAAATTTCAATGTTCATAGAAATGCATCAGAAAAATATAAAACTATTATTGCTAAACTTTTCCCACCAAAAAGAAGGGAACCCATAAAAAGAAAATCATTATCTTCTGCTGAAATAAATATTTTACATAAAAGAAGAAAAACAAATCAATCAAGTTTATCAGGAAAAGGATTATTAAAAAACTTGTATGATACTAATATAATATACTACAACGATATAAACAAATTGGTTGACAGAATGAAGTTGATATATGAAGCTAAACAAGCCGGACATAGTGGTTTAGAAAATGAATGGGTAGCTTTGGTCGGCGAACTGCGAAATCGAGGAGTAATTGCATAAAAAAATATGAGTATATATAATACAAGTATAACTGATTAAATATTCAGTATAACCATGAGTGTGGATAAGTTTGGACGGTATTCCGAAACTGGAAGCAAATCAGGATCTTATGGAAAAAGAGGTGGCTTACCACTAACATCCGATGGAGATTATGATATAAGTAACAAACGTTTAAAGTTTGTAAATGATCCAAAAGATGATAATGATGCAGTAAATTTCAAAACTTTAAAAAGTGAAACATTACCTAGCTTAAAGCTTCAAAATGAAGTGTATAACGCTAATTTTTATAGAATTGCAAATCTTCCAAAACCAATAGATAAGAATGATTCGGTAAATAAAGAATATTTAATGTGGTACATAAACCAAACCTTAAGATATGATCCTAAAAGTAATAATAAAGCATATGATGCAAAAGATCTTAGAATAGCCAATATAGCAGATCCTGTTAATGATCAAGATTCAGTTACCAAAAAGTATTTACATTCAGTCATACCTGAAAAAACAGATAAATTTTCCTTTTACAACTTTGTAATACACGATATTGGAGACCCTAAAGATATGAAAGATGCGGTAAACCTTCAATATGTTACAGATCATTGTATTACACATGATATTAAGTCAATTGATTGCAAAAATAAAGTGTTAACTAACGTTAAGGAGGGAACTGCAAAATCAGATGCAGCTACAATAAGTCAAATAATGAAATTAAACAATAACAAATGGGATGCGGATGCAAAAATAATTACTAATGTTAAAGAAGGGTTGAATGATGTTGATGTAGCAACAATTGGACAAGTTCCTGCATTAAAAGAAATTTCATCAAGACTTGGTCAACAAGGCTTTGATTGTAAAGAAAGACCACTATTTAATGTTGGAATGGGAGTAAATGACAGTGATGCAGTTAGAGTAAAAGAATGGCGTGAAAGATGCTTAAGAACAGAAAAACACAAAAAGTTTTTTCATTGTCAAAACTTGCGATTGACTAGCTTAGATGACCCTATTGATATTGTTGATGCTGTTAATGTAAATTACATTATAAGACTCTTAAGTGTAGTGTTATATGATGTTTATAATACGATAAAGCCCATAAAAGCTGATCAAAAACTACATTGGGTTAAGAAAAATGTTATAGAAAAATATTTTTTAAATATGAAAACTGGAAATTTAAGATTTGCTCAAGTTGATGTTGATAAAAAGGATACAATCCTACCAAAAGACTGGGTAAAAGTTTATTACCCATAAACAAAATACATGTTTATTATAAATAAACAATGTCAAAGAATAAGTGCATCATTCATTATAAAGAATTTATAAAATAAACAAGTATTGGCATTTCCTTTCACTATAAAAAACCATGTTGAAAGTTCAACGCATCAGTCATAATCGACACGTTATAAAGAGAGGAAGAGGAATAGCATCAACAGCACTTTCTCTTGTTACTAAGCCGGTTGGAGCTATAGTTAACAAAGCTATCGATTTATTACCTGTAGAACTACATTTACCAGGAGGTTATCAATATTGTGGTCCAGGAACAAAATTGAAAAAAAGACTTGCTAGAGGAGATCTTGGAATAAATAAACTTGATCAAGCCTGCAAACAACACGATATAGCATATTCAAAGTTTGCAGATACTAAAAATAGATCAATAGCGGATAGAGCACTTGCTGAAAAAGCTTGGCAAAGAGTAACATCCAGTGACGCTAGTATCGGTGAAAAAGCAGCAGCTTTAGCGGTATCAGCAGCAATGAAGGGTAAAACGATGTTTGGAGGTGGAAAGAAGAAAGGAGGTGGAAAAAGGAGAAGAAAACCTGCAAAGAAACGTGGAGGAAATATAAGAAGAAAACGACGATCCACCGCAGGTAAAAATAAAAAGAAACAAACAATATGGTCAATGATAAAAAAAGGAGGAGGATTATACCTAAGACCGTATCGTGTGTATTAAACAGAAAAAAACAATTACTAATTCCAAATAAAGAATTAACAGATAAAGAATTAATTACTTATGTTTCTTGTTTAAAAATTCCATTTTTTAGAGGAGTGTTTATGAAAGATGCATTACCTGTTAAAATATGGAAAAATGAAACCGGAATAGTAAATTTAGATAATAGTAAAGGATCAGGCACTCATTGGGTATGTTATAAGAAACTAGGATCAACTATTTACTACTTTGATAGTTTTGGTAATCTCCCACCACCAAAAGAACTACAATATTACTTTAAAACAGCTAAAAATGTACTATACAATTATAAAAGAGAGCAACCTGATGATACGGTAATCTGTGGACATTTATGTTTAGATTTTTTAACAAAAAGCGTTAGTCAACTTTAAGATGTCTTCCTATACAGTATCATTAACTGGAACTTCATCTACTTTGCGAAGTGTTCTTTTCCCTGCGTTACGTTTGGAAAAAGATAAATTATGGGAAGCCGCATTATTAGACATAACAACTTATAATTCTATTCCCAACGTTACTGAAAATGTTAATGACAAAATACATTATTACAAAACAAAAGATAAAAATACAAACAAATATTCAGATATACAAGTATTTAGTTTACCCACTGGAGCATATGAAATTGATGATATAAATGAAGCGATACAAAATCATATGGGAAAAGATAATATAACAATAAAAGGAAATAACAATACTATGAAAGCTGAAATTAAATCTAAATATTATATAGATTTTAGCAAAGAACATTCAATTGGTAGTTTATTAGGATTTCCTAAAACAACAAAAATTTTAGAACCTAATATTAACCATTCAGGTGCTAGAACTGTAACAATAATGAAAGTTAACAGTATAGATATTACATGTAATATTATACATGGTTCTTATAGAGATGGTGAAAATACTCATATATTGCACACATTCTATCCAACGGTCGCTCCGGGTTTTAAAATTGTGGAAAAGCCACAAAACTTGGTGTACCTACCGTTAAACACCAGTTTTATTTCAGACATTGTGGTGAACATACTAGATCAAGACGGAAATCATATTGATTTTAGAGACGAACCTATAACTATACGAATACATATAAAATCAACCGTATAACAATGGGGTTATCATTTAAAAAGAAAGAGCTGACTGGTAAACAAGTCAGTAGCACTTTAGCTATAGAAGGATTAACAAGTGATAACATTCGTTTTCTAGAAGAAATTGGATTAAAACTTATTAATAATGGAAATATTGGATATAGCGCAGGGTCCGACATTCGACGAAACCTTATGGGAAAAGGAATATCATACGCACAACCCTTACGCTTCATCAAAATTAAATAATAATGATGAAATTAGAATTCCCATACAACAACAGGATATTTATTCACTTCCATGTGAAAGTTATTTGTATATCGAAGGAAGAGTAACAAAAAGAGATGGAAGCACTGCAAGTACTGTTCCGTTCATAAATAACCCCATGGCATATTTGTTTGATGAAATAAGATATGAAATTTCCGGAGTTACAGTAGATTCAACAAAAAAGGTGGGAATTACAAGTACATTAAAAGGATTAGCATCTTTAACACCGAGTGAAAAAAATATGCTAGCCGCCGCAGGATGGGTAGCACCCGATTCCAGTACAATCACTCCAAACACTTCAGGCAATTTTGACTTTTACATTCCTTTAAGATTACTTTTAGGCTTTGCCGAAGATTACCGAAAAATAATAATAAACGTAAAACAAGAATTAGTTTTGTTAAGATCATCAAACGACAAAGATATTATTCAAGCAACTGATGGAACAACGGAAGCTACTTTAGAATGGAAAATGCAATTAGACAAAATTGTTTGGAGAGTACCGCATGTACGGTTAAACGATCAGAATAGAATTTCATTATTAAGAACTTTAAAATCAGATCGTGATATCGTAATACCATTTAGAAGTTGGGAGTTTCATGAATATCCGGTTTTACCGGAAACACAACGTCATACATGGACTGTAAAAACTTCTACTCATTTGGAAAAGGCAAGATATGTAATATTTGGATTACAAACAAAAAGAAGAAACGAAATAACTAAACATGCTGGTGAATTTGATCATTGCAAACTTACAAATTTTAAGGTGTTTCTAAACTCTCAATTCTTTCCATACGACAACTTCAACATAAACTTTACAAAAGACAGGTTTAGCGTTTTGTACGATATGTACGCAAGATTCCAAAATTCATATTATGGAAAAACAAACACACCTTTATTAACGCCAAACCAATTTAAATCTAACTATCCGATTGTTGTAGTTGATTGTTCAAAACAAAACGAATCTGTAAAATCTTCCAGTGTAGATATAAAAATAGAAATGGAATTTGAACAAAATGTACCCAAAGATACATCTGCTTATTGTTTAATTTTACATGATAAAATTGTTACATATACACCTTTAACAGGAATTGTAAAAGCAGTTTTGTAAAATGAAAAGGAAAAAAATACCCCCACCACTCGGTTATAAAAGCAGGAGCGGGAACGAAAATTGTTTAGTTTACTGTCTACAGTTGTATGGGTAACATCGTCTACAGCATTATAAACAAAATGAGTTCTTTATCAGTTGTACAAGACGTTTCCGAAACAGCACCTTTATTGGAAAATGATGATAAACATTTTGAAGAAAATATTGTAAAGGAAATTGATGACTTTTTAAAGTTTGGAAAACAAAATAAAAAGTTGGAAAATAATAAAACAAACGTAAGAAAGAAAAGAAAACTTGAAGAAAATATTCCACCAAACATTTTAACTGAAGTTTTCCTTCGCATCTTTTATCCTATTTCATCTTGCATGAGTAAAAGTGTGTCGATAGGATTGGTAAAATCATTAGACTACTCTCCCGCAGTAATACTAAGCCATGGAACAAAGATGGTTTTATTTTCAGAAAATGCTTGGGATTCCTTTTTAAAACATCTACATCTTATTGAATGTTATTTAGCCAACAGTTTCTTTGGAAGAAAAACTAACATTCGACTTTTGGATTGTGACAATGAAATTGACATTATTAAACATCGTGGTCAACAACAAGTAAGAATTAGAGACTCGACACAATTTGAAAATAAAATTCTTCTAACACGTGAAGAATTTTACATTTTAAACTATGCAACATCACCTATTACCAGGTATATGAAACAATTAGTATTTTCAAGCTCTGTTATTAAGGAATATCTGGTAGATGCATGCGAAAAACAACCAGAAAGCACTTTACAATACGGACCAATAGATACATCCATCTTTAATAGAATACCTCACGAAGTGGAAATGTGGAGGCAGTTAAGAAACTTTGAACCTTTTACTGAAGTTGCAACGGAGGCTACAGAAGAAGAAACCAACAACAACAACAACAACAGTACAGAAGAAGAAACCAACAACAACAATAATACAGAAGAAGAAACTTTGCTAGGTTAAAACTACAATGTAATTTAACAAAAGAATAAACCGTGGGGTAGGCCTACTGGGGATGGTGCCCACGTTAAACATACACCAACGCGCCTACAACTGTACGGCCTGGTTTATATATATATATATCTAACCTACCGTGGTGTGGAAAACAGTTGATCAGCAGACACCGTGATGAGCAGACAGGATGAAGAAATGGCAGCAAAACCTTGTGTAATTGAATTTCAAGCATTTCGCGGAAACGATGATAGATTTATCATAAAAGAATTGGTAATTTTGGATTTGCTTACACAAGTAGCATACCCGTTTTTATTTGAAGCACCGTGTTCTGTCCATGAACTAAAGTCAAAAGCTAAAATAACAAACAGATGGCTAACAAATAATTTTCATCATATCCATTGGTATGAAGGTTTCCTACCGTACAACAATGTACACAAAATTATGTTTCATTTTTGCAAACAATTTACACACATATATACCAGAGGATTGGAAAAAAAGAATTGGATACAACAGTACACAAACAAAGAAGTTTTAAACATAAAAGTGGACAAAACATTTCACTTTGATGCTAGAAATATTTGTGTTTCTACAATAAATCCGAAACACAACCAATCTCAATGCGCATTACAAAACGCGTATCACTTGGCTGCTTACTTACAACAACAAACGGAAGAATGTAGTGGGGGTTCCGAAGGTTATATAAACGAAGAGGCAACACACCCCGAGTATCAGTCTAACTCCATACTCCGAACAGACAACATCTCCTGTGAAGGATGGCATCACAACAGTTTCTCCAATGTTTAGTTGAACAATTCAACTTGCATTCAAAATCAAATACTCTAATTATCAAGAAATGTTCAGAATTAAAAGAACAGAAACATTATATTGTTCATGAAATGAAGAAAATTGATACAACGCATGGAGACGCAGTCGTCGCATCTTTATCCGATGCACCATATACACCGGGTGATGAACCAAAGTTTCAAGTATATCTTCCAAAACGATTCGTCCAGTTGCTGCAAAATGAAGATCTGCGGGAAATTCAACCAGGATCATTATATTTGGTGTCACACGGAATGAGCGGAAACAACTCTACGGAACTAACTCTGCACATCGCACAAAAATAACATTGTAAAAAAATGTTTTAAATAAAAAGATAAAAAACAACAACATATCAGTATATGTTTTTATATACTGATATGTTGTATTTTTTTAAAACCTCAAACGGATGACCTTGAACTTTTAATCGATAGTATTATTCGATTATTTTATTCGATAGTATTATTCGATTATTTTATTCGATAGTTTTATTCGAATACTTTACATAAATACGAAACTTTAACGTTGAGAGGCTCAGTTCTGTTTAAGACAAGCTACAACCAACATGTCATCCAAAAGAAATAATCTAACACTTATAACTTATTGTTGCAAAGAAAAATGTTTTAGAATACCTGAAGATCAAGTTGACGGACAAGCTTGTACAAAATGTAATTCTTTCTGCTATTGTAAATGTAGTTGCAAAACATATCAAAAGAACCGGTTGGATAAACTAGAAGAATTACAACATCGACTCGGTCTATTGTGGCAACGATTAAATTCAAAGTGATTAAACAAACACCTGCCATTACCCCCACCACTACCCCCACTACCATCGGAGGTACCTGCAGCACCGGCTTTGCAATAGTCATTCCTGCTACACCTCTCGTCGAGTAAACAACTCTAGTCATGTCTCTCAACATTCGCGGGATTCACTACAACACTATCAATCTTACAACCTACAAGGATTTGGAAATTTTTAGTGAAGAACTAAAACAACTTATAACCACTGGGTTTGGTTTATCTTTAGAACTTTATGCAACAAACAATCAAAACGAAAAAAATGTGTTTTTGCCAACTTACAACAACAAGAAGAATGAAAATAAACAAGAACTTTCAGCACCGACAACAACTTACTTTTCAAATTTGGGAGCAAACTTTACTAACTTGTAAAATAATACTTTTGTAAAAAAAACAAATAAATAAAAAAAAGAAAATATCTTGCATTTTCGGATCTTCCGAAAATGCAAGATCTTTTTTAAAAACATCCCCAAACGACCTTGACACACTTCCGGCCATTTAAAATTTAAATACCCAGCACAGCAGGGCATTTAAACTTTAAATACCCACCTACAACACGTCACAGCTACGTCACAGCTGATGACGTCACTTCCGGTCACGTGACCGGAAGTAGCTGTCAAAAAATTGACTGCCTGTCAAAGTTTGATTGGGCCAGAAACGCCACATCGCCACTACTGGTGATGATACTCTTAAAATCTTTCACAGTAACATACGTAGTTATTCAAAAAATTTTGATGAATTATTAATATATTTAAATGAACTTCCGAAAATGGATATTGTTCTGTCCGAGTGTTGGTTGCAGGAGGGGGAGGAGGGACGGACACTTGACGGATTCGACCTTGTACTCACTGATAACAGACGCAACAGAGCCGACGGTGTGGTAGTTTACTTCAACAATCGACTCTCAGTTACCACAGCACAGATTGCACTTGCCGACGTTTAGGAATAAAACTTAACTTTAATTTGCACAACAACAGAATCTGCCTTCTAGCTTTTTATCGCACATTTGATAGTGATCCCCAGTTATTTATTAGTTCTTTAGAAGTATTTATTAACAATGTCAGCAAAGATACTGTGATTATACTTACTGGTGATTTTAATATTGATTTGTTAAATAACGTAAATAATGTTACTGACAGTTATCTGAACTGCTTACTGGGAAACGGTTTGGTCCAGTGTATCGACAAGCCGACTAGAATAACAAGCAATAATCAATCCTGCATTGACCACTTTTTACTAGATACAATGAAATGCAAAACGTACATTCAGCTGTGTTACAAACTGCAATAACTGATCACTTTAGTACCGGATTGACAATTACTTTCCAATCAAACACATCGTCGGTCAACTTTGACACTACTACACAATTTATTGACTCTACACTGCTGTCCTGTAATCTTGCCGAAATTGATTGGACTTCTATTTATCTCAACTGTAATGTAAATTCTTGTACTTCTGAATTTTTAAAAATCTTTACTGACGCAATAGATAATTCATAAAAGTTTATTAAACATTCAACTAGGTTCAAAAAGTTAAAGCCTTGGATTTCTAACAATTTGATCAAACTAATTCGAGAACGAGATAAAATCAGTAAAAAAGTTAAAAGACAACCTTTCAATATAATTTTAAAGAATAATTATTTTGCTTTAAGACATCAAGTAACAATTGGCATTAGAAATTCTAAGCGGGCCTACTACCGATCAAAACTAAATCAATTTAAAAATGACCCTAAACGATTTTGGATGTTAATAAATGAGCTGGCGGGTAGGACTAATAGAAAAGATTCTTTCCCCACTCAAAAATTTCTTAATAACATACCCAGTATTACAACTGATATTTGTAAGCAAGTGGCTGACGATTTTAATATATTTTTTGCTGCTGTTGGCCACAACCTTGCCAGCTCGATTGATAGCGGCGGTCCTATCGTTATCAATGACGCAGATTACAGGCAGGACACTGTGTTTACACTGCGGACTGTTACCGAACTTGATGTTATCAGACATGTTACTGCTTTGCGTGGCGGGTCTGCCCCCGGTTGTGATGGTGTCTCGGCTTCTGTTCTCAAAGATAACATCAATGCCCTCTCCAAGCCTCTATTGCATATAATAAATATAAGTTTAGCATATGGAATATTTCCTGATTGCTTCAAACTAGCAAAAATTTTTCCTTTGCATAAATCCAACTCATTCACAGATAAAAATAACTTCCGCCCAATTTCTCTCTTAAGTGTGTTCTCTAAGGTGCTTGAGAGAATAGTAAAAGAACGCAGTTGGTGGATTATTTGAATCATAGTCAGATCTTAGCAGATTGCCAATATGGCTTTAGAGCAGATAAAAACGTATCAGATGTTCTTTTTGATGTAAATAAAGAAATTTGTCATGCCCTGTCCAACAATTTACGTTCCATTTTAATTTTCTTAGATCTCAAAAAGGCTTTTGATAGTGTAGACAGACGTAGATTACTCGCGAAACTATCTGCTGTAGGTGTCACTGGAAATGCTTTTTCGTGGTTCAACAGTTACTTCACTAATAGGCGTCAAACTGTATCTGTATGTGGAATTAACAGCGACGAGCTTCCTGTTGACTATGGGGTGGTTCAAGGAAGTACCCTTGGCCCAATCTTATTCCTTATCTACATAAATAACATTGCAAAACTTCCAATTTTCGGGAAATTATTTCTTTTTGCAGATGCCACTTTAATTCTTATCAACGACAAATCATGGGAAAGTGTAAGGGAAAATCTTTATCTGACCTTAAGTTAGTAAAGAAATGGCTTGATCAAAACGTCCTGTCTCTGAATATTTCTAAAACTAAATTTATGCCTGTGTCTCTATCACCTCAATCTGACTATAACTTAAATGATTTAATTTTACATAGCTGCATCAATCATCAGACCAGTGATTGTGCTTGTGAGCCAATTGAAAGGGTTTCATCATACAAGTATTTAGGGGTTATTTTTGATTTCCGTTTGAAATGGACAGAGCATATCAATTTCTTAAAAACTAAAACTAGAAAATATATTTTTGCATTTCGAAAACTTAGCGATTTTTTAAATGTTACAGAGATAAAATTGGCATACTTTGCTTACGTTCAGTCCATTTTCTCATATGGAATATTAGCTTGGGGTGGGGCCTTTAGATCGCATCTTCATAGTCTGACTGTGGTTCAAAAATCTATTATTAAGGCCGGTTTTAAGAAATGTAAAAGATATCCGTCTGATCTGTTATTTAAGGAAACTAATATTTTTCCTATCCAAAAATTGTTTATTAAAGATTTATTTATTCACATTTTCAAACATTCCAACTCAATTTTTTCTTCCATTTTACATTCACACAATACACGACATGCAAATAAAGTTGGAATTGTCACAATTCAACAGCACAAATCTTTTTCAAAAACAAATTGCTTTTATATTACTCATATATTGTACCGTAATTTTTCTTCTCATTTTAATAATATCAGTTTATTTGATTCTCCCTCATTAAATGCATTCAAAAAAAGGCTCAAGGAGTGGCTGGTTATCAGCGATGAGGAGGCCTTGGCGCTCGTCTCGGCTGATTGTGGGCGACCTGCACCACATTGACTGCTTTGTACTGACGCCAACAACCATTATCTACACTTACTATTCTGAAAATCTTCCTCTTCCTGCACAGCTCATAATTTCTATACTAGATCATCATCCCCTACAGTTCCCAACATTACATAATTTTCAATACACCATCTTAATTAGCCTAATTTTCAGCTCTTTTTACCTTTACTTGTAAATTGCTCCATATCTTAAAAACTATTTCCTAATCAACTCAAGTCTACGCACAGACCACCAAAGGTCCATGTAGACTTATTTCCTTTGTTAATTTTTTTTATGACGCAAGGAACATAAATTTTGTATTCTGACTAAGGTTTTCAACTAAGAAGTTTGTATTTTTTTAATGTCGGCCTTTAGATATGTATTAATTTTAAGTCGTTTCCTTGCTTCCGTTATTGTTAGCAATTAATTTAAATATTTAGAAAATTGTAATTATAATTTTATGTGGAAATAAAAGTGATTTATTTGATTTGAATTCTAAACGATGAATTTACATTACCTAGGGTCATTAAGTAGGAATTGTGAGCAGTTTGTTGCATATTTACTCCTCCAAACAAACTGTGATTGATTACTTCCCCACCAATTTGTTTGAGGTCTAGTTTTGCTATACAGTCTTTAGTTACATACGATCTCTGAGAGCCGGAATCAAGTAATGCTCTGGCAAGATACTCTTTGTTATTCTTATCAAAAACTTTCACTAACAGGGTCTGAAGTAATGTTTCACTGCTGTGAGAAGTCAAAACTTAAGATTTGTTCTTATCATTCTTATTAGTTTTAAATTTACCAGTTTGCCCATTTTCGTTTACTTTAGTTTTATTAGGCAGTTCTTGACACATTACTGAATGATGTTTCTTATGACAAATACAACAAGTTACAAACACTTTGCAATTTTTTGAAGTGTGTCCCAACGTTAAACAACAGAAGCAAGCCCCTTTTTTACTTATAAAGTATCTTTTTTCATCCAATTTGAGTTTATGAAATCCAGAGCACTCTTGAACATTATGGCTTTGAACAAAATAAACAGGTACTCACCTCTCTCTTGCTCTCTGAAGTGAGGACTGTGGCAGCAGTAGGAAGTCTATGTTGAGATTCATGTTGTTTCACCTTCGGTTTGCGCTGATTGCTATTTTCCTCTGCATTGCCGTCTGTGTTGTCGGCGAAACTCGAGCGGGCAAGTGCCAACCGTTCCTCACTTTCCACCTCAGCCTTCAAAAAGCTTAAAAGTTCCTGCAAATAGTTTATAGAAGTGTTACAAGATGATGAGTTAGTCAAAATTGTCGAGGTTTTTGTTGTTGTCCTATATCGTTCCCATGCCCTCAAAGTGCCCTCGGGCAATGCCGATTCTACTAAGGGGTAGCATGGCAGCATACTTGTCGGATGTCACGCCGAGAGTTTCGGGTGACCTCAACTGAGTCTCCAGTTTGTCAAACAGCTTATGCAGTGGCATGTTTGCGCTGCTGTTAACCTGCTGCATTACTAACTTCAATAACTCTCGTACATAAACCTCTATGAGGAATTCATCACGAGCAAACCTTGACTTAAGCTGTTCGATTGCTTTATAGTAGTTTTCTCCAGAAGGAGGAAACTCTCCACTAGTTCCCTAGCTGTGCTACCTGGCTTTGTAGCCTGGATAAGGTCCTGAAATTTATCCTCTTGTTGAAGGTCAGGATCACTATCTACCTTTCTGAACTGGCCCCAGAAAGCAATCCATTTTCTAACATTACCGTCAAATTGAATTAAATTGAGCTTCGGTAAGTTACAATTTCGGTAATGCCTTGAATACTCACCTCTCTCACTTGGGCAAGTGCTACTTCCAACCTGGTTTGCAGACGGAGTAAGCAACTACTCCACTCGTGCCTGGATGGAGAGCCACTTGTCTTTATATTCGACAACAGAGCCGAATTCTGCGTTGACGTCGTCTTCACCAAGGTTTTCGTCGTCAAACATTACATTTTCTATCTCTTGATCAAGTTTAAACATCCATTCAGCTTTATCTTGCAGCGCATGAAAACTTAATTTTACATTTGTTTCTTCAATTGGCTCTGTTCTAAAATGCTCTTCAATCTTTTTTAACGCTAGACTAAAAAATCTTCGTGCTTGTGACCTTTTAATTTTCAAGTTTTTCAGCTTATCCATTTTTCCTGTAAGCTAATCCTTTTGAAATGTTAAAATCCTGTCATGTTGGTCGTCATTATTTTGTAACTACAAGTCAATTTAAATTATAAATCTTGAAGTTAACCCTTCTTTACTTAAAAGAACATAAAAAGTAACTCTTTAAATAAATAATCCTTTTTTGTTCATTCTACAAACTTCATTTTATTCAACAGTCTAATAATTATTAAAATCAAAATACAAAAATTAAATAAATCATAATGCACAACAAATCATGTGTCATAATATAAACATACAGTCTTGTGGAAATAGTAGAAATAATTCTATTTCCAACAATGGGAGCGTATTGTTGTCGCCGTGACCAGAAAACGCTTCCAAACGTGTTAGATTTGCTGTCGCCTTCGCCTAATTAAAACCCACTTTTTCTCTCAGTCGTGGCACGTCGGGGTCGCTAAGTGTGGCCGGAGCCATAAGCCACTTAAAACAATAAACGTGTCGGAGTTGGCTAAAACGATAGATTCGAACAGCTGATTTCCTCGACACCAGGACAACATTATCACCGCAATGCACATATTGAAAATATCGGTTTTCGCAGAAGTAAACGAAAACCCAAGAAACGAACACGCTTGTTTTTTGAGTGAGGCTTTTCGCTCGACACTAAGTTATTTCGAAAAAAATTACCAGGTTAAGAAAGTCAACTTTAGGCCAGTGAGATGAATTATATTTTCTGTTATACCGCTAAATATAATAAATAAATTAGTTCACAAATTAAAGGTCTCAAACCTTCCTTATCTTTGAAGAGTTTGGCTTTCATTTTTTTGCTATTTAAAATATTCAGCTGGATGCATGTAGGTTATATTCATGTTAGGTTAGACTAATACGAACAAGTGATCATCTTGCCACCATTCACCTCTTTCCCTCCCTAGGGCGGGAAAAAACTTCCCACGACCTGTAACGCAAGTAATGCCTTTTGTGCAGTGATATGACCAAATAGTAATACGCTTACCCCGTTGCACTTTACCAGGGAATGTGCAGAGATAGTCGCCTTGAAAAGAAGACAATCGCCGAAACAAATAATTGAACCTCCAGAATGTGAAGGTGACAAGCTTACACTTGAAGAGACAAACACGGCGTACTCGTCACACGGACATAAACTGATCAAGCCGCCAGACCGTCCGATCTGGGCAATAAAATACAGAAAATGTCGCTGCGGGGCCGGCCGGGGTATCCCACCAATGCTTCCCGCGGCTACTGGGCATTCTTCCCCGCCGGTTAATTGTTATAATTGTTTCTCCTTCATTTTCGTTGCGGTAAGTAGAAATTTCCTAGAGGTTAATACCATTTAGCTGACAAAATAACAATCCTTATTATTGGACCGATCGGCCTAGATAAATCACGAGCGAAGCGTTGATTGTCGTTGATGTGGAGGAGACGGCGCCTGGGAGGCGAGCGATGGCGGTCGTTCGTAATACACGTCCTCTAGGGCACTAGTTGGGGGAACTGAAAACGACTGCTCACATACACGTCCTCTAGGGAACTGTGTTGATGATTGTTCACATACTTGAGTTTGTTACTGATATTGTACAGTCTATGTATAGTTCGAGGCTGTGTATTAATCCTTTGTTTCGGATTCAACATATCGGCTTGTTAACAGCCGGTATACCTGTAAATTGTCTGAAGAACAAAATTTTTTGTAATCTAAAATATGAATAAAATTCTTATTGCAGCAGTTGTTTCAAAGGGATAATTTAAAAAAAAAAACTGTAACAATCGTTATAAACTTCAGCTTCCATGACACCGTGACGGGTAAAACCGTCGCTTTCTTATTATAAATAGTTACTTTTAGTAAATTTGCATTATTAATTCAAAATTAATCTTATCTACAGAATACTGTTGTTTCGATAAAAAATTAATATAAAAGAACATTATGAGAACATTGGACGGTGTGAAGTGATGAGGTAGAGCACTGCGGGAGTCATATAATCAATTCCAGGGATTGTTTCCTAATTGGTGTTTAGTGCCAAATTCGCCGGAAGCCCGGTCCATAACACCAAACAGGGCACTTTGTTGTGTTGGAATCTATGCGGCCGAAGGTGTCACTGATAAACTTGATTAAAATCAGGGTCGCGTCGCAAAGTAGTGAACGGCGCTATAAAGATGTTGACGGGATCGGCCCGTCACACCAAGGTGCCTCTGCCTCCCCTCAGCTCTGTAGTCAATGAATTTTTAACTATGATCGAAGTGCTTTTTTAATTACCTAAGAGCTCAATTTTTTATGTATGCCCTAATATGTATTATAAAAAAATCTCAGTGATCACTTTTTCAGGTTTTTAAGTTAAAAAGGAAACCAAACTTGAGACCATTTGCTTTCCTAAAAGAAAAATATTCCAAAGGTATATATGATTTAGAAAAATTATCAGAGTTTTTTTTTCACGAGACACTAAGTTTTATTTAGTAAAAGATGCAGATGTTCGTTTTATGACGAATCAAAACTAAGTGCCGGCGTGGCTTTGTCCGTCAGTGGTGAATATATACAGCAAATAATTTACTGTAATAATAGTAATATTTACTGGTATCATAATGTCTATTAACTTATTTTGATACTTTTTTAAAGTTTACAATTATTGTCGTCAGTCAAAGATAAAATATGAGGAAAAAATGATTTGTTGGCTGAGGAAGAGATTACCATTAATCATCGTTAGCACTCCAGTACACTTCCTTGATCATTCCTATATGCGCACGTTTATTTTCTATAATGCAACAAACCCTTTTCAGACCCAAATTACAAGCTTGTTGAGGGTTGAGTTCCGCGAGGCGGCTGCCGACAGTCTTGTCATTACCTCAGGCGCTAAGGGGCTAATGCCACTATAATGGACCTCCGGGAGACTCGCAGTGAAATATGGATAGCTTCCTCTCGCAGCCGCGTCATCGCGCGATTACTGTCATTTGGGTCGGGGCACAATACTTCACCAATCGCTAATTTTTTTACTGGGATTTAAAAAATAAAAGTGCTAGCCTCTAAAATAAAGTATCGGAGAAACTCAGAGTCACTAGAAATAAAACTATGAAGGAAAAGTGTGTGATTTAAATTGCCAATTCATATTTTAAAACAAAACAAATGAAATTCGGACAAGCGAACAAAACATGAAACTACGGGGAAAAAAGTTAAATATTTTCCCCTTAAAACCTTTTATTTTTATGTTGTCAATTACAAAATTACTCTTTTTCTAATTTAAAAGAAAATTCACGGTCATTTTCAAATAGAGCAGTTCACTAATCCTTCCTTGTTATTTTGCAGAGACCCGTTTCTGAGATATTAAAATTGGAATGTAATGTAATATGTCCTCCTCCTTTTTAATCATCGAAGGAGGAATACGTCAATACGTCTTAGTTTGAAATTTAATTGGTTAAAACCATAAATTGACATCGAAATTCACCGTTTGATTTGCAAAATATAAGTTAATGCAAAATCGCTTAACGGCGGAAAATAATAACAAGTCAATCCAACACATTTGTTGACATCTCCTTCGCTATTTCCTATGCATTAGAAGTTTCTTCGACTTATAGTAAAAGCTTTCTTTCAAATATTTCATCGTTATCTTAGGAAAACATATATATATATATGTTTTCCTACCATATATATATATATATATATATATATATATATATATATATATATATATATATATATACTGTATACTATTAGCATAATAACAACTCGAAATGCAACGATTTTCTCAAGAACTCTTAATTTTTAGCTGCTGTTTAGAAGATTTCAATTTATCTTGTTCGCTCATCTGTATGTTCTTAAATAATACTACGCCTGAATTCGCCTTCATTTTTTTATTTAGTCATTTATATATTTCTTTTTCGCACCCATCTTTTGGTAAAAAAATATATTTTAGAAAGATTAAACTCTTCATGTTATAATGGGCCATGGGCGGTTGGAGTCTAACATAGAATTGTAACTTGTTCTTTTAAAAGGATCAAAAATAAATTTAACAACTACGAACAATCCCAAGAAATAAATACTTGAAGAATATTTGTTTCTTTTGCCGGAATTCCTTTCCTATTGTTTGATGGTATCTAGTAGCAAAATTGTTGGGGTGAGATATAATCATCTGATCGCGTGGCGGGAAAGCGAGGGTTGCCACCTGCTAGCAGGTGTACCACCTTAGCTGCTAAAATCATTGTACAAGTAAGTAGTCTACATAACATGAATATTTATAGCTTATTCGATTAATTGTCCTATTATTTTTAAAACTATACTCTAGATAATCTAACTTCCCGGTAGTCAAATATTCGACGTTTTGTCGCTATTAACAAAAACCTCATGACCCAGAGTTGTTGAGGATAGATAGGACCAAAGTCAACTCTACAGGTACAGGTAGCTAAGCAGGTACAGCAAGTCATATTTATTCTAAGCAAAAAATAAATGTTATCATTTAAAAGTTAAATACCCCCGTTGCAGCAGACCTGCATACTCAGCGAATTTCAAATGCAAAACAATATATTATAATCTAACATAGCGAGATTTGACATGTTTTTGTAAGCTCCATAAGATTAACATGGGGAATGAGTATGCAGGTTTGCTGCTACAGGTATGTTTAAACTTGTTGGTTTTGATTCAATATTTAGTAGATCTGAACTAGAAGGAGCCATTTACCAAGTTTTGTCAAGATATGTCAAGAAATAAACGAGATATAGAATTTTACTTATTTCCCATAAGGTTAACATTGGGACAACGTACTGTGTTTACCACTTTCAATATCTCGGTAACCAATGGACATAGAGCAGTGATTCAAAGTACTAAATTGTTTGTTTTTTTGAGCTGAATTCAATGGTGCCAACAAAAATTTGATAAATTTTATTTTTCTATGTAAAAAGATCAAAAAACCCATTTTTGGGGGGGTTTATCCCCCTTTACCCCCCCTTCCGGTGGTCCGATCGGGCTGGTTCACGAACTCGTCCAATCGATTACCACTTTACATGTCTGTACCAAATTTCATCAAGATCGGACCATTTTTACGGCCGCTATCGTGCTAACAGACACACACATATATATATATATATATATATATATATAGATATATAGATATATAGATATATATATATATATATCTAAAAATTCGAACGAATGGTGTTTTTTGCTTCTGGGGGTTGCAAAACGAAAAGTTATCATGGTCTGGGGCTTAGGTCTTACCATGAGACCTACGATAATAGCTTCTTCCCTATAGGGTAAATTCGCTAAAATACCAACCATAAATTAAATAGCACACTTTACGTAAGGAAAGAAATTAGCTATTGTAAACTTAAAATGCGAAAGAATATTTCTCTGAAATTTGAACTGCTCCTTCATACTATCTTTTGTTATACCATTTACATCACTATTATCATTTTTAGGATTACCTTGCCCTTAAAGAGCCTTTTCATCCAATATCTGAGTTTATTTATGTCCAGGATGATTTAAAAAAATTGGCTCTTTAATGAAATAGTCCTAAATGAAAGTGAAAAATGCTCTCTTTGTTTTTTTTTGCTTTCAACAGGCAGTTAAATGTTTCAGACTTAAGAATCTTAAACAAAACAATTCTATTTATTCGTCAGTTCATCTTTTATGAAACTAATAGCAACGTTTATGACTGACCGAAATGAATTCATTGATAAATTACAAAAAATTACATCGTTTTATTTTAGAGATAACTTTACATTTCCACGTGGCCTGTAGTGAAGTGGACTCAAAGCACAGTTTGTAGTGCCAAACAAAAGCCGCAGCTTATCCAAATAAAATCGGTAGGTTATTACGATTGCCAGTTCATACATATTTGGGGGCGAAGACCTAAGATTGAAGATAAGGTGACTTCCGACGTGGCTTCAGCTGTCCAGATAACAGCGAGGGTGGGAGTGGGAGGTGGAGGGGGTCGCTCGGCGCTCCTCCGACACTAAACCTGTATACATAGTACAAAATATAACGAACAAAAATATAGCTTTAACTTATATGATAAGATAGATGCCTTGACTATAAATATTCAAAACCTACATTTCATTCCTTATTTCAGGTTCAGTATAATTTATACAATAGTTATCGATAATATATTCCTAGTTTAGAGTGCCAAGTACTGTATTACGCCGTAAATATACAATTTTATACCTCTCGATATGGCAGTAAAACTTAGTTAGCTTTGTTATTATCTAACCTAAAACCTATCCTTACCTATCCTAAAATAGTATTTCCCCGTTCTCCTTTTTATTATGAAAACTAGAGATCGCCTACTGGTCGAAATTCATCCAGGTTTTAGTTTATACTTATTTGCTGCAATAAAACATGTGACTTATTTGTTTAAATTTTGTTGTAATTCCATAACCAACGTGGCAATTCACAAGGCCCGTGTTAATTTTTTTTATAAATTCTAATTCATTTTCCTACAATTCTCAAAAACTATAGTGAATTATAATGGGATCGCTCACTTCTAGTGGAAAATACAATTGAATGTGCTTGCTTGGGTTTTTCCTACACAGTACTCACAAGCTGAGAGAAAGGGATCACAAAAAGTCATGCTTGCATATTAATTATATAGAGGATAGATAGATGATTATAATACGACAATAAGAGGGTTGAAAATGTGCAGTAAACAAAGCAATTTTACTTCTATGATTTTGATGATTAGGCCTTCGTAAGGCTCAAGATTAATTTTGTCTTCCTTTAGCTTAGGTGAATGTCTTTGCTTCCAAGATACAGATGACATTTCCTTTTTGTTTATGATTTGTTTCCTCAAATAAAAAATATAAGTGTATTTGTAGATTATATTTTCATGTATTTCCAATACTTACGGTTTTACTAGCTACAACAAAACATAAAGTAAAACTAATTTACTGACAAATTACGTAAAATACAAATAACGGGAGTGCTCGCTCGTTAATATAACGAGGGCTTAAAATCAATTTTCTTTTATGTTTGACCTCCGAAAGTAGGGTAGATGATAATCGATTGGACCTAGCAGAGCAGTTCTGCGATTTGCCACGCTCAAATTGCATCATCATCCCTTTAGATGAGAAGCCTTTGGCGGGCAGCGTCTATGAAACCCCATTCTTGACTTTAAACTACTCGTAAAACTGTTTGAGAATTAAATTAGTGATCCACAAGTAATTTTATGAAGCGTAAAAAAGTTGCCATGCTTACGATTTATTTATTAAAAGAGCTTCGAAAAAAACGCTTAAGGAGGCTCTTGACTAAACTATTGCATCTAAAAATATAATTTACATGATTTATTATTTTAAAGATTTAGATTTTCAGAAGAATTTAGAAACACTCATCCTTCATTCACAACATCTGTATGATAACATCCTCATTAAACTTGGAAAAGACGCAGGTACCAGCAAAAATCCTTAAAACAAAAGTGCTTCAAGACATTTTTTCAGTTCTTCAAAAATTTTAATTTTCTTGAAACTTGTTAAATGGATGCAAATTAATGTGATTGCATTGGCTCTTTATAGATGAATTGCCTTTTATTTTCGTAATCATAACAACTTCGAAAGTGCATATTTTTTAGTACTTCCAACAAACGTACTGGATTGATCCTTCGATAACATAACAGGTAACAGGAGATTTTTTAGTTAATCTGGATAAAATAAAATCAACCTGAATAATCAGCTACTTTAGTTAAAATTGTCTATAACGATAACGTGATGGGCTCCTTGAATAACTGTAGGGCGGAAACCGGATTTTCCCAGTCTTGTGATCATGCACTTCCAATCGATTCCTCGTGGTCAAAAACCCCGTATTAAAAGAAAATTTAAAAAATCCTTGGAGGAAAAACAATTTTGCCTGTACAATTTGCTTGTTTTAGGATATTTCAACTCTTTCTGTTGCTCCCTGCTTAGTACATCCTTTTAATAACAAACGAGTACCCACACAGCAATGGAGCGAATTTCAATTTCAGGACTTAAATTGCCTATTTTAGAGCACAAAACCCCCAGATTTTGGGCTTTATACTACCCAGAAATGAGGACAGGTGCTTATGATTTATCATAGAAAATAACACCTCTGTTAAATTTCAAGAAAATCGGATGGTAATGATTGCGGCCGCTAGGGCGTAAAGTTTCTTAAAGGCAGTGTACTGAACAAACAACAACTAATGCAATGTAGGCCTAGTAAACTTAGATCTATGATCATAAAACGGTTTATTTTTGGTGCTATAACTTGGGGAGAGGGCTTAGCATTTTTGAATTTTGGTTTGCTTTAGTAAAAAAAAATAAATTGAAATACGGGGCTTATCTCAGTTTGATGATGCAAGATTCACCATCATTTTTTAATTTTGAAAGAGTAATTACTAAGCAGTTACATTCCTGCTCAATATCTCAGCTTGACGGTTATTAGCAAAACTCTTCACACAACTACGTCCAGTGATCTAGTCCACTTAGAAAACATATTTAGAATATTAAACCCTCCCGAGTTGAATTCAGTTGAGGCGAGAACTGCTATGTATCAGCTTTTAATTCAGGAATATCGTCAACCATAACGGGTGGTGTTTTAGCGTCTGGGGCCCCAAAACGAATATCAATCACGGTGCCAAGCCTCAAAGCTACCGTAAATCGCTAAAAATAGTGAATTTGTCCTAGTTATAAATCTCAGAAAAGCAAATGAGTGTAAAATCTTACTTTGAAATCGTTTTCTTAAACTTAATTATCTAACAATTCTCACTTCAACAATGTTTATACAATTTGGAAGTAAAATGTCTTCGAGTATCAGTTGTTCCAGAGGCAAGGACAGCTGAACATTAAATAATAGGTATATTTTAAACCTATTTAAATTACTAGTATTCTAACAGATCGGAAACCCTTGTGGTTTGGGGTTCTCTTGCGGTGTCGGTGTTTCAGAATAAAGCATGACACATCCGGCCGATGTTTTTCCCCACACAATTACATGTAATTTAAATTAATAAACGGGTCTTGAAGAATGATAAAACATGCGAATCAATCCCCGAACATCTGGATGCATCAAAGAGAGGCGCATCTGACTCCAAAAACGAACGCTAAACTTTCCTGAAAACGCATAATTACATGCAGCTGGACATCTGCCATGACCCGTAATAAGTAAGCTCTAGCACACGCACACACGCACACGCACACGCGTACGCACACGCACACGCACACGCACGCACACGAGGGCCACGCGCTGGCCTTATCTACTAGCTATTAATTACGTATTCCTGATCTATGCTCTAAATTAGGCAAGCACTCTTTTTCGAGGGCTTCAGTCTTCAAATTTAAATTTATTAGTAAAGAGTTACTTGGCGAGTCCCTCACTTCGTTTGTAAGTAGACTATACCTTCCTCTCACAAATAATATACATCCAAATAAATGTCATGAAGGTACTATAAGTTAATTTTAAATTTGGTTTTGTTATCGATTTGATTTTTAAGGTAAAATCTAGCTTTTCAGCTAATAAAGAGTTTATTTAATTGTATGTGACACTCTCCTGCACTTCTGCTCGACTCCTCCGTTCAACTCTCTAAAGTTAGCATTAATGCTAACTCCGCTCTTCGACTTCATATATGAACCTTCCAATCAAAACAATGTAACGATTCACTACTACTGATACACAGTAATGGGGATCTAGTTTGTTAGCACTCCTAATCTACCCGATTCATCCTCTACGCTTGTTATTGAAAAGATCAAAGGGTACCCAAGGAAAAAAGGTCAGTACAAAAAGAAACAAGTTTTTGTTTTATTTTTTTACTGAAGCGGAAGAGTTATTTATTGTCGGAGCAGGAAAGTGATGTTGATATTCGCCTGTCTCCGATGACGAGGCGTATAAAATCAGACCGAGTCGGAGCCGCGGACGATGGCGCTAGTTGAAGCTCAAAGGTTCCGCCCATTCATAAGTCGGGACAAAGACGAGCGGCTCGAATACTAACACCTGTCTCGGCGAGACACACTCTGTGTGAACTTCCAATACTTGTAATAAATGGATCCGACAGTCGGAGAGCCTCAGGGAGCTGGACTGGCACTGTGATCAAGACTCCTTTATATTATGTAAATAGCCAGTATGCACTCATCTGTCCTTCCACACCGGTACATTTTGACACTCTGTTGGTAGGGTGGGCCTAGCAGAGAATTTAGAATATAATTACATTTACAATTGTATCTCCAGATTTTTATAATTAGTAGCACAAAACATTGAATTCATTTTTAACTAGACAGTGCATTTAATTAAATTGAAAGGATCGTAAGTAGTTAATCTAAAGATTGTGCAGTATGGTCGAGCGACTCATCTTGGATTTTAGTTCTATAAGAACAATAATAATTTCTTGAAGCATACTTAGTCTTGAACACAAATTACTAGATGACGTTAATTTGTAAGTATCTGATGCTTGGATATTTCTTATTCATATTCAGCAGTGATTTGCGAGGACAACTTTGTCTACATTTGTTTCTTTAATAGTTTGAAATTGTTATTTTGTTTTTATTTAGCAACAAACAAAAGTATAACAATTGTTTGAAATTAACACTGCTCTTATGCGACGGTGCCATAGGACGGCGCTTTCCAAATGGCGCCAGGTACTGCTGTCTCTTAAGGTGTGGTCGTATTATAGAGGACCAATATAATCACAATAATTACCAACGTGTATTTTTGGGGGGTTGCTTTGTAAAACCCGAGGCCAAAACTCAACCTCAACTTTTTTCTGTAAATCTTTTTCACCAACAGATTTCAACGGTGTCTAGAAACTTATCAATTAGGCTTACCCCAATTAAAGAAGACACTACCCCTAAACAACAAACAGGCACCTTCCTGTCACCAAACTCATCTCGTAAATATCAAGGAGCAATAAAGGCCTCGGCGAACGCCACATGTCGCCAACGATTGACGGCCTCGTCTCACCCTTGTCCACCGAGCCATAAAGCGCGCAGGTCATTAGCTGGGGTGGGCACGCGCCGCAGTTGGCTCAGCCCCTGCACGCTGCACGAGTGGCTCAGGTAATTGGCCGCCTCTTGTTACACCAATTGAATTATCACGGTGCATGTCAAAACAGTTGTCGAGCTACTGACGGTTCGATATTGAAGCCTACCAGTTGATTTTGTAGAACTGGATGTGATAAAACGGCCAGTGCCGGACTGGCTGCTCTGTGGGCCCTCGGCAAAGATTTGTCGTGGGCCCCCCCACTTGCGAATGTTTTACACCCAATGTAATATAAAAACTTTTTTGAAACTCATTATTCTCTATACATTTAGCATGCATTTATTAATATTAACATAAGGCCAAAGAAATAAAGAAAATAAGTACCCGTTGACACTAAGAAATTAGGTTATAAATGGTAATGCGTTTAAAATTGCATTGAAATAGATTTATTAAAGGCTATTTAAAAACAATAAGTCTATGTTAATATATTAATAGATAAAATGTTAATGTGTGTCAATTTCTTGGAATCACATATAGGTAAGACTATATCTTAAAGACCATAATTATGATGCATGTACATCGTACACAACTAGTTTCTTCAAAAACATGAATATTTTCAAAAAAAACCTGTTTACGATTATTTTTAAGTGCATAACATAACAATATGATTACATTATCAATATGTTGATTGTTGAATGTAGGCTATCTAACGGCAACATAAAGAGTCTGAAACCATGGTCATAACTAACTAAATCACACTATTAACATTTTCTTAAGCTCTTCACTTGAGCAAGCTATTTCGTTGATTATATCCTCTCAATTTACGTTCTTAAACAAGTCCCTCTCGCAGTTCATCTGCGAGTTTCTTCTTCTTCAACGCAAGTTCTTGGTCCAAAGAAATTCTTAACTTATTTTTTACCATTTTAAGTTTTGAAAAAACTCTTTCGCGTGAAACCTGAGTGCATGGTATTGTAAGCAGGTATTTGTAAACAGAGTACAAATTGTTAAACAGGCCTGATTGAGATGACAGATTGTACAATATAGCAAATTCTCCTGACACGATAAACATTGGGCACACCGTAACTTCTCTTCGGTCTTACATTGATGTTTCTCGTCATCATTACTAAGCCATTGATCATCAAAATTACTGGTACTATTTTTATCTAAAGAAAGCTTAAATACAACATAGTTTGCAGCAAACTGTTGTAGTTCCGTAATAAGTTTGGACTTGTCAACTTTTGTCACGCATGCTACAGTAGTTAATGCATCAGACTCAGACTCAGCCATTTATTGATTGACGTTTCACGATTGTTTGAAGTTTTTAGGATCCAAAACAGCACAATCCAATTCTCATTCTTTACAAAGCGTTCTTCAATGCTGTTTGTAGCACAATCTAAAACATTGAAGTACAGAGTTTTAAACTTTTGGGTAGGTGGAATCAGATTCATCCTCAGCAAGTTATCCTGACATTTTCTTTTTTTCCTCATTCTTTTTTCTGGAAAATCCACTTCCATTTCTATATCTTCCATGTTTTCACTAATACATGAAGTAGGGCCTATACATTTTACACTTTCTTAGTATATCATCAAAATGGCTGTCTTCTCTCATTTCCCAGATTTGTTGAAGTAAACTTTTGACCAATCTCCACGCAACAGAATGATCCATATTTTTATTTTGTAAAAAGATTGAAACTGGAGAAGTTACTTTGAAGAGATCTAAGATGACGAATGATGTAAATATATTTTCAAATTTCGCTTAAAAGCACCCACTTGGCCTAGACTGTTTATTTATTGTAAGCAATCACACACAGCATACTATTTCACTACTGTATATTGTCACTATTTCACTAAGCACTAAGCAATATTAACCTATAAACTCTTGATCGTTAAGTAAAGAAAGCATCGGCAATAGTAAACCTCTAATGAACTCCACGCAGACGACAACCACGCGCCCACTGTTCGCGAACGGGACGACAACGCCTCACAGCTGATCCTGGTGGCAGTGGCGTCTAAGCAGACAGCTCTCGTGGTGATAACGAATAAACAAAGACAAAATGTGTTGCCTGTGCTAAACATGGACAAATGTGTGCTGTACAGTAATCTTATAATGTTTATTATTCAAATTTATCAGCTATCTTATTGATGAATAAAATCAAAAATCTTATTTAAAAAAAAAATACTGTGGATTTAATTTTTAAGATTGAAAAAACGGTATTTAAATAATTTTGTATTTTTGAGGCCCGTGGGCCCCTAAGGGCCGTGGGCCCTCGGCATTTGCCGACCTGCCGACCTGGCCAGACCGGCACTGAAAACGGCATATAATGCAGTAAAACTACTGGTCCTCCTGACTCTATTTTTAGGACCGTGACGCGAAAGCTAAAGAAGCACCAACGCGAGTCAAAACTGAGGGGGTTTTGGACTGGAAGTGTCAATAGTTCACAACTACGACAAAAACAACAGCATATCAGCACATTTTGCCTCAATCAGCGTATCGTGAAAAGTAATGATTTTATATTTTTTTGTGAAGTAAGATTAGACCCAAATAATGTCATCTAGCCCGTTCTTTTCAAAATAATTCCTAAAATTACGTTCTATCAAAGTCCCCGCAAACGCTTTTATGTGTCTTTCACATTGCAAAAAACATTTATAATCCCAATGGTTTCTCAGAGTTTGAGAAACATATAACTTTTTTTATTTATTCTATTACTTGACGACAAAACCTCCTCATTGTACACAGAATTACGATGAACTATATGTCTATACGACAAAGTACAAAGCAAGCTCTCACCCTGACACGGTCACTGGGAGGTATATGAGTGGAAACGACATTTTAGCAAATCGCCCTCTGAGGAACTTGTAGGTTTTCTCCAGTGTCACATATCTAAGATTTGACACTGACCTCACTTGCTGCAAATAAGAGCGAGCCCCAACTTGTACTTCCACGACTCTCCTAAGATAAGATGTATAAATTAGTAAAATTTAGTAATTAGTAAGATGTATAAATAGTAGTGCAGGCTGCTTGAGTTTCTTGGCCGTAGCAAAATTAATTGTATTACAACATTATATGCAGGTAAAATCAATAGGTTATTAGGCATAGAGCCGGATAAGTTGAGCTTTTCAAGCAAATATAAAAAAACGTGAACATTTTATGTGACTTTAACTTTTACAAATCTAGTGTTCAGACAAAGTTCATTTCTCTGAAAAGTATTTTACTATTTTAAAATAAAGCATTGAGATTACTAAATTTTTTCTTGATTTTACCAGAACAATTTTTCGATGAGTTATTATTGGTAACTGTAATACTAATAATAATCATCCTAATCCCCCTTATTCTTCGTCGATACGCAGAGTAGGCTAAGCGAGAGAAAAATATGAAGTGGTAACTTTTCGTGAAATTTCATTGTAACCCTTCTTTTGTGTTTTGTGGATGTTAAAATTCATGCTTCTAGCCCCTTGAACCGTTATTTGATTAACTGCGTACATACCTCCGTCTTCAGGAACCTGGTCTGTTTCGCGGTCATGACGAGTGATGTCCTGTGGTTTATTGTTTTGCTCCCTGTGTTTTCGTTCGTTTTTATTTCGTTTGAAAAGTGTATGTGGTACTTGTGATTTAAATGTTTTAATGATCATGTTTGACAATGACACTGTAATGTCGAAACACAATATGTGTTACATATTATGGAACACTGACAACACTGAGGTTGCGATATAATTTTGAAATAAAGTCGGAGGTATGTACCCACTTTTATGGGTGCTTGGAATTATGCCTTCTCCAGCAAATTAATAATTTAAAATGAATTTACAAAATTTGTTTTTCATTTTGGTGCCCCAAAGAAGCAATCATCTTTTGACTGACTTTTCATATTTTTACTGTACAAAAAACTAAACGGAAAGTCAAAAGAGAACTACTAAGAAGACTATTTTTCGTCACTCTATGATTCGAGTGATAAAAAGTTGAAAAGATTTCGGCCACGAAATACGAAGCTAAAAAAATGTGAAACACAAGCTTGTTTTGAAATACGAGTCCCGTGTTTTCTGCTAAAGTCGGTTGGTTGATATCCTACGGTCCAGTGATCAACCATCCATGGTACTCCCTCGCGGGGGCGCGCGCCGTCAGGCTTGAGCGGCGAACCGGATATGCCGGGGGCATCTGCTACTTCCGCCTCATCAGCCCCCCTCCTCCCCTAGGTTCTCATCGCCCCGTTATTGAACCCAAAAAACCACCCAGATAGGATCATCGCCTCGCGGGCTCTGATCACCCCCAGTGTGAAAACTGATCGGCCTAATGACCGTGACTCCTGGGACAACAGTGCTCGCATCGCCTGTGCAGCCAATGGGGATGATTAGTTTGACGTATTGTTCGGTGGAATACCTTCAGTATGGGGTACCTGCAAACCTTTATGTTCGTCTCAAAAATAAGTACTCTGGCAATTGCAAAGAAGAGGAATATTTTGGAAGGATCAGGTTGGCTTACAAATCAGAGGTACTAGGGAAGGGACATGAAAATACATCAATAGTTACTAAGGGGAAATAGGGCTACTAAATTTTCAGCAAAATCCTATACTCTTATACGAACAGTGTTATCTTGTATGTATGTATGCTTGCTTGCTTGCTTGCTTGCACAACGATCTCAAAAACGGCTCCGAGGATTTTCTTCAAAGTCTGGAAATAAGTAAAAAAAAACGTCAAAAACGTCTTTTATGGAGATTACTTGGCCAGAGAAAATCTAATATCGTAATAAATCGAATTTTAAAGTTGTAAAATTTTAACATTGGCCTTATGGGTTGCCGTGATAGCAACGAAAATAAACAAGGAAAGTGTAAACAAATGAAGTAATCATAACAGCTGTTTGGAATCTACAGCCATTAAGGGAAAATACAGCAAGTGGGATGAAGAGTCCATGGAGCAATAAAAAAGGTTTCTATTTATCAATTTTATGACATTGAAATATTTTATAGTAACTGGATGAACTGGTAAACATGAAGTAACACCGAGCAAGGCTCGGTCCACCAGGTACTTTCAACAAAAGAGTGCTAGAGAAAACACACATTTATTGCCGAACTATATTTCTCACGAGCTACACATGTAGTAGTACACATGTATTGTTGGCTAAACAAATGGAAGAAGCTTTAAATCAGATATCAGAACCACGCATTTTATTGTAAAAACTAAAGTTTTTAATCCAACAAGATGTTTGGTAAATGGTGGATGGTTTTTATTTCACATTGTTCATGTCAGAAACACTTATACATTTATAAAAATATCTGTGAATAAGAACTTAAGTTATTTGAGCCTCTCCTGCATTTTACCAAGTGGCGAACGCCCACTGTTTTGATGGACAATTTAGCTTATAAAATTATATAGCCTACTGTAGTTGTAGATAATATTCATAGTCAAAAACCTTCAATTTTTATTTCTTACCTTTGGCAGTGTTCATTTGAGGCAACGTTAACATTGCACTTTATTTAGTTTCTAGAAAAAAAACTTTAAAAGATTACCTTTAAATATCTCATACACAATATCCAACTTTAATTACCCATCACATTAACATGTGGATTTTTCTAAATAATGTTCTTAGAAACATTCAAATATTATTAATGGAAAAACAACAAAATATTAAAATAAATAGAATATCTTTGTTTCCAATTTTGTATTTCAGTTTTGTCTACATTAACATTTTTGTAATCTCGTAAATAAAATATTAGGTACATGTGAAAAATCTCTGTCTTAAGTACTGTACCTTACTATCTATCCAACCTACCAACTCATCGATCTGATAAAATATAGATCTTGTACCCCCAAATAAATTAAACAAAAGATTTTATCAGGAGTAAATGGCTTTACTATTACAATTACGCTTTTTGAGGTGGGTATAAATTCAGTGCATGTCGCCGGACTTCTTTGGCCAGTGACGGGTTGATAAGGATGGGCCGATAGGCGGCAGCTGCTGGCCATTTACATAGTTCGTGCTGCCGCCATATGGTCCGACTGTTGGACTTCCACAAAGTACAATACCCAAACCATTGTCTCGGTGGGTAATTTTAACGAACAAACTAAAAAACCGTTGTAAAATGTTGGACTTAGATGATATATTAGTGGTTAGCACATTGAAAGACTATAAGAAAGTTCTTTAAAAATTAGAATGATAGGAGGAAGTGAAAGGGAAAAGATGCTTAAAGGACTTTTTTAATTCTTTGTTTCTGTAATTTGATATGCATGCTTAGAATTATAATTTTCACAAAAATTTCAAATAATTTGGTATTTAAAATTGCAGTTTAAGAACGTTCAGGTATATGGTCCTGTGGATTTTAGTAATACCCATTAAAATAAGATAAACGAAATCTAAGAAACTGACGAAACAAAACTAAACTAAGTTGAGCTAGAGTTGTGCATTGTCTTCACCGATTGATCTCGAAATAAATGTGCTTGATTGTTACGTCACGTCTACCGATTTCAACTAAACTGACTTTAATTAAAGCGATAAAGCTCAATCCAGACATACTGACTCCGTCTGATTGATTGGATTTGCCTCTAAGTAGTCCAGCAGACAGCGCGGCAATTGCAACATGCGGGCGGGACCAATGGTTCATATCACGCACTACGTTCTTCCCTACTTTTAGCTATTATTTCTAAAATATTACTAGTTTTTTTTTAGAAACCCTTAAGACCCTTTTAGTTCTTTAGCCTTATTGGAACATTTTTAGTTTAACTACCAGGAGAAAACAGTAATAATCAGATCTTAATAGATCAAGATTAACATTGATAATAATGTGCAGTATGTATGTGCATTAAAATATAATTAATTGTGTTAGTGATATATTTTCTAAATAGACCAAGATAACATTGAGGTATGATTGTTTTTGTTTTGTGTGTGAGAGATAAGGCGAAAATGGAAACTTTTTTAACATTAAATCAACATTTGTTTCAGTGAATCGAAAACCAAGTAAAACTTGACTAACATATAGAAACAAACACCTCGAATCTATTTTTATTCTTACAATAAAAACTTAAAACGCAAATGTTTACTCAATTCTCCAAATAATAGCGCAATTCAACTGCCCCCTTCCCAGTACCGACATATAGCACTACCATCATACTCTGACACTTAACTACCTCGGGGAACTATCTAGACCACTCAACGGTCTACATTTTAGTGCGATACCGCTAAACCGCTTATTGTTTCCCCTAACCTAACAAGCGATCAGTAGGACGGCTTATTGGAAGCGGAACATCGCCGATGTGGCGGGATTCCATTGCGATGGTCGCGCATTCTGGCGAGGATCTCCCAGCCTTGCCAAGGCCGCGCTCAAACGCGCCGCCGCTGCAAAAAACGCGCTGTTCACACGCGCACAATATCTGCCTCAATTTGCAAACATTCCGGCGGTAAATACGAGCGAGCCGCGCGTACCGGCTACCGGTTCTCACACAAACTCCGCGCCGCCGCGCCGCAACCTCTCCGGCCGCTGATTATGTCATATAATTACTTTATATTTTGTTCACCACGAGTGGACTATTGCTATTTTATAAACCACATTTCGTCGGAAATTATTAATCGGTTATGTTTAAACGTAATGAATCGCCCTATCGATTGTCTCTGTCTTTATATTTTGCAAGACAGCATTAGAAAAGACAAAAATAGTATCATGAAGTGTTTGGACGGTTCTTTTTAATTTTAATTTTAATGGTTAAAATTAATCATTGCTCAGATTGTGATTAGGCGCAATCGCGATCGGAAAACAGGCCTACATTCTCTTTGACATATTTTTAATTTTTCGACCTTCAGTCATGGACGAGGGCGGTCGCCCTGTTTGTAGTTTGTGTGAAGTCCAGCCATATCCATCGCACCGCGATAAAAGGAGTTTGATCTTTGCGTTAGTGTTTTAGAAAGTGAAAAATCCGCTGTTAACAATTTCCAATTTCTACAAATTGCCACGTAGCAGTTACAAAGTGGGCGCGCTTCGCGCCCCCGGGTAAGTGGAGCTGTTACTCCCATTTAAAATAATGGGCGAGAGAACAGTGATTGTGAGTGCGGAAGAGCATGTGTGCGTGGGGGTTGTTATACTCATAATTACAGATATCAGGAGATTGGGCGCAAGTTTCGCGCCTCTCCGAAACTTCCGCCATGACCTTTACTGGCACGAAACCTGACCTGCACAGTACTATTTGGGAAGGTTTACCATTCTAAGTTGTGGAGTCCTGATGGGAATTCTGTTGAGTTAGTCATGATTCTATGGCCATTTTTACAATTAATGGGGAATATATTAGTATGAAGTTGTTAATTAAAAGACTCTAAAAAACACATGCGCTTGGCCAGTGGTTAACGACTTTTTAACATTTTTTTCAGTAAAGGCATGCGTTACTACTGGACGTGTTTCTGCCATTGCAAGCGAAGCTGTACCAAAGAATCTAGTTAAAATACCATACGTACTACATAGAAACATCCTCATTGCGAAAAACTCGGTTTGAAGGCAAACTGTGTGATGGTAGCTTGAAAAGGTGATGTCATGGAGAACAACATTAAATAACGATTCAAAGTCGGACAGACAGAATTGTCTCAACTTTCAGGGCCGCGCGTGGAGTAAAGTAAGAACTGGCTCAAAAAATGTGCGACCACTGAGTGCTCTGAAACAAATGTGGCGAATTAATTTAAGCTTCGACTCCCGCATTTATAAACTCGCATAACGCCAAATATGGCGAGTGGCGGAGTTACGACCTTCTTCTCCGAATGATGGCTTAATTGTGGCAGAACCCACTGAGAGCTACAGATAACATGCGACTTGAGCAATTGTATCACGATCGTATGGGAGACATTGGGTGAAACCCACTGGGCTTTTATGGTGTAAACAAAAACAGTGTTTGCTCTCTTGCTGAGGTGGTGTTATGAATTTAAATGCTACATTCCAAATCACTCAGCAACCACCGCTGCACATCGATGGCCTCGTGTTCCTTGCAGGTCCTGTAGACTAATGTCTGGTCCTAAAACGAAACACGTCCAACTGTAGACTGCGGACATAACTTGCAGTCTAAAGAATCTAGCCCTGCGTTGTAACAAACAATACCTACAAATGCCACTTATTTTCACCCGATTCTTCGTCGTAAAATATTTACTATTTATTTTATTCGACTAGATGTAAATAAAAAACATCTCACAACACTTAAAAATATATTTACACTTATACTGTATTTACATACAAGATGGTAAATATACAAAAATGGTGGAAAATGGTGATCGATTTCTATTGGTCACACCAATCGAGGTCGATTGCCATTTTCTACCATTTTTGTATATTTACCATCTTTTATGTAAATACAGTATGAGTGTAAATATATTTTTTTGTTGCAAGACGTTTTTTATTTACATTCAGTTAATACAACAACTCGTATAATGCTAATCAATAAATTATTTTATTTTAATGATACCAGTTATTGTAAACCCTCTTAGGATTACATAACATTCCAAAGATAAATAACTGTAAATTTATATTTATATTTGTAACTCTCAATATAACAAAATAACCGAGTGAATAAGTCTACTACACCACAATAAGTTTGTGCAAAACGAAAAACTGCCTTAAAAACCATCGACTTTTAGAATCAAAGGAGCTGTTTACCTAAAGCGCTGCCTACAGTAGAGTTTTATCGGTGTAATATAGAAGACGGGATGGAAACCACCAAACTACCACAAACGTTGCTACAGGAAGCGTTTGTGGTCGAAGTAAGCGCTCTGCTGTCAAGTCAGTTTTTACCCTCAGTTGATTCATTAATGACACAGAGAGCCTAATAACACGTCACGAGGCGCCCGCTCTTCCTGCGTTTAGAGGAAACTAGAGCTAATGACAATAAATAAACACAGGGTGAAAGGTTTTAACAATCGAGCTTGTGGTCTCTTGTCCACATATTAAAAAATTTCAATGTATCAAGTTATGTTCTGAAGGTGGTTCAATCTTCTGCTCGTAAGACTGATGTTCGACAGAGCAAGCCTCGGTCTTTTGAGAAAAGTCATGGAACGATTTTTATGTTTAAACTGATAGGCCTTTGTTGGAAAGTCATAGTTAAAGTAATTGATTCATCATAGTAGTATAAGAATTGGTAGAGAATAGGATGCAAGGTGTAACAATGGTAAATGTAGTTTTTACAAAATGAAACACAAATAAAATGATTTGTTACATTAAAATGATTGGTTTTCAATGAACAGGATATAAACTTATTATAAATATGAACATTCGGGGAAAACACGCGTTTATCGTTTCGATTCTATTATATTTCAACTCGTTGCTATGTACAGTGATTTTTATTTAGCGACCACAGATTATGTTATTGTAAACCTTTCAACAATATCGTTTAAAAAAAAACCTCCGTAAAAGTAATACTTTATATTTTAAGCGCATAATTATGAATCGAAATTGAAAAGTATCATCAGAGAACTGTCACAAATGCCTTTAGAGTCTATAAATTTATTAATGTTTGATAAATATTCATACAGAGCAACGATTTACAGTTTTAAAATATTTATGTATATTTTGATTTAAATTGAACTGATATTATCTGAATTTCCTTTCTTTTTGGGAATCCCCAGCAGCTGACCTGTGTTCCAGTTATGCCCGGCCCGCGGGCCCAGTCTAGACTGTCGCGTGAGGCTCTCGCGTGTACTAATATTCAATCACCGACACCTCTCACAAAGGAGCCGCCGACGGTTTATGCAGTTAATTTTCAATTAAGTGGCTTCAGTCGGTAGCGTTGTTATCAGTTTTTGTGGCGATCTGCAGTTTGCATGCACGCAGACATTGCTGGCGGTTAGTATTTTGACCCTTTCTCAAAATTCTAAACGAATATTCTCGTTTCCGTCGTTCTAGGCCCGTTGGCAATCGGTCATAATAAATACGTCTAAAATTTAATTCTTTTTAATTGTGATATTTTGCACATGTGTTAGTAAGTTAGAACCCAAAAAACGTCGGCAACAATTTACCTAGTTTTAAATATACGGATTTATACCACTCTCAAATTTGAAGTATCTTTTTACTGCAAAATTTCTATTATCATTAGATATTAAGTTATTATTTTAAAGAATATTCACGCTCATTACATCAGGCAACAGAAAAGGAAAATTTATTTTAATTAATACTCTATAACGCTGTTTTATACAATATTGGAATGTTTAATTTGGTATACATCTATAACATAAACACCCCTTCATTAAGACAAACATCTATAAAATAAACATACCTTCACTAAGGCAATTTCATGGGTACGCTTTGATTTATCAACCATCGTAATAGGAACATATATACCTTAGAAATATGCCTTGATATATAGAGTAAAATTTAAAAACTAGTTTTACAGTTATCTTGTAATTTAAAGTTTTTATTAATAGTAATAGTTATTTATGTATTATAAAAAAATCATAAATTAGGTCTTACTCGTTTGAGTTAAACAGTCCCCGCGCAACGCGTAGCGGAGTCATTTGACATTTTGACATTTATTGAAAATTAGGACTTTTTCTGAGTAAGCCCCATATCTATATGAAAACCAGAAATAACTAAATTCTCTATTGCTTCGGCTATTCTTGTACTTAGTATAGTTTTGAAAATAGTTATCTTGAAAAAGGCTTAAAAGTATTTTTAATTCTTTTGTGTTGACTTTTAATAACTGTAGTAAATCCTATACTCCCTAAACCCATGACTTAAGCCAAACTTTACTTAAAAAAAATAGAAATACATAAAACAAACTACACAAACTACATTCATATGTTATTAATCATTCGAAGATGAAATTTAAAAAAGAAAGATATTTATTAGTCAAACCTAGGGGTGTACACCTAGGGACCGTACGGTTACTACAGCTTTTTTCGAGCCGAGTTAACACTATCCATTTCGCATCGAAGTTCTCCATAATACTCGAAAGTTCAAGTCAAGAAGCTAGTCCGTTTAACCCAAATCGGGAAACAGTTCACACAGTTAAAGCGCCAACTTAAAAATGTTGCTGTTTTACTTGAAGTGGTTTTTTAGTTATTACTATCAATAAATATACTTCACATTACCCCTTTCTATAATTCGTGATTTTTACTTACTTGTTCACAATGAGATTAATTTCATTTTTATTTTTGGATCTCTGAAAATTTACTGCAAAATTGAATTCTTAATAAGTGTACTAAACATGTGGTGATTACGATCGATTCAAATCCATATGCTAGATGTTGACATGCGGGTTTTTTCAAAACTATGCACGTTCATTGTATTAAATATTTTAACTTTAAAATTTTCCGATTATATTATTAGGGGGTTGAGTATATTCATAATTTAAAATTATAAAAGGTTAAGTTCGTTTGTTTTGTTTACGTTATACGTTTACAGATTATAATAAATGACGGTTTTTACTTTTAAATTTCCTGTTTTTATAATTTAGGGGCTTTAACCTTCTCACCATTTAAAAGCAAGGGGAATTAAATACGTCCGTATTGTTTACATTATATCATGTAGTAGTAGCTGATGCTACGTTGAGCGTGTAGTCGTCAACGGGAGACCATTATTTTCTGATTTCATCCTTACCTATTTTCCTATTAGGTAAAAAATGTAGACTCAATCGGAGTTTTCCATAATAAGTACCCTTTGTCTTTAACTGTCCAATATGTTCCGTTATACATATTGCTACACACGGCATTTCTTCACATTTCTGTGTTGAAAAGTC
This sequence comes from Flexamia atlantica, assembly GCA_035578135.1. Classification (NCBI taxonomy): domain Eukaryota; kingdom Metazoa; phylum Arthropoda; class Insecta; order Hemiptera; family Cicadellidae; genus Flexamia; species Flexamia atlantica. Next base: position 79,089,178 of record JAQJVK010000001.1, on the reverse strand, counting down.
GACTTTCCTTGGGAAATAAATTAAGTGCTGCAATTTAATGTTAACCTTAAGAACTTCTTTAAACTATGTCCATTTGTTTACTTAAAAACAAAACTAACTAATTTTGTTCAAGATCGTCGGACAGCGCCACTTCAGCCCTTTACCATACGAAGTAAGGCCCTTTTTAAAATTCTGATACGTACTAGCAAATGCCAAAATATCTTTAATATAACACTTTAAACGTTTAAATCCGCCAAACCTTTACTGATTTATGAGTGTAAAGGAAACATAAAATATTCAGCATTTGCATTATATTTTTAGGGGCTTTTGCCTCGATCAGCCACTAGTTTTAAGTAATTACGTAGCTATAGTAATAAAACAGCTTAATAATTAAAATATACTTTTTATTTTGATTTTATATTTCTAAACGCCTTTTGAGCTATTCAAAACCATATTAAAGATACTTGGGATAACATAATCATAATCATAATCATAGCATAATCACCTGGACCACTCCAAAAAACAAAACTTTTAAGGAGGGATAGAAATATTTGTCTTCCTCTGGACAACGCTGGATCAACAACTGGATGGTTTAATTATTGAAGTTTGCGCAAATCTTCGTGGTCTTCCAAAAAACCAGGTCTTCCTAGATGTTTTTGCAACAATAGGTACGTCTATTTACTTGGTGTCCAAAAATGTAATAATAGTAGTTTATGCAACGATTGTATAATGAATGTCTTTAAGCCACGAGTGAGATGTAAGTTAGAACACGAACGAAGCGAGTGTTCTAAATATCTCACGAGTGGCTTAAAGGCATAATACAATCGTTGCATACACTATTTTATCTACGACCAACAATATACAACAAAATTTCCCCGAAGTTAAACAAAACTCATGACTTTTAATAATGATGGAACAGGTCAACTAAAATTTGAGGTTAGGCAAATAAGCAGACTGAACTATGAATCGTTGTGGAACAATCAGCTGATGGGATAAGTAAACTCAAACATGAATCGTAATGCAACAATCAGCTGATGTGCGAATTGGGTAATTGTTATTATGTCACTACTTCCGTCAAATGCCGAGCTCTCATTGGTCTAGAACCAGTACTCTAAAGTGACTCCAGTACTCTAAAGTCGTCATTAGAGTACTGATTGGTTTTTGGTGTTTTAATGTATATCATTATAATGTTTATTGTAATACCATAATTGGTGCTTATTGCAATGGTCGTAGATAAAGTTAATTTCAATATTTTGGAGATGCTTTCTTTCTGCTGATTTTTTTAGGTTCCTAATTTATAAGCCAACCTCTAATTTAGGCCTTAACAAAATACTCTGATTGTGGGGTTTGCTTCATTTTCTTAATATTTCATCGTAAAAAATGGATGAAAACACTCTAAATAAATCAGATCCTGGAAAAGGACGATATAAAGGACTTTTTCCTGATAACTGTACCAATGAAACAAACATTGTAGAATTTCAAAGTGTTTTTGAGCTTTTCCAAAAAGTGTCTTATCCCATCCGGTATTTTACAAACAGTGTCTTATCCCGTCCGGTATTTTCCAGATCATGCCTTATCCATGTCTTATTCCAAATCGTGTCTTATCGAAACTTTGGTCTTGAAAAACAAGTTTAACAACTAATACAAGTTAAAAAGGGCTAAATAAATTAAATCCTTCATTTGACATGATAAAACTGATATAAGATACATTAATGTTTAGCAATCAAAAGATAATTAAACAGTTTTTTGCGTTTTTCCTCAAATTTTAAAAAGTGGAGAAGGCATAGTTTGGAAATACAAGATTCATTTCTCATTACATATTCTCAGTTTCCTCCCTATTTGCATTTCCTATAATATCATTGGGTATATATGTTGTGATTATGTTTTAGTCGGTCTTAAGTAATATTCATGTACACTGTGATTACCTTAAATAATTTCGTTTGCATACTTAAACGAATATAAAATTATTTTTATCAAGTGATAGTTATTTAATTTATTTATCAGAGAGTAAAATTTTATTTATATAGGTAAAGAGAATTGTGTCATTTTGAAGCTGTTATTCATTTGCATTTTTTCATGTTAATAAGCATTTTGACTATATAAAGATCATTTTTGGAATACTACAGTAAATATCAGTTACGATAATTGAGATAACATAAAATCGATAATGCAAACATATTTTACACATAGAAAAATTACCAGTATGTACTTTTCGTTTAACCTGATGATCTTTTGATTTATTTGACCTTATTATAAAATATAACTATTATGCGATGTTTTTGTAAACTATTATTGTATTAAAAAAAATCATTATTGTTTAATTTCGACATGGTCGTGTTCCTCCAAGGCGGATAAGAGGTAGGTGTTGCTTTATGTCCTTGGTCAAGTGAGGATGGTGTAATTGTTGATCAGCTGATATATAAATCTCAAAATTGACAATTTGTGGGTTAGTCCGCTTTGCCTCTCGGAGCCTCATATATAGGGTGTTTTTTTAACGCAACCCATGTTTAAGATTGAATACTGCACATATTTAGACGAAATTAAGAGTTTTGTTACTAATTACATTTATTTTATACAACCTATTATTTCTTTTTTATCACATTTAGCTTACATTATCTGTTCAAACAATACGCCATTGACATTAATACAAAGTTGTGCTCTCTCCAACGAATTCCTGACCACGTTTCGCAAAGTACCTCTTTCAATTGCATGTATTAAATTTTTCATTTTTGTTTTCAGCTGCTGAATATCCTGTGGATTATTTTTGTAGGCCGTACTTTTTTGAGTATCCTCAAAGAAAATAATCTAGTGAGGTCAAATCTGGGGATCTTCGGGGTGTAATCATTTTTTATAAAACAACATTTCATGGTTGCGTTTAAAAAAACACCCTGTACTTTCCAGCACCTTTACATTTTGAATGAGATGGTCTTCCAAATCTAACCTAACCCATCCCAACATTACCTAGCCTAAACAAACCTGACCAAACATATTTTGACTTGGATTTTTGCGGATATTTGCCATCACTGATTAGTAAAAAAACAAGTTTCACGACGTTTCGGGATCTGGAATCTGATGCCATCAGGTGGAAAATAAGTTGTGATACTCTTATGTATTCTGTGTTATATTGTGTTTTTATTTTATTTTCAGCAAAGAGTTTTTGTGACTGTTTTTACAGTACTCTGTTAGCTAAACTTTTTGTCCAGGTTATCCTGGCTGTGTGTTACTAATTTTGTTATGTTCTCGGTTCTTTTTCACCTGAAGAAAGATCAGATTCCAGATCTCGAAACGTCGTGAAACTTGTTTTTTACTAATCAGTGATGGCAAATGTCCGCAAAATTCTAAATCAAAATATAAAATCACCATCATCAACCACGAATTTCAAACACAGAACTGACCAAACATGTTTGGGGTAAGTGGTACGTACTGTACCGAGGGTTTCAAAACTGACCAGAGTCGCAATACAGTTCTGTCCCCGAGCTGACCGTGCAGTTAGGATTACGGCCCTTTCTGACTAAGGATGCAATGAAACATATCCCTTAATTTTCCTACAATGTTTGAGACATTTAAATGTTGGCAGCGGCTTAAAGTCTATCACTTAACTAGTATTATAAGTGCTCGGCTAGATTTGTTTATAGTAAAAATATGCTATTTTTAAAAACAGTAATTTTATAATCTTAATATCGGAAACATGTAATCGTATGAATATTTCCGGTAACGAAAAAAATAATGAATGTCCATTTTTACAAAGGGAGATATTCAACAGACTTTCATATAACTATGAAAATCATTATAGTTACATCCCCTTCTACTTCTTATAGTTTTAACTCAATATAGAGTATAGTTATCTTTGACATACTGTGTACAGAGTGAACCTCACCTCTCGCCCGGGAGGCTGCTGGGGCGACGGAGCGACGGAGCGATGGAGGCCGAACTGCTGCATCCACCAAGGACACCGCACCGCTGGGAAGGACCTGGGTCCCACGCGCAACGGAAGTTGATCCTTTCTTATCGAGATCTAATATTTAACCTGATTTAATTCGAGTTCGTTATCCATTCGGCATCTTAGAACTGGCGAAGTGTCAAAGGAAACTGTAGATTGTGTCTCCTTCGATTTAAAATGTTTGTTTTATTAAAAACTTGTTGTCTTGGTTCACTTAAACTAGTTCATAATTTAACACCTGGCTTCCATCTAAACTTAAAATTTCGTAAAAATATAAATTCGTGTTTTAAGAGGATTAAATAATTTTCTAAAAAAAACTCAAAATACAATTAATTGTTCTGAGTTATTTTTACTTTACTTGACACATTACTTTTACCACGACAACACCTTGTAATTAATCGTTTACTGTAAGTAAGGTAGGAATTCTTAATTCGTTTTTTAATCAAAACATTTTGACTTAATTTATCTGTTATAACCATGGAAACTTTCCTAAAACAAGTGCTATAGCTCCAAAAATTAAGGACAGCCTCAGAAATCGTTTGAACCCTATTTGGGCTACATAAGGATCCCTAAATAAGGATACATAGAGTTTGAGACGAATTATGTTAGATGCTTGGCTTTTGAAAGGCAAAAACAGTTGAAAATTTTGTACTTTTCAGTATTTTGCTTAGCCTACAGCTCGAAAACTGCTCAACCTACAGAAATTGTTTTCGCTGCTTCTTTGAAGAGCATGAAATTCCGCGTCGGATTCGTTTTAATCATGAAGATCATCTTAGCTGCCAAACAACAACCGTTTGCCTAAGTTTACCAACTTAAAAATAATCTTAATCTGTTAGAATCTACTCTGTTTGCTCTGTGCATTATTGGAAGAAAATATGCAAAAAAGATTTCCTGAAAAATTGTTTAGTCTGATAACGTTTTTGAAATTATTATTCTGAACAAATAAAAACTAAATATATTGAAATACAGGTTCTTCTGTCGTCAAACTCCTTACCAATTACAAGTTTTCCCCCAGAGAGCAGCTTTGGTTTAAATTAGAGAACTTAAAACCAATCTCAATGGTTGAAACGTCATTAGACGCGGCATTTCAAGCTCTTTAACTGAATATCTGTATGTGATTTAGTTTTAATCCACAAGCCAAAACACTAAAAAAATTTAAGTTTCGTTTTTCCTTCCAAATGCATCAATCAGAATCTATAGCAAACTAATTTTAAAATAATTAAAGTAAATCGATTTCCAGGCCCGTTCCTAATTTAAGAAGGGTACAAGTTTAATTATAACCTTAAATATAAGGTTTCTTAACAATTTTCATTTTATCTTAAAAAGTCCTTGATGAATTGCTCAAATTAAGTCTGCTAAGCCCAGTTTTTACATTAAAATATTGTTAGTTATTTAAAGCATACTTAATTCTAGGCCAATAAATATCCAGTGTAAGGTCAACCCAAGAACTGGTATAAACATAGGCGAGAACATACGAAAAATAGAAAACAAAATAGATAAGGTTATACAACCTTTTACTTGTAGAAGCTAATTCATGCTGTTCCCATCATATTAAGGAGTTCGCTATAAACATTGACTAACAAAGCTAAAACTCTTAATTAACATTTTTTTATAAGGAATGCATGTACGCCAACGAATAGTTATTTTTCTGTGTTCACTGAATTTTTTACAGTTACCTTATTGCCAATCGCAGTGTTACACAGGTTTTTTACTTCTTGGGATTGAATAACGTCAACACTAGCCAGACTGTTTTGATACACTTTTATTTACAGCTATACAACAATTTTTTAACATATATCAGTCTTGCCTCAAATGAATTTACATAATTCTTCATAAAATTGTATTAAGAATATAACTTCGCTGTGGTAGATTTAGAACTTTAGACTACTTATGAAGACAAATTGCAAAGTTCTTATCGTGGTTTTGATCTATTCTACTAAATATTTACAAAAGCACAGAGGTTAAAATCGTAATACCTAAAAAAATTTGTTATTTGCGGATTCTTTCAACTAACCGAAATTCGCTTTCCTCTTTAAGTATACCTAAACTATGTTGTTCACATGGATCGTGATTTGAAGGATAAATTAATGTAATTCAAGCTTATTACTCTGGTGTACAAAAGATAGCTCGAATAAGATAATGTAAAATATACAAAAATTAAAACTAGAATTTAAGAAAATCTAAGAATTTAAAAAATAAAAAATCAACTCTAAGAATATACACATATAACATCACATTTCATAGGAACTTCACTTAACACTAAAGTATTTTAACATATAGCCTATTATATTACAATACATGGTTAAATACCCGAATGATGAACGGATTTAATGGAATCCAAGTATTGCAGTTTTAATTTGCTGTGATCAAATTGTAATATGTTTCGGAAAATTTTTATTAATATGGTTTTGATATTTTATTAAAAATGCCGTTAATTTATTTATAGCGTCAATTATACTCTATTCATAGAGGACCTCCTCACATTTTACGAGAGTTTTTCTTTTAGGTCACATTATTTTAAAAAGTTTGCAAATTCAAACTGATGTTGAGTATCGTTATCACAAAAGTTTTCTGTATCTTCTCACCTTTAATATTTTTCCAGTACGTCGTACAATTTTAATCGTTCAGAAAAAAATTTAAATTTATTCTATGGTTACGCTTCTAAAAATGTTCTTTTACCTTTAGTACATGAACACTTTGTGTAAATAGGAAGTTTAATGTACTAATAGTTCCACAAAGGAATTAGTTACATAAATAAAAACAACTAAAAACCTAAAATTGTTTCTCATAGGAATTGTAGAATGTATTCGAATTAAATTGAACAATATTGTAGTAAAAATATTGGACAATTAACTTCTTAAAATGATAATTAACCTCCAAAAAATACGTAAACAATTGTTCAATCACCTTTTGTCATGTTATTACAGCCATTTCAAATCCTGAAGCTGTTTAGATTAATTAGGTATTAATAGTGCGAGTATTATACTATCGTATTGTTTTACTTCTTACATTGTTTTAATTACTTATTTAAATGACACTCACTGCTGGGTTATTTATTTAGAAGCTATATTCACCAGTCGTAGATATAAACCGTTTTAAAACCCATATTATAATAATTTGACATAATAAAGTCTTCATTTATAAATTTAAATTTAAAAAAATAGTTTTGCTATAGAAATTAGTTTAAAAAGGATTAAATATAAAATAAAGTACTGAGATTTTGATAATTCAACTATTACTAACAAAACAGTTCGAATGTTCGAAAGAAAACATAGACCCGTTTAAAATTTACATAGTAAAATCACCAGGAACATCCACATCCTTTTTAGGAACTATAATGAGGGAAACAGCAAGCTTTGAATGTCTTAAAGTTCAGCTTGAGACATTTAACTTACTTGCTTCACAACGCACAGAGCTTCAGTCCGCTGCAGCGTTCAAGTCTCTGTCAGCAGTCGTCGCGCTGCAGCAGCTCGTGCAGCGCCGCGATGTACGTCTGCGCCATCTGCAGCGTCTCGAACTTGCTGAGCTTCAGTCCGCCGCAGCGTTCAAGTCTCCGTCAGCAGTCGTCCCGCTGCAGCAGCTCGTGCAGCGCCGCGATGTACGTCTGCGCCATCTGCAGCGTCTCGAACTTGCTGAGCTTCAGTCCGCCGCAGCGTTCAAGTCTCCGTCAGCAGTCGTCCCGCTGCAGCAGCTCGTGCAGCGCCGTGATGTACGTCTGCGCCATCTGCAGCGTCTCGAACTTGCTGAGCTTCAGTCCGCCGCAGCGTTCAAGTCTCTGTCAGCAGTCGTCGCGCTGCAGCAGCTCGTGCAGCGCTGCGATGTACGTCTGCGCCATCTGCAGCGTCTCGAACTTGCTGAGCTTGCGGTCGTTGCCGAGCGACGGCACGACGTCGCGGAGGCGGTCGAAGGCGTCGTTGAGGCTGTTCATGCGGCGTCGCTCGCGGGCGTTGGCGGCGAGGCGGCGGCGGCGCACCACGTCCACCCCCGGCGACCGCCCCCGCCGCGGCTCGTCGTCGCTGTCGCACGGCCCCCACGGCTGCTTCCACGCGGGGGGTCGCTGCTCCTCGAAGTAGCGGCCGTAGCTGTTCTGCGTCCACGGGAGGGTCTTGGGGTCGGTCGGCGCGGGGGGCCCCGGGTGCTTGGCCACGGGAGGACATGGAGGCGGCGTGGGGGTGAAGGTGGACGAAGGGTAGTAGCTGCCGGGGCTCGAGGCCGGGCTGTGGTAGCCGTCGGAACACGCGTCGCCGTGGAGGACGTCTTTGGTGTAGTAATGGCCGGGAGCCAACCCCGGGTACATCGCGGCACACATTGCGACCTCAGTAACGATATAATTGTTCTTAAATTACAGTAATCAAACGTAGACTACAAAGACACAAACTTGTTGATTCGTCACCTAAATTGTCTAGATTGTCACCTAAAATGGTCTATCATTGTCTATAACAAACCCTCTTCCCCGCAAGAATGATCACAAACTAAATGTGCGAAAAAGAGTTAATTTAAACTTGATTTATTCCAGGGAGGGTTCTGTAAAGAATCATTAATTAACGTAAAAACTATCTTTAGTGTATTAAAATGATATTTCTTTACAAGTATGTAGATCGCGTTGCTATCGGGGCTTCGCAGGGCGGAAGGCGGAGCTGTGGTCGAGCCGAGATTCAGCCGGGCACTGAGGCACTGATAGCGACGATCGCATCTACCTGCCTCTCTCACTCGGGTCACGTGACGATGCGATCATCAAAGCCGCCGACCAATCTCGGGCTTGTCTTCGCCAATCGTTTAGTCCATTTTTTGTTCCAATAAAATGTGTTTTGGTCTGATGTACGACAGCCTTGTCGTGTACACGTTCACTCCGTTCTGCTTAATTATTGTAAGAAAGTTTGTTGTAATTGATTTAATCGTTGAATAAGGTTGCAGTAATAACAAATCACAATTTCCTATATGATACATACGTTTTCATCAAACATATAATTATTTTTTATTTAAACATATATTACAAGAAATAAAGTTACTGGATTGGACAGTATAAAATTTTATCAGCATATATTTTTTACTACCAGTTACCCTCCACGATAAAATAACAATTTAATGAATTTACCACAAATTAAAAGTACACATATCTTACAAGCAAACCGATAGACTGAAAATTACATGTTCTTTCTTGTTTGGGACAACTGACAGTAAACATTGTGCACTACTTTGAAGATTTTGAACGTGTAATTGTTTGAGTAATTGTTAAGCTACCGTTCCAATATTGAACTAACTTGCAGATTACCCAATGTTTTCAATTACACTCCTCAATGAATTCACAAACAATAAAGTGCTGAACAAATTGCGTTTATTAAGTCATGTAATACAAATAAAGGTAATTCCTAATACAAAAGAAACCAGCCATTAAATATGTGACAAATATATTTTCTGGAAAAAGTACATCACATGCTGTGTTTTTAACGACTTTCCAGTTACTTTGAGAAAGGTTTCGTAATTGTTATTAGCAGCCCGCGTTAATCCGTGACTTGATAAAACAACATAATAAAATAGGCTGTAGTTTCATGTTGATTAGATATGGGGTTTAGCAGCGTAAAGTTGCCTTTCACTGAGAAAACTTGTGTATATTGATGTGATTTTTTTGCTTCCATAGACAAACTGAGTCACCTAAATAAAATTTCCTGTCGCACCGTTTTGTCTAAAAATATTTGTTACTTCCAATCTTATCAAAGGAATACGTAATTATTTATCTGGCCAATCAGAAGTCGTTTTGTGGAACGAATGGAGTGAAGGGTCTACAGAATCATTTAACCAGTTCTAACTTTGTAGTGTGTATGCAGAATAAGAGATGATCAAATGAGGGCTTTGTTAGAACCAAAAATACGAACAGTTGGAAAAAAACTTTATAAACACTTATCCTTTTGTAAATTACTCCCAGGTGTACCAGTTGGTTTTAAACTCAACTGCCCATCGCCATTGAGCGATAAAAAGACTAAGGCAACAAACCATAAAGGCATTACAATAAACCATAAAGTAGTTGACAACTGTATTACATGATAAATACAGTTTAGTAATCAACAAACTACCTGAAAAGAAAACCTTTATACTTGATGGACAGCTTCATGAGTAAAATTATGAAGTATACGAAAACTAATGTTGTATTATAGCAACCTTGGAACCTGAATTAATTTTACTTTTATCATATGTAAATATCTACATTTAAGTTATTGTAAGGGTTTCCATCCTAAAGGCACGAAACAGTAAAATAAATACTGGTGAATATTTTGCTTTGATTTTAATCGCGATCGATGCTTCGGATAACAGCTAGTAATAGTTTGTTTCAAAATAGCCATTAAAGCTGGTTGTGCGTTTTTTCTCTCACTTATTTTTTCAGAATCCCGGTATCTAAAGGCACCGATAAATACTCTAATATTCGGTAAATATCTTTATTTGTAAAAGCAACAGGGTTGAGACCAGTCGGTAGAATTGTAGATAAGTTGTTTTTTTTTAAAGAAATTGTTAACCATGACCCCTTATAAATTTATCTTGAAAGATATATTTTTACAAGATATCTGTCCACGTACCACGTACGTTTAGTTTAACAATTTACTCTATATGCCTACACCTTAACAAAATCTAATGGATTTTTTAGTTGTAATGTAGCTTTTGTGGCAACAAAGAAAACATAAAATGTTTAAAACCGCATGCACACTAAAGTTAATTGAAATATCTATATATATATATATACAACCGCATGTGTAACTCATAATAGGGATACGAATTCTAATCAACTTCCCGATAAGCTGGAAACTTGAAACTTTTGCACAAACATTCCTGGGGTCTTCAAACCACAAGAAAAATTGTCAAACGTTGTAATTTCTTATTCAACACTCACCAAATCATCTTCAAAATTTATCATTGAACTTATGGAATTTAAAAAAGTAAACAAATAAAATGTAAACACGCAGAATAATTTCTTTGACATTCGCGACTATTGTCAGCTGTAAAAACAAAATATATAAGGATCGATAGAAACAACTGCATAATTATATACTTATAATTATATATAAATATATTAAATAGTAATCACCATTGGGGTTGAGGGGGGGGGTTGGGTTCGGAAGTTGGCACGCCTTATAAATTTTAATTTTTATAAATTTTAAATTAAATTTGAAAATAAAAAATTAATATTTTTTAATTTACGATTTTTTGTTTGTAGTGACAATGTTGAACGTTTATGTATTTTAGTCTAAAATCACTTAATTTCCATTTTTGTGGCAGCAAACCTGTATACTCATTCCCATGTTATCCTTATGGGCAATAAAAATTACATATCTTAATTATTTCTAAACATATCTTGATAAAACTTGGTAAGTGGCTTCTTCTAGAGAAGATCTACTAAATATTGAAATAAAACCACCCAGTTTTAACATGCCTGTAGCAGCAAACCTGCATACTCATTCCCCATGTTATTCTTAGGGGGTTTACGAAAACATGTCATATCTCACTACATTGGATGGAATTTTTTTTCGTTTGAAATTCGCTGAGTATGCAGGCCTGCTGCAACAGGGGTATTTAGAGTTCTAGTGTCCGAACGAATGGTCCTATCGAAAAACGGACTGCACCATGTGCCACGGATTTTGCAGGGTTTCGTTGAAGATGTTTTAAGTTGAATTGACAATGTGTAATTTTTAAGCCGACAAAATGTTTTGTATAAATAAATTTATAGGTTTGCCTTTAAATTGATTAAAATAATGAAATTTTGTTTATGTTTGCGAAAGTCAGTTTCTCAACTTTTAATAATGTTACGGATGATTTATATTTCATGAATTGCATGCTTATATGAAATGGTTTTAGACGGATTAAAACTAGCGCAAGGCCCCACTGAAAATACGCGTAAGTGTTTTTGAAAATAAACGGCTAGCTTCTAAAACAGAAATATTTTTCATCCTGATTCGACCCGCGGCCTCCGCCACTAACCTTTATTTGTGGCAGAATAATGAAATGTTTATATATAAACAGATGTTAAAATTAAGAAATTTAGTAGAATGTCAAACCAGATGTCAGGCATAGAACAAAATGTAAATCACTGACTAGAGATACTTGAAAGAACTTTCTTCTTTATAACAGTTGTTATTGAAATATATAATGTGACTCATTTATTTTATCTAAATGATTTTTAAGAAATACCTGGACGACTCTGACAGTTTTTCTGTTCAAGATATACCAAAAAATCTATAGAATTTTTTATTAACTAAATAACAATATGTTTTATGTACGTATACTTTCATGAAACATAAAAATATTTTTTAGGATTCGTCATGTACGCAAGGTCTGTTAAGTCGGGAGTATTTATTATTTCAGCCTAAGGGCCACACTATACTCTACACCGATGGCCACTACCAAAATAAGCGACCCTTCGTCAGTACAATAGAAACTTATTGTGTAGCGGCAAGAACGCCTAATCCGTTCGGCGGGCAAGATTTGTCGGCGGGGCACTGAATATGTTCGCTTTATTATAGAGGCTTAATAGAAATACCTCCTGTTGGGACTTACCAATAGAATACCCGCGACCTTAGTGGATTCTTAAAATGATCTTTCTGATTAATGACATTGTATATATATATTTTTTTGTGGAATACAATGACCTATCTACGTGTAGTTAACTACTTAATTTAGATTTTACACAACTTTATCGCGTGAGCGTCCGCTAAAAACGGTTTTCAAAATTCGAGATTTTAAGGGGATTTTGCTTATCATATCTATATATATAAAGGAGAAGGGGTTTTCTATCGGACAGCAAATCTCCAAAACTATAAGGCCTAAACAGTTGAAATTTGGCACATGTGCTCCCCTTGGGTCTTAGATGCACACTAAGAAACGGTTTTACAAAATTCCCAAAGGGTTTTGCCCTATGGTACTTCAAGGTTTTAATGTTAAATTATAGGGAAGGATATAAGGTTGTCATGGCAACCTTAAAAAGTATGACAAATTAAATCTTAAAAAAAGACAGGGGAAGTTTTTATGTTTTTCCACGGGTGAAACCGTGTTTATCAGCTAGTATTATATATTTGTCGAATACCACATACACATCATGCTAATCGCGATTTACGGATCACCCTAAGTAATCGAAGAAGAATCTTGAAACTCTGCATGGACATATCATTACGTTATTTTGAGAGAATCGGAGTTTTTCTGAATTTAAGATTTTAGGTGTGTTTGCGTATTGGCCGAGAGCGATTTAGGCTTAGTTCAAATAGATATAATATTTCTACCGTAAATTTTCGCCTCAACTTGCTAAACGAGTAATCCAATCAACAATATGATTGAAAACCATTTGCCATTTCCAAACCTTCAATCTGTAAAATTTACTAATAAATTTTAGAAATTAAATATTTTCTTAATATTTGACTAAATATTTCTGCAAAACCAAATTGTCACACGAAAATAAATTTTCAAAACACAGTACATTGTCAAAACAAATTGTGTTTTCAAAACAAAGTGCGTTTTCAAAACATAGTACATTGTCAAAACACATTTTACTTTATCAAAATTCAGTAGGTTGTCAAAATATGCATTTATCTTAAATTTTTTTTTGGTTGGTGATAATGAATACTACAAAATTATTTCGGTTAGTTTGATAAGTTTTTTAACTTTTTAACTTTATTGGGAATTTTATTTGTTTTTATGTGATAAACAGAGTATTACATAAGCAATAAATCTTATTTTCTCGTTTCACTTCTCGCTTTAGATATTAACTCTAACTTCAATAAATATTTACCTTCTATTTATTATTAATTCGTCCTTGATTCTAGTAACTGATCATCGTTACTAGATTTTTCATTATGGATATGAATTTTTGCTGCATCTCACGTGGTTCTTTCCATCAGGGAAGTAGTGGAATATTTGTTGGTTACTCTCGAAACGCTCAGTGCGTCTGTAACAGCGTCTGTTCACTTGCATGGAAATTCTTAGGCAAAGAATTTTCAACATCTGCCATTGACACAATTCTCATGAGCGGTGATGCTTTATATAGAACATTGCGTAGTGAGAATTGTGTCGGTGAACAAAGCTCACATTGCCGATGAAATTCCAAATGAATTTATTGTCGGGGATTCCACCGTGTACATAGATGATAACATCTATGTCCACGATGCGTTGTACCCTCAATCGCAAGATGGCTTTCAAACCTGTATTAATGAACTGTCAATCGTATTACAAACGTTATTGACTGACGATTTAGCAGAGTTGGGTTTCTTATTCACCGGTCTGAATGTTACCGTTGCCTTTTGGCGCAGTAATAATCGGCTGTATTTGTTTGATTCTCATGCGGTGAACGAGATGCGCCAACATGACTTCGTCCTGGAAATTAACAACTCTGCTCGCTTATTCACCTGCGATGACCATTCGGCTTTGGCATCTCTTTTGCTGTCAAATGCTGTCTTCGATGGTCTTGTACGTCAATATACTATAGCTCGAATCTTATTCCGACGTCGTATCAACCATCCATCAATCAATCATCATGTAAACGTTGAATCTGATGCTGCATTATTTGTTAATGACGATAAACCGGCAGCTAGCCATATAGTTTTATCTTCCCCTACAAAGAAATCTACACCTGTTTCGGACCTCAAAAACGTTGTTAAAGGCCCGGGTAGGCCTAAAAAAGTTAAACGTGGACGTCCCAAAGTTTTAAGTACGACTCGAGAAGAACAGATGAAGGAAGCTAAGAAAAGGTTTGCCGAGAATCATCGTGAAAAATTGAGACAGGACGCAAAAAATATAGAGAATCGCATCCAGAGACAATTAAGGAAACTACAGAGCGTTACAAGAAGAATCATCCAGAAGGAAACCGTGAAGCCGTAAGGCGATATAGTCAGGAAAATCCTGGAGAATCACGGGAGAGAGTCCAGGTTTTTCGCTTAAAAAATCCGTTGGTCTCTGAGCTTCGTCATTTGGATGTTACTCTTTCACGCAATATTTTCGACAACGGTCCTATGGCATCTTGGAGGGGAAGTATACTGGATAGCGTTAGACCTTATAAATTAAAAAAATATCAGTCTTTGGGGAGATAATGTTTACATGTGCCCTCATTGTAATGCCCGACTATTTGAAGAGGAGAGACATAGGAAAAAGTGGTGTTGCGGGGCAGGAGCTTACAATGTTTTAAATCTAAGTCCTATTTGTGAAGAGTTTTACTCTGATAGTCGCTTCCTAGAAAGAGCCTGTGCATATAACGACTTGTTCGCTTTCTGCGCACTAGAGGTTAGTGGTGGTTACCGCCACCCTAGTGGTCTCTCCTTTTTCAAAATTGAAGGCAGGATGTATCACCAGATTTATAACGTTGATGCTCCTGGCCAGAAGTTTAAAACCAAATCTGGAGAGGTGCAGTTTGTAAATCGATCTCGTATGTATATTGACGACGGGGAAGAACGTCTCAACATAGCCAGGGGTAGATCTCTCGATAGTGAAATCATTGGACTAATCAATGAGTTTCTACACAATGAAAATCCATTTGTCGAAAACTATCGCAGGTTAGGAAGTGTACGTGCCGTCAACGCACACTTAGATTTTGAACTGAACAATAGATCTGCCCATGGCCCTGTTTTGGGTGACAAGCACCGAGGATTAGAGGTACATGCCGTGCTCAGCACTGATGAGGCTGTAATCGAACCTCGAAAACTTACCATTTGGAAGGTCGGCTCCCCTAAACCTACATCAATGGACCTGTTTAGTCCTCTCATGGAGCCCTTCCAGTATCCTCTGCTGTACCCTCAAGGTGATTTGGGCTGGCATGTTGGACTTCTTGATAACTGTGGGCATAAGATGTCCCAGTTAAAGTACTCCCGGTGTCTCTTACTTCGCGAGCCTCGCTTCTCCCACATCGGCCGCCTATCGCAAGCTTGGCAGGTTGAGATGTTTGCGAGGTATGAGGAGGAGAAACTCCGGTACATCAAGTTTGTCCAGACAAAGACATATGAAAATGCCATGCGCACGGGTCCCTTAGACGAATTGCAGGCTGTACAACGGGGAAGACAAGTAATAGAAGGCATTGCTAGCGATGAAACTGTCCATGGGGAGGGGGGAGTGCAACCTGGGAAAATTTACTTACCCAGTTCATTTACTGGAGGTCCTAGATATATGAAGGTCCATTACGAGAATGCCATGGCCCTCGTTTCTCGTCTTGGATTCCCGACTTTCTTCCTAACCTTCACGTACAGTGCTACCTGGCAAGAGAACAAAATGGCTTGCCCCCGTAAAAGTGGTCGTAGTGATCCGAGTACTGCCTGCAGAGCTTTTAAAATCAAACTTAATGAACTTCTTCGTGACCTGCGCAGTGGGGCAATGTTTGGCAAATCTGTATTTCTCATTTATGTTATAGAATTTCAGTTACGCGGCCTTCCTCATGCTCACATTGTTTTTAAGATCGACGGTGACGGCCCGGTACAATATGCTGAAATTGACTCCATCATACGAGCTGACATTCCCTCTAACGAAGAGGCATCTGGAAGATTGCGGGAATTAGTTCTACAGCATATGATCCACGGGCCTTGTGGAACAGATCATCGAACAGATTTCCCCTGCTGGGACACAGCTAAGGGCTGTTGTTCAAAATTCTTTCCGAAGCCAGCTTGCGAAACCACCCACCTCGATGATAGGGGTTTCGTAGTCTATAAGCGGGATTACAACAATAAGGGGTCTATTGTGTCTCGTAGAAAGACAATATCTGTGCACGACGGCTTGGTTGTGCCATATAACCCTGCATTATTGCTGAAATATGAAGCACATATAAACTTAGAGCTGGCGTCTACTCGTCGTGTGATCAAATATCTATTTAAATACCTCATGAAAGGGGGTTCTCTCCAAAACGTAAAAGTAACGCCTTTAGGTGATCAGGATGACGAGGTCGAGCACTATGTTACAAAGAGAATGGTGGGTGCCAGTGATGCATGCTGGCGCCTGTTGGAATTTCCAATATCAGAGTCAGAACCGACAGTAGAATGCCTTCCTGTTCATCTTGAGGGGAAACAAAACGTTTTGTTTCGTCCAAGTGAGTTGACTGACGCGACGTCTAAAGCCAGCTCTAAGCTCATCCTCTACTTCAATCGGCCGCTTGATCCCCTTTTTGATAATTTGACATATCAGTCATTTTACGAACGGTTCATCATCCACCATAAACGTCCAAATAATATGGCAGTTTATGACCACCCCGATGGAAAGCACTTTATCACTGCTCGCCAGCGTGGTGAAAAAGTATGCCGACTCTATTGGATCTCCCCCAGCCGAAGTGAACAGTACTTTCTAATCAAATCAAATCAAATCATTCTTTATTTATACATGTATAAAGTATATACATAAATAGCGTCACATATTACTTATATAAAATACAACATGAACTAAAACAGAACGAAATGAAAACATCTACATGTAGTTTATATTTTAAAAATCAAATTTTCACAAAATACACAAAAGGAAAAGGAAACGTAGAAAAACTCATTGTCGACTCCGCACAGAACATACATGTATAAAGTATATACATAAATAGCGTCACATATTACTTATATAAAATACAACATGAACTAAAACAGAACGAAATGAAAACATCTACATGTAGTTTATATTTTAAAAATCAAATTTTCACAAAATACACAAAAGGAAAAGGAAACGTAGAAAAACTCATTGTCGACTCCGCAAAGAACTAGTAGTTCCATTGAATACTCTAACTTTCTCCTTGAAGTAGGCAATGGAACAGTCAGTTCTACTTCGTTTGGTGAATAACACGACAGGAGTAATCTCATTCCACTGGCAGGGATAAGATGTGTGACATCTTTAAGTGAGCTCATTAGCTTTGTTTTCATGAGTTGAGGAGTGCCGACACCGTCGACAAAGAGAACAGCGACGGAATGGACGTAGATGTTCATCTGCTGAACCAGGCTACTGGTAAGGGTGTACCAGACCATTCACTGCGACTCAAGATCGGCTCCGTCTGCCTCGTAATGAGAAATTTGAACATCGACAGCGGTCTAGTGAACGGCACTAAAGTAATTGTAACGGCGATCAGCCCCCGCTTGATTACAGTTCGACTCCCCGGACAAACAGCACCTATTTGTATTCCTCGTATTACATTTACGTTTCCGTTTGTCGAGGGATCCCCTCTTCGTGTCCGCCGTCTTCAATTTCCTCTTACGTTGACTTACTCGATGACTGGTCATAAAAGCCAGGGTCAAACAATTGACCGAGTCGGTGTTGATCTCCGCACTGACTGTTTTACTCATGGTCAGTTGTACGTCCTGCTCAGCAGAGTCAGAAATCCTGCCGACATCGTTGTTCTTGTCCGTCCCGAAAGAATATTCGAAGGCGTTGCATTTGTAAAAAATATTGTCTTTAGCGAGCTCCTTCGTTAATCCGATATAGACGTACGCAGTAGGCTAGAGGATCTGCGTTATAATCAAAACTCCTCGTTATAATTTGACTATTTGGGCAGTACGATAGGGGGTCTGCTTTAAAAAAAGTCCCCGGTGTTGATAATAGTTGTTATAGTCTTTTTTAATGTTAGTTTTTAGTATTTTCGACAGAGGCAAGGGGGCCTGCCTTATCAAACTCTCCATTTTGGTATCCAGTTAAAGTTTTTACAGCAGAGGCGAGGAGAACTGCTTGAAAAAACTCTCCGATGTCTCAAACTTAGCTTCTTTTCTTCATTGCATGGAGGCAGAGGCAAGGGGGCCTGCCTGTAAACAAACTCCCCGTTTCTAAGTTTTATTATTGTAAATACTGTATATATGGTTCCTAAGTTCCCCGGCCTCCCCGTTGGCGGAACTGGATATGCCGTGATACAACTTATGGCACCGGCTAACTGACAGGGAAACATTTAATTATATTTTAATCACTATGACTTTTTTTACATTGTATTCATACAACTGGATTTTTTCGATTATAATATATCTATACTACTATTGCCATCAATTTAATGATCACTATATATACTTATATATACTTTCGATCTTAATATTACTTCTAACCTGCTACCTTTAAAATAAATCTCATCAATCTCTTACAACGCAATGACAAAATAATAAAAATTTCTAAAGACAAATCAAGTTTTTCTCCCCTTTGATAATGACTATCACGGTAGTCCTCATTGCAGATAATTAAAACAGTATATTCTACAGGTTATTTCGAAAAACTCATCTACAATCCTCAAAATCTATCCCAATAAACACATAATCAAAATCTTCAATCACCGAAAGCATTATTTTAAACTCGTACACATACTTTTTATTCCTCATCATATTTAGCTAATTCTCATAAATAACATTCAAATTTAAATATACCTTAATTAAAAATATAATTCCATAATTCCTTTCATAATTCCAAGTTCTACATAAGTTTTCTTTGAAATACATACACAAATTATCCAGCAATCAATTACCTTAACCTTGGCAACCATCGCCTAAAGGAGTCCATCAATACTGGGTACTATTCAATTGAGGGAGGACACCAACGGGGGCCTGGGGGCAGAGCCCCCAGCGAGCAAAGCGAGTCTATATTACTAATTCTGTAAGCGATTTTTTTTTTAATAAAAATGGTGAGAGTTTGACAGCTCGCAGGATGATGGGAGATGGCTCAAATGAAAGGTCTCGGCTCTAGGGTGTCGGGAAAAATATCAGATTATATCCAAATATGCCAGAAAATGAGAAATAACGAAAAGTATCTTCCATTTAAAATGCATTGGGATTGAAAAATGTCTGCTTTGTTTAAATTAAACATGTGGTGCTTATGCTTGATTCAAAGCCATATGGTAGATGTTGACATGTGGGATTTGTTTCAAAATGCAGCTAACTATGCACGTTCAATGTACTATAACAAAAAATATTTTAAATTTAAGATTTTCTGATTTTATAATAATTAAGGGTTTGAGTTTTTTCATAACTTAGAATCATAAAAAGTTAAGTACGTTTGTTTAGTTTATGTTATAACGATGCAGATTTAATACCAAAAAATTATATGTATATAATTACGCAAGGGAAATTTTTGCGCCGAAATTGTGGGCGTTTGGAAGGTCGCAGGATGATTGGAGGAGGCTGAAATTGAAGGTCTCCCATCCCAGGGACCCGGGGAAAATACAGAAATTGCTTTAAGCTTACTATAAAATGAGAAAAACTTAAAATAGTTTTCATTTAAAACCCATTGAGATGTAAAAAGGTCTGCTTTGTTGACTTAAAACCTAATGTTAGATATAGGCCCTAATCATAATTTTGTGGATCCAAAAGCCTATTTTCTAAGAAGGTATTTTGTACTATAGTAAAGAAGGTCGTACAGATAATGGGGCTATTAGCCCCTTCAAGCCTCTAGTATAGTGTGGCCTTGGAAAAGGCTCCTGCGTTATAGTATTACACGCTTGCTCACACTATTTAGTATGTTAAGAAAATTGTGGATAAGAATCTGTAAAGGGTACATAACAAACTAGAAAAGCCTGAAAGTAATATTAGGCTTCATTTTCGTTTCGTTTTTCGGCCAGTCAACTTCAAAACTTCAGATGTGATTCTTCTAAAGGACAGGTTTGATTTAATTTTCCTTGGATTTAATTTTCTTATACGTTAACCTAAACGCGATGAACTGTATAAGAAAAATACGATCTTACCCACTCCACATACAATCTTAACCTCTCCACATTTCAAAACCCTCACTAAAGCCATTTAAATTGAACGTCTGTAACACTTATCACCCTTTGTCAAAACATCCTCTGAGTCCGGTATATTTAAGGTGTATTAAGTCTTATCGTTCATTGATCATTGATCATAGTTCGTATACTTGAATTATTAACAAATAACTGTTGCATCTTCTTGTCAGGCTTATTAAGCCTATTTTCTCAAAACCCAATGATAGCTGGGCCCAGTTTCGGAGTGAAATTTAAAACTTAATTGGCGAGAATTGAGAATTTTTCTATTCAATAATTTATATTGATTCAGTACTTATTATTATTTTTCGAAGAGATTCTATCCAATTCATAAAAGATTACCAGGTAATAATGTAAATCGCGTTATTCATACAAGTTAAGATAGAAACGTTCTGGCGCCGCCATGTTGTCCGTTACCGCGATTTATTGTAAAGATCGATTGTATCGCGAGGTGTGAAAATATCGGAGAAACTCGGAACCGCATGCTCTATCATTTCTCGGCGTATCTCGCGATCGATCGTCGGCTTTCGCCGGAGATGGTGGCGAAAGTCGATAAGCCGCTGATGTGACGATGTGTAGTCGGTACCGATGGTTTGGTCGCTATCTGCAGTCGACTTGGCCATCGGACCGCGGCGCTTATATCTACCGACACAACTCCGCACTATAACACTCTTCATTGCCCTCTATTAAGGTTACTTTTATTTAGTTCACACGGATACTTAGTTCACATCGACACCGTAAGACTGCCTCTAATTAATTCTTCTTGGGTTAATTGGCTAAATTAACGTACTGGGAATGAAGAGTAAAACAAGATATATAGATATAGTTTTAGTTTCAGTTATCTCTAGTTAACGCTTTTTTCCACAAAGAATATTGGCTATTCAAGTAAAGAGATCGCTGAAGGCTCCTCTGGTTAACTACAATCTTATTCCAATTAATATTCCAAAGTAAAGAGACGCCGTAATATATGTTATTGGGTAAATCATCTGGGTCGTAAACTAAGAGTAGGTTAGGGATGGTTTCGCCTCAGAGCGAGAACAATATCACATCTGAGAATCCCCTGTTTCGGCAAACGTATTATACAATATCCCTTGGAAGACTGCGCTGACGCGCCTAACCAATGTACCATAGCCAACAGTCAGTTCAGCATGGTAGTCACTCCCTCGTGACCAGTGTTCATTGCTCTCGATGATCAAGCAATGCCAATGCTCTTACAAAGTCTATGAAATGGTTTGCTGGGTTGTGAATTCCTAATAAAGCACAAAACAAATTTAATCTATCTTTTAACTTAGCTTCATGATAAATAGTATTTCTATTTTCTGTTTTCTTGAATTTAGGTAAATAATTTTTCAATAAACCTTGAATTACGAGGGTTGCTATTTACATTTTTGGCCTTGGCAACACTGATTGTTGCTAGGTGCCAGCTGGTGTTGCCGGCTCCGTGCAATAATTTTTCACAACTTTCGACGTGGATTATCAGGACAAGAGTGCAACGATTAACTTTCATCTTTGTATAGGAATGAAGCCCCATTCTACAGCACCATAAAAACTGGTATAATGAATTTAATCGTGGCCGAAGCTCTCTTCAGGATGAACCCCGTGAAGGCCGTCCAAATTCAGTGGCTGTGCCAGAAAACATTGATGGTGTGCTTGAACTGATAAAACAAGATCGTCATACGACATACCGTGATATTGAGGCATCACTGGGCATTAGTATGACTAGCATCAATAAGATCTTGCATGATCATTTGGCTGTAAAAAATTTGTTCACTTTGGATCCCATATAATCTGTCAAATGCTCTAAAGGAGACTCACGTCAATTGGTGCAAGGAAATGTTGAGAGGAAATTTGTCCAAGGTCCATCGAAGGCTGTGTATAATATCTGCACAGGTGATGAATCATGGATATATTCATGTGAGCCTGAAAGAAAACAGCAGTCAAACGTGTGGGTGTTTCAAGATGAGCCCAATCCAACCAAAGTTGATCGAGGTAGGAGCACTTCAGGACAAACGTTTGCCTGTTTTTTTTAACTGGTCATGTGGCCACAGTGCCACTAGAGCAACGTGAGACAGTCAATTCTGAGTGGTACCCAACTATTTGTTTGCCAGAACTCTTTGAAGAAATTCGTAAAAAACATCAGAAGAGGCGAATCATCCTCCATCATGACAATGCAAGCTCTCACACATCGGCTGAAACAAAGGAGTATTTGACAGGCCAAAAGATCGAATTGATGGGCCACCCGCCCTACAGTCCTGTAATGACTTGTTTTTGTTCTCAACTATCAAGAATAAACTTCGTGGTCAACGATTTTCGATACCTCAAGAACCAGTTTCTGCATTCAAATCTCATGTTCTGGAGCTATCTCAATCAGAGTAGTAGAAGTGCTTCAAAAATTGGTTCCTACGCATGCAGAATTGTATAAATATTGCTGGAGAGTATTTTGAAAAACTATAAAACCGTTTTAGTTAATTTATATTGGTTTTTGATTGTTGGGCCAGAAATATAAATAGCAGCCCTACCTCCCTCGTTCTCTTTAACCAAAGCTGCTGGATTTACATAGTCACTGTATAATCTAAACCAATATTGAAACCAATTTACACATAATAGGCGGGCATCTTGAACACTCTTCCAGTGAGAACAACAGCCTTCTCCAACAGCCTTTCCCTCAGGATGTCCATCAGAAGTCTAGGTTTTTGAAGTTAGATGACAGAGCATAAACAATTTCAGTGTAAGCTTATAGGATAACAGTCCTTTTTGCCTGGCCTGCAATACGGAGCATCTAGGCTGGTTTTAGACTGCTGGTTTAGACCTGGTATTATAGGTATGAAGTTTTCATCACGTCTCACAAACCTATCGATTGAAGACAACAAAGACAAAAGTGCCTTGATTGTATGATTATGAGGACTTAATTTAAGCGCGCTTAAAAAAAAGTTTGGAAAAGCGCTTGAAAAAGTTTGTTATAGTTCTGTAAAAACTTCGATTGATCTTTAGATTAAATATTTGCCTGAATTCGACCTGCCAGTATTTATTCCAAATTTTACAAACCTGCAGTTCAGCTAAATATATTATCTTAAGTAATGGCTGGAAGGGGCTAAAAGCCCATATTCAAAAAAATCAAGTAATTCAATCCTAAATTAATGTAGTACAAATTACCTTCATAGTAATCTGGCAATCAGATCTATTAGATGTTAAAATGTACCAGACTTTGTTTACTGTATGCAGCAATATTACATGTTTTAATGTAAACAAAGCAAACATTTTTAGATGTAATGTTTTAAATGGGAGATATATTTCATTATTTCTCATTTTTAATATATCTAAAGAAATACGAGTATTTTTCCCGAGTCTCTGGCATCAAAAGCCTTAATTTGAGCTCAGTCCCATCATCCTGTGACTTGCCAAACGTGCACAATTTATGTGCAAAAATTTCGCTTAAGTAATTAAAGGGTGTCATTGTAAAATATTTTAGTATATGATAGTATAGGTAAAAATAAGAAAAAAAGTTCATATAAACATAGGTCCAAAAGTGCTTCGTTTTCCGTCTGTGTGTCTGTTTGTGATTTTTACATATTTGATCATATCTCATGAACCTCTTAACTTATAAACTTCAAACTTGGTATATGGATAACCACTATTAAGAGCTATTTTTGTAAGAAGTACCAAATGTCTACTTTGTACCATTTCAAAATGGCGACTGTTTTTTGTTTTCAAAGCAAAATATCTTAAAAACCGTAAATTTTAGAAAAATTATACAAGAGACAAAAAAGTTGTGAAATTTGATCCAATTAACGCTAATATTAAGATTATGATGATCAGACTACTAATAAAGGAGAAATATTAACTTTTCTGAATAAAAACATGGTCCTTTAGAATAAACTGTCAGAAATTTCCATGTTTTTATTTGGAAAAATTAAAATTTCTCCGTTTTAGTGGTCCGATTATCATAATCTTAATATTAGCGTTAATTAGATTAAATTTCACAACTTTTTGTCTCTTGTATAATTTTTCTAAAATTTATGGTTCTTAAGATGCACCAAGAAGGCATCTGAATCGCCTTACGAACATGATCAGAATCGTTGGGCAAAGAATCGCCTTACGAAATTAAATATATGATGATAATGATTATGATTTATATATATATATATATATATATATATATTAAATAGACGTAATGAATTATAAAATAACTATTAATTATGAATAGTAATCTAATATATAGAATTAGTTCACAGCAACAAATTTTTGTTTTTCTTGTGCTTCAATTTAGAATTAGCTTTGAAAACAAAAAACAGTCGCCATTTTGAAATAGTACAAAGTAGAAATTTGATACT
This sequence comes from Flexamia atlantica, assembly GCA_035578135.1. Lineage (NCBI taxonomy): Eukaryota > Metazoa > Arthropoda > Insecta > Hemiptera > Cicadellidae > Flexamia > Flexamia atlantica. Next base: position 79,064,265 of record JAQJVK010000001.1, on the reverse strand, counting down.
TCTTACAAAATAGGTCTTAATAGTGGTCATCCATGTACCAAGTTTGAAGTTTATACGTTAAGAGGTTCATGAGTTATGATTAAATATGTAAAAATCACAGACACACAGACGGAAAACGAAGCACTTTTGGACCTATGTTTATATGAACTTTTTTTCTTATTTTTACCTGTACTATCATATACTAAAATATTTTACCATAATTTCCGAATACCCTGTATATAAAATACATTTGTAGTAACCTGACTCTTAGATTTACCACATGCCAATATCGAGTACATGGTTTTTAATCAAGCAACAGACCTCATGTTTTAATATGAACAAAGTAGACGTTTTTCAGTCTAATGCTTTTTAAATGGTAGATATTTTGCTTGATTGTATTTAGTTTTCTAATGGATTTCAAGCAATTGCAGTATGTTTCTTGAGTCCCTTGGACCATACCTTTAATTTGAGCCCCCTCCCATCATCCTGTGACTAGCTAAACGCCCACAATTTCGGCGCAAAAATTTCCCCTGCGTAATTGAAGGGGCGTACTTGAAATTTTCTCCTGCGCCTAGTGGCTTGAAGGGGCTAAAGGCTTAAAACCCCTGATTAGGGAAATTTCTAATAACCCTTATTTATTATAGTACAAAATACCGTCATGGCAAACTGGCTTTTAGATCCACCATTTGCTAATATCTAGGACATGGTTTACATCAAGTATCTATTACGTAGATGATTATCTATTACCACATGATATATGTAAACAAAGCAGATGTGTTTAGATCCCAATGCTTTTTAAATGGCAAATATTTTATGTTATTTCTCGTTTTCTGGTGAATTTCAAGCAATTTAAGTATTTTTCCCGCCATCCTAGAATAGAGATCTTTAATTTGAGCCCTCTCCTACTTTTCTTCGACTTGCAAGACGCCGGGAGACGCCCACAATTTTGACGCAAAGAATCGCCTTACGAAATTAAATATATGATGATAATGATTATGATTAATATATATATATTAAATAGACGTAATGAATTATAAAATAACTATTAATTATGAATAGTACTCTAATATATAGAATTAGTTCACAGCAACAAATTTTTATTTTTCTTGTGCTTCATTTTTAATTTAAAAGAATTAAAGTTTCGATCTTGGAATTCCGCAATAGTTTGACCCATAAATCTCCTAACTGGACCCCATTAGTGTTGCTGGACTAATGTGTTGCCCACCTCATTTTTTGCCCATTCTGCTCATTTAATTACCCTAGTGACCAATAGGTGCTACACTAGCGCCGCCGCGGGCACTGGCTGAACTACATGGAGGAGTTCGGTCGGTGGCTGACAGATGGCGCGCAGGTCGTCGGGTCAAGCGGCTCACTTTACGATCTGCCGATACACTTGATTGGGGGAGGGGCAAATATTTACAAATCGGCGCTTTTTCTTAAAGCCGGCTGAACGTTACTTTATAATAAATGGTCCCGATTAAATGTTGCAGTTCTTCGTCGCGGTTGGTTCTAAATAACGGGACGATTAAGGTGAGATAGCCACGAGTTCTTCGCTCCACCTAACACGTGCATTCTGGTCATAAATAATGTTTTACAAATTCTTTACAACCATTTCGTTGGCAGTTTTGGTTTGAACAAAATATTTGTCTAAGTTTAAATTGATCAATCGTAACTACGTCTCAGTCTTAATCATGATGAGCTATGCACGCTTTTTAGCTCCTTACTTCATGCATTTTGTGATATAAGTCCAGTCAAAAAACTTAAACAAATGACCCGTGGGAAAAATCCCTTAATTTTGAAACATTGCACACTTATTTATAAGTATCTAAGGATAAATATACCATATTCTCCGTGAATATGATGCGAGTTCTAGTGGCAATTATAGTCAAAGAGCTGAGGGGGGTTGAGCATGCATGAAAGGGTAATATTTTTGTCGATTATTGTAATTTGAACTGAGTTGATGAAATTAGGTATTTACACTGTTTGTTTTTGACGAAAGTTGAATTACGTTGTGAATGTTGCAAACAAGTGTGATTAAAAGTTTTTTTTCTTTTTTGTATTATGGACCATGGGAATGTAAAACACGCAGATCGTCTATTTCCCAGGCAATCGACAACGTGGTGGGGGGGAGGGAAACATGACGGAAGCGCCAAAACGGCTATATATCTCAGTAACAATACGAGACAGCACATCGGTAAGAATGTAATTTTAACTATAAAAATATGGCAAACAACAATGGTCATTAGGTCTAAGGTTGTACCTAGCGTAATAAACGAGTTATAAAATAAAAAAATAAAAATGTAGACGGTATCTAATTAACTTTACCAAATTCGGATATGCAGAGCCTCTCCTTTTGTTCCTCGTAAAAATCTTGAGAATCGTTGCACAGTGGGGCAAATAGTAACAAATCTTGGAAAAAAATACAAAATTTTTTTCTCGATAAAATAGATTACGATGGGCGATAATCGTCCACAATGAACCCAGAAATAACAATTGAAACGTTTTAGCAATGTAAGATAAGATTATCTTAGCTTAATCATATAGAATTCTTGAATGTTAGATAAGCACTCGTCGATGTACAGCAACATGCATAATTCTTGCAGTACTTTGAGAGTGAGTTTAAGGGATTGGTGTTCAATCTGGAACTTCATATCCGAAATGGAGTCAGAACCATCAAGTATGAAAGTATTTATGTGCTTAAGCAAAAATTAAAGTCACTCCTTTAATAATCAAATGTTTGAATTATATAACGTATACAATTATCATTAAAAAAACTATGCATGACATATATTAAAGCTTTTAAAAAAATCAGTGCTTATCATGTCTCTAAATAAGTTAAAATTATTTTCATTGGAACCTCTACTTTCTGTATATGCTTCGTTTAGGTGCTCTTATCTGCTCTAACGTGAATAGTAAATTAAAACTTGTATCGATGTACCGAGTACAGAAAATTACGCAATGCATTTCTTATGGGGAAAAATCAAACTTTAACGGCTTATATCTACTTAAATAATCAGTTTAGGAAAAAAATTCAAAGAGTAATAAGTTCTTAAAATTAAGCGTAGAATCCAGATACGCCATAAAATACAGGGTGTTCCATAAGAAAAATTAAAGTTCTCCATCATATCGGAAAATGGAATACATATTTTTAAATTTCTTTAAAAAGTAGTAGTGGAGTTCCTGGAGCGTTAAAATCACCAAAACCTCGGAATACACCAAATCAGAATTAATTTTGTAGATTGAGGCATAATTCTCTTTTTCATACTATAAATGAAAATCTTTACCCATTTATTTGTTGTGCTTTTGATTTTTTCATTGTTTTTAATCAAAATTTAAATTTATCACATATTTACCATTAAAAATGAACTGTTATTGTCGTATATAATTATTTTTCCCTTTTGTTTTTCAATATAACAATTTTAGACCATCTTTATGCATCATTGGACGGCAAAATCTTCATTTCCAACGAGTTTCAATTTTCGGCCGCCATCTTGGATCCGCCATATTGGTTACCAAATTTTTTTTAATGGAAAGGTAGTGTTGTGACCCATCATTTCAAGCTAAAATTCAACATTAAATGCAAGGGTGAAATCCGATTTTGAAAATTTTAACTCGTTTTCGAGATATTATATATTTAAAATTTGTATTTTACTAGATTTTACAGGTTATTTTCTCCTAACGATAATACGAACTAATTCATAATTATTTTTCATAAAAGTAACAAGGAATAACTGTAGGCTATTGCTAAATAATTATTACTTAGATATAATTAATTATCATCCGTCGCCATCTTGGATCCGCCATATTGGATCCGCCATCTTGAATCCGCCATATTGGTTGCCATAATTTTTTTTCAAATGCAAAGATACATGTTGTGACCCATCCTTTCAAGCTAAAATTCAACGCTGATTGTAATGGCCAAGTCCGATCTGAAAGGTTTTGACTCGTTTTCGAGATATTATATATTTACAATATGTATTTTACTAGTTTTTACAGATTTTTTTCTCCGAACGATAATACATGCTGATACATAATAGTTTTTTATTAAATTAAAAATGAATAACCGCCGGCTATTACAAATTATATCATTACTTAGTTATCATTAATTATCAGCCTCCATACTGGATCAGCCATCTTGGATCCGCCATATTGGTTACCATTTTTAAAACTTAAGTGGTCATTTTTAGGACATTTTATGGTATTGATAGGTCTCAAAATTAACATAATTTTTTTTAGCAAAAAATTTAAAATGGAGGAGAAAACAGTATATTTCACTAGTCACAAATTGGCCCATTTCGGTAGAGATATTGTGGTACTTGTGATATGTAAGCCGAACATGTAAAAAACTATCGAGTCACGAAATGGTACTTTTGTGACGACTTTTCAACACGATGCAAATAAGTAACTGAACATTGAAAAAAATCTGACATTTCATAATGTAGTATTTTTTTTATTTACATAAAAAATACACGTAATACGGCAGACATAATGTTTTTTATTTTTTATTTTTATTTACACATAATACGGCTGTCATTATGTGCTGTGGATGGATGGTCTATTTTTTAAAGACAGCTGATAGAACGATATAACATAGAACAGTCAAAATAGGAACTTCGTTTATTTGAGTACAGAAAGGTTTTTTTTTAGTACGGAAGAGCAATGTTAGGGTAACGAAAGCAATGTTTAGATCAGGAAAAGTCAGCTGATTATGATTTGTTTTGATTTAAGGAGATCGAGGGTCTTCGTAGATCGTAGCTGTATGGGTATCGAGCTATTTTTTAATGAAGGGTGATTAAAATATAATTTCTGAAGCATAAAAATACATGTTAATATTTTTATGTTATGTTCTAAACAATAATTAATCATGAAAATTCCCCAATAAACAGTCCTGACAGATCAAGCGGGTTGTCCTGTGGAGTTACACCAACATTGGATTTTTTGTATGTTTTTGGCACATTAGATCGCTGTTTCTCTCACAGTTCACATTTTAAAAAAACATAAAAATCCCCTATGTTGGTTCAACATAACCAATAGAGGAAAAATATTTTGACCAATCTCCAGGCCCGGTGACAGGATTTTCGGGCCCCTGTGCAATTAAGAAATCCGGGCCCCTGGCGACCTTTTTTTACTAATCTTGTGTGATTTCGGGCCCCCTTTTTTGCCGATTTCGTGTGATTCCGGGCCCCCTGTGAGTCCGAGCCCCTATGCATTTCCCGGAATCCAATATGGCATATTCAAGATGGCGAATTCAAGATGGTGGATTTAAGATGGCAGATCTAAGATGGCGGCTAATAAGTACAACTATAAGTAGTCGTTGAGTAGTAATAACCCACGGTTATGCGATGTCATTATTGTAAAACCTAATTATACATCAGTACCTTTTTTGTTACTAGATATAAATCTGTAAAATATTCTTAAACACACATTTTAAATATATTATATCTCAAAAACGAGACAAAATCTTTTAAATCGGACTGTATCATTGCAATCACCATTGAATATTGGCTGAAATGATAGGTCACAACACTGTCTTTGTATTTGAAAAAACTGGTAACCAATATGGCGGATTCAAGATGGCGGATCCAAGATGGCGGCGGTTGATAATTAATTATAACTAAGTAATAATTATTTAGCAATAGTCTACGGTTATTCCTTGTTACTTTTATGAAAAATAATTATGAATCAATTCGTACTATCATTAGGAGAAAAAACCTGTAAAATCTAGCAAAATAAAAATTTTAAATATATAATATCTCGAAAACGAGTCAAAATGTTTGAAATCCGATTTCGGCATTGCATTTAGCGTTGAATTTTAGCTTGAAATGATGGGTCACAACCCTGTCTTTGCATTTGAAAAAAAAATTTGAAACCAATATGGCGGATCCAAGATCGCGGCCGAAAATAAAAATTCATTGAAAATGAAGTTTTTGCCTTCCAATGACGCATAAAGGTGGTCTAAAATTGTTATATTGAGAAACATAAGGGGAAAATAATGATATAAGGCAATAACAGTTCATTTTTAATGGTAAATACATGTGATAAATTAAAATTTTGATTAAAAATAGTGAAAAAATCAAAAGCACAACATATAAATGGGTAAAGATTTTCATTTAAAGTATGAAAAAGAGAATTACGCCTCAATCTAAAAAATTCATTCTGATTTGGTGTATTCCGAGGTTTTAACCCATAGGCACTCCACTATAGGTGATGTCCCCGATTCAAAAGTTTCTCTATATACAATAGTTTCTGAAATACCAATGGTGGCACAGTTAAGTCGGACCCCTGTATACAGGGTGTCCCGTAACTATATGGGCAGATGTATATATCGTTATAGCTTAGGTCAAGACAAACACTGTTCCGTAACTATCTGGACAGATGTATATAGCGTTATAGCTTAGGTCAAGACAAACACTTTTCACCATAGGAACATGGGTCTCTGGTGCCTAGTTTTCCGTCTGTCTGTCTGTATGTGTTTTTCACAAACAAACTTATAACTCTTAAACGGTTTGAGGAACATCGTTGAGATTTTGCTCAAATGTTTGTTTTATTAGGCCCTGTCACCGTTTAAAATTATCCCTAAATATCATCAGCCATTTCAAAATGACGGTCATTTAAATGTTTTGATGTCGAATTCCTCGAAAACCGTTAACTTAAACAAAAAATTACAATCACATAAAAGTAAGTCCATTTTATGTAGTTTTCAATGGTACCTTATTTGTTAAGATTGGATAAAGATTTACTGAGAAATTAGTTTTTTCGTAATGCTTGGCCACTTTTCTCCATATAAACAATGTTAAAATACGGGGAGTCCAACTTAACTGTGCCACCATTGGTATCTGAGAAACTATTGGATTTAGAGGAAACTTTCAATGGGGGACTTAACCTACTTTTTTAAGACATTTAACAACATGAATTCCATTTTCTTGTAAATGGCCGCTGTATTCCAATATGGCGGACAACTTTGATTTTTCTTACGGAACACCCTGTATTTTATGGCGTATTTGAGTTCTACGTTTAATTTTAAGAACTTATTACTCTTTGACATTTTTTCCTAAACTCAGTAGTTAAGTAGATATAAGCCATTAAAGTTTGATTTTTAACACCCTATATTTTAACATTGTTTATATGGGGAAAAGTGGTCATGCATTACGAAAAAACTAATTTCTCATTAAATCTTTATCCAAACTTGATAAATAAGGTATCATTCAAAATTATATTGTGGTACAAAATATGCTGTACTCAAAGCGTGGTTTGTATTACATTTCCATTTTTAACAATCTGTTCATCTGTCAATTGACTACTCTGCCACCTAAATCTACTTTATTTAATATTTTTGGCCAATTTTTATATAATTAAACACCATTCAAAAGCAAATAATAAGTACTTGGCTTCATAAATATTTTTTTCCAAGAATTAGCGTATTTGGCCCCACTGTGCGTTGGTCGCAGTTAAGGAGTGTAAAGAATAAAGCTATTTAAATTTGCTAAAAATTTGTAATATACATAATTTCTTGTACTTTTCGTATTTCTCGTACTTGCCGAGCTATGATTACCGAGGAAAATCCTAAGGTTAATAGTATTTTAAGAAATTTTTCGTTAAAAAGGAGCAATTTTTAAAAATGTAAAAATTAAATTAAATAATCAAATTTGTTTAGCTCAAAATACCCCCGTCGCAGCAAACCTGTGTCCTCGACGAATTTCAAAAGAATTATTTTTATATGTGAACTTATTTAATTTATGTAAGGGAAAATTAAATTTCAAGCATTACATATAAACAATACAAAATGTCTCGCCCTTAATAATTCAAGAGAAGATAATATGAGGGAAATGGTCGTTGGAATCTCATCGGTATTTATCTCAGTAAGACACTTTTTGTATTTCTTATTAATTCTTAGTCTTTGGATGGTAGAGACTCAACTTAATATACGTTTTCCTTTCCTTTTTATGAGCAAATTTCTATCTCTTCGTCTTATTCAAGCGAGAAAACTTTATTTCCTTCCTATATGTGTATAATGCAACACATTTGAATATGATATATTCTCCAAATAGTCCTGATTTAAATCAAATACTTTTTTCACTCACTTTACAATAAGAGAGTGCCTTGAAATTGTTTTAAATTTAAAATGCTATCCTGAATCTCACTGCTTACGTTTACAAAAAAAATAACATAGTAAAAATGATTAGGGCATCAGACATTTCACAACCTTGAAATAAAAGAATGTAACAAACCATTGAAAACACTAAAAATAAAAACTATAAAATAATTAGTTGATCGTAACGTGTTATACTTGAATGGTAAGAACTGGCCTTTTGTTGTTTTTTGTTTTGGTTTTATATCTGATTAGTCCAGGCAACGAAAAGGTAAAGAGGGATTTTTTTTGAACACAATTTTTGACTTTGCAGCTTGTTTGGACTAGTTAGGAGGTGAACATATCAAAAGTCCCCGTCCGTAGCCCTTGAGCGGGGGGAGGGAGGGGGGTCTGAAGGTACCATTTTTTGGGTTTTCCTAAATATCTCGAAAATTATCAACTTTTAGTAAACCCTATTAAATTTGAAAATTAAAGAAAATTAAATTTCCTGTAAGAAAAGTATATAATATGTCTACTTTGGTCCAACCATTTACAAGGTAAGCACTAATTTTATTAATATTTAAACAAATATCCCTTCCATAAGAAATACATGTAAATTTGTGGGTAAAATACATGCCAAATAGGGCAACGCTTTTTCACCTAAAGAAAAATTAACAGCATTCAGGAAATATTGAAAAAATTACAGTGATTTGACACCTCAATCATAAAAATTGGTCTATACTTCATTCAGTGAGAGTGTAAAGTAAAGCCACACCTCCTGCATCAGCTGTAATGTTGGCAGGCTGTGTCTTATGAGTGCCTGGTGTTATAGCTACAAATCCCCGAAGAGCTTTATTAAAACCTGGAGCTGGAACTGGATGTCTGCTGACAAATTATGTTATGTTTGTATGTTTGTTTGCAGTGAACGCAGAATGCACGTGAGCTTTACAATGAGTAAATAAATTGTTCATAAGACAAATTAATGCATCCCCACATGCTTTATTTATTATTCATATCATATAGTATTCATTTAATTTAAATCATTAAGGGGAATAGCTGTGAACCATCCCTTGGAACATATGGACTGCCTCTTCTCTCATTCGTTCTTTTCTATACAAATGTTATTTAAGGGGAGGGGCTTTACTTTACACACTCACTGAATGAAGTATAAAATTAAGGCGTTGGTGAGCTCACAAAAAAAATTTATTTTTCAAGGAATTATTACAATTTGTCATGATTTCTTGTAAAATAACGTTTTTTAGCTCGCCATCACCTTTAATTTTAGACCAATTTTTATGACTTAAGTGTCAAATTACTGGAAATGTTGTCAATATGCTTGTCAATATGCTTTGTCAACTGAATGCTGTTCATTTTCCTTTAGGTGAAAAAGCGTTTCCCCACATGTATGTACCCACAAATTTATATGTATTTGTTATGGAAGGGATATTTGTTTAAATATTAATAAAATTAGTGCTTACCTTGTAAATGGTTGGACCAAAGTAGACATATTATATACTTTTCTTACAGGAAATTTAATTTTCTTTAATTTTCAAATCTAATAGGGTCTAATAAAAGTTGATAGGTTTCGAGATATTTAGAAAAAACCAAAAAATGGTACCTTCAGACCCCCCTCCCTCCCCCCGCTCAAGGGCTACGGACGGGGACTTTTGATATGTTCACCTCCTAACTAGTCCAAACATGCTGCGAAGTTAAAAATTGTGTTCCATGCAATTCCCTCTTTACCTTTTTTTGAGCATTCATTGCCTGGACTAGATCAGATGACAGAAAAAACAACGTTATTACCCACTTTTGCACTCACATATGTTTCTTCATCTAATCTTTACTCTACAAAGAGAAGCATGTGATATTAGTTACATATGATGACATTTGTTTACATTTTGTTGTTATTTCATTACCAAAATAGCAACTCATAAGGCCAATGTTAATTTTTTTTTAATTTTAAAATCAATTTTCTCCATGTCTAAAAGACTAACGTAAATTTCAAAGTGATTGTGCACATCTACAGTAACATACAATTCTATCGGTATGCCTAGATTTTCGCTAAGTTCCACAGAGGCTAAGACAAAGGGATGAAAAAATAATGTAGAAAAATGCTTGTCTATTAATAAAAAAATAAGCCAGGTTTTTCTGGTTGGCGTGGTATTAGCTAAGTATAAGACAATCTTGAATGTTGTTTTGAAGTCCCCAGACACTCTTTTACTCATATAAAATTCTAAAAATATTTTTTTTTGCTTATGGTAAATCTAGGTTCTTATGGGTTTGTTTAGGGTCTCTTAGAGTAATTGTTTCGATAATTAATTTAAAGTCAAGGTTGCTGGTTGTGGTGGAGACACTGACACTGTGTTCGTTGGCTAACTGCTAAGAGTTGTGGCAGCTCCTGCTCTCTAGCGGCAAATGAAACAACTACTTGCCTTTAGTTGCTGGCTTTTAACGATAGGACGAGCTGCTGACCGATTCTATAAAACTTAAGAAATAAAAAGGTTTTGTGTATATTTTTCTATCATGGTAAACCTCAATGACAAATTAAATTTAAAAAATGATCTACGTTGACAAAAGTTAGGCTAAAAATCAGGATTTTTAAAAATTTGTGATTGGTATTAAGATGAGGATGTTTCTTTCTACCTGAACTCACACGTAGTATCTGAAAAATTCCTTCCAACAAAACTCGAACATGACTTACCCTTGATGAAAGCTAGATAGGCCAGTTCCTTCGCGGGTCCACTGTTGCACAGTGTTTCCGAGTCATTGTGAACTCGTGTTAAACACTGGTTTGTGTAAGAAGACGTCAATGAACTAGATTTTTTATTTCAGTCATTACATTAAACAACAATATAATAGTCTATTGTTAGAAGCTATTCGTCAATTTATTACGGGCTAATAGTAACCGGAAATTGACCGGAGGGAGCGGGTGAACACAACCAATGCATGTTTATTAAGTAAGTGTTACCAGCTGATAGCAACCATGCCTCGTTAGATTTCCAATTTTATAGGTTATATATGAAGAATTAATTAAGAAAGTAATGGCTTAAGCAAAAAAAATCATGATTAAAAGACATGTAATATTTCATGGCAGTATGATGTTAACTGTCACACGTAACTCGGCCGGTAAGTTTTACCGTGCCCGCATGGAAATTTTATATTTCCCCCCCATAAGATTAACATTGGAGAGTGAGTATGCAGGTTTGCAGACATAAAAATAACAAAGTTGGGGAGTTAGACCAGAAACTATTTCCTCTCAGCTAGATGAAGCCAAGTTCAAAGTTTTATTTAAATATGGTGAGAAAAAGCGAAGTATAAATTTTTTTGTTTCACCAAATGTAAGTAATTTTTGATACGGAAATTTTTTATACGTTTTTAATATTTTGGGTTTTGAAAAACATAATCCCATGTTTACTTAAATCGACATTTCACTGTTCTCCATTATATTAAAACACTTTTTGTAAAGTTGCAAGCAAAAAACTTCAAGAGTTAAGATATAAAGGGCTGTCAAGAACTAAAAATGTTTTCAGCACATTACGACGTAATCACCTGTTTTACAAACGTCATTTGGTGGCCGAAACCAGCTCTTTTCCACCAGAGGGCCGGAAACTTTCTGCCCTAGAGCCGAAAGTCAGCTGATCGTTTATTTTCTTGAACCAACACGAAAGAACATCACATAATTATACGGTATTCAATAGGTTTCAAAGACAGGTTAGCTGCGATTATATATGATTTTCATAGCTGTGTTTGTTTAAACCATGTGAGTTGTATCGTAGCTCATAATCTCAAAGTTTTGTTTTCAAGTTTGTCAAATAAATAATCAGATTGTTAATGTTATATAGGGTACTAGCAAAACTCGTGGCTTCGCTCACGATAAAAATTATAATTTAAACTACCTTGATATGAAGAATCTAAAGGGACTGAATAAAAAAAGGTTATATCAAGGAATATGTCATGTAGAGGTATGTTTATGTTTTAGAGTGTAGGTTAAAAAAAAAAAATACCACAGTAGATAGTGTAGGTTTTACTTTTCACCGTTATAACTCGAAAATAGCCGGACCGATTTTTAACATAAAATGTGTCGATTTTAAGGTACTTATTTATAGATTTACCATTACGTCACTGAATTTTCTAGTAGGGCATCAATTAAGTATAATAAAGGGCTGAATGTTCGGAGCAGTTGGGGTGCTTTCCGTCGGCAGTTTTTCAAATTCGATTCACTTAGTTTTTAACTTAACATATGGGCGGTTAGTAATAGTTTTAAAGATCAACCACTGATTGCAGGACTCATTTTTCCACGAAAAGCCGGGACACCGTCGAATTAGACGAAAAAGGAATTTGCCAAATTATTGTAACGGTCATTATTGTAATTAAAAACATAAGGGCCGCCCGAAGGAAACAAATATAACTCCCGCTGCCTAAAAGTACGAATGACCTAACAAAATCATGAAAACAACCACAAAACCATGCATGATGAAAGGAATCAAATTATAAGTCAGCTGTAACAACGTATCAGTTTGCGAAGCTAATTACCATCTGCTTGATTGAATAAAATTGGAAATGTAAACAAAAGATCATCCATTACATTAACGGGACATTTTCAAAACTTCAACCCCACCAAAAATCTCTTAAAACTTCTTATTTTGAAAAATCCGTTTTTGGTGAATGCCAACACTCTGAAAGGAACGTTAATACAATTGTTCAAGGTTCTAGATCAAGTAGTTTGGGCTGTACGATGATAGGTCAGTGGTATTTGACAAATATATATATTATAGGAGAGATAGTATGATTATAACTTACAATCAGGGATTTGTAAAATTTATAGATTTTTTCATAAATAGATCAAAGAATCTTCTATAATTACAGCACACTAGTGGCTTGTAGGGGCAAAAGCCCCTAAAAATAAAATACAAATGCTGTGTTTCCTTCGTAAGTGTAATATCAAAAATATTTTTACATTTGCTAGTACGTATCATAATTTTAATAAAGGACTTTACTTCAGTATAGTAAAGGGCTATTCTTTTAGAACAGTGGCGCCAGGCCTGTCCGTCGTCTCAAAACAAACTCAGTTCGCTTTGTTTATAATCAAACATACGGATATGGTTTTAAGAAATTCTTAAGGTTAACCACAGACTGCAGAACTTAATTTCTTTCCCAAAAAAATGCTGTGACATTTATCATAAAAATGTAAACAAATGTTGTGTGTAGCCTCCACCTGGTTCAAAAGAACATATTAGAGAGTTAAAGGGTACTTAATATGAAAATCTCCGAATGAGGCCACATTTTACCCAATAAGCAAATAAATAGGGATGAAATCAGAAAATGGTCTCCCGATGACGACCCACGCTCCACGTTAGAGCCTCTGGCTCCACTTCATAAGGAAGTTAGGTTTAGAGACCACGAGCTTGGTAAAGTTAATATTGAGGATTTTACCCTATGTTCAATACTTTTTATGGATGCCCGTGAATAAATACTGCTTTGTCTTGGTAGATTCAAGATTAAATATACTTTGGGTTGGCCGAATTTAAAGGTGAAACATTTTGGTAGGATCAAAGTTTAGAGCTGACGTTGCACTCAATAGCTGTTAGTGCAGCACACTCTGTTGTTTCTCGGTCATGGTGTTGGTTCTATGACCATTTCCGACAGCACATAAACCTGGTAGAACTGAGCCTTAAAAATTATGAATGAAGTCTTCTCTTTACCTATAGCCTGCGCTTTTTAGGTGCTACAAATCACTTTGCTTTAAATCAGCATCAGCTACTTCAGCAACATCAGCTGCCAATCAGCTACATTGGCAAAACTACGTGATACAATGTAAAGGTAACAGTCGTATTTAGTTCCTCTTGCTTTTTAAGTTTAAGGTCCCAACATTTTGAAAACAGAAAGTTTAAAAGTTAAAAACCGTCACGTGTTATAGTACGTTCAACCTATTTTGCTGGATTTTAAATAAACCATTTAATAATTCATGTTTTAATCTAAACAAAGCAGACGTTGTGAGATATGGCAAATATTTAACGTTATACTGTATCTTACTTTCTGATAAACTTCAAGAGATTTAAGACTTTTTCCCGAGTCCCTGGCATCAAGACCTTCTACTTGAGCCCTCTCCCATTATCCTGTGACTTGTCAAACGCCCACAATTAATTTTGGCGCGAAAATTTCGCTTACATATATATTTATATGGATCATTTGGCATTAAATCGGCATCGTTATAAAGTAAACGAAAAAATAGTATTTAACTCTTTATAATTTTAAATTATAAATATGTACTCAAACCCGTAATTATAAAGTCTAAAAATCTGAAAGTTAAAATATTTATTTGTTATAGTACATTGAACATAGTTACGTTAGCTGCCTTTTGAAAAAAACCCATACGTCAACATCTACCATATGCCTTTTAATCAAGCATCAGCACCACATGTTTCAATGTAATCAAAACAGACGTTTTTGGCTCCCAATGCTTTTTAAATGGCAGATATTTTACGTTATTTCTCGTTTTCTGGTGAATTTCAAGCAATTTCGGTATTTTTCCCGCCATCACGGAATAGAGACCTTAAATTTGAGCCCTCTCCCATCTTTCTACTACTTACCAGACGCCCACAATTTTGACGCAAAGAATCGCCTTACGAAATTAAATATATGATGATGTTAAAGCCCCTAAAATATAAAATGAGAAAATAAAAAGTAAAAAACAGTTATTTCTTATAGTAGGTTCAACCAAGGCCCCACTGAGTGTGGCCTTGGTTCAACCTACATTTAAAGATAAATTTTAAATAAACCATATTACATATCGACATCTATCATGTGGTTTTAAACCAAGTATAAGGATCACATGTTTTATGTAAACAAAGCAGACGTTTTTGTCTCCCAATGCTTTTTAAATGGCAGATATTTTACGTTATTTCTCGTTTTCTGGTGAATTTCAAGCAATTTCGGTATTTTTCCCTCCATCACGGAATAGAGACCTTAAATTTGAGCCCTCTTTCATCTTTCTACTATTTACCAGACGCCCTCAATTTTGACGCAAAGAATCGCCTTACGAAATTAAATATATGATTCTGTTTGTGACTAAAAAACCTCTCTCTTTCAATCTTGCCGGTGTAGTGACCACTTAGCAATATCTGTTGTGAAATATTTTTAAGTACCTGGTGGACCGAGCCTTGCTCGATGTTATTTCATATTTACCAGTTCATCCGTTTACTATAAAATATATTTCAATGTCATAAAATTAATAAATAGAAACTTTTTTATTGCTCCATTTACTCTTCATCCCACTTGCTGTTTTTCCCTTGATGGCTGTAGATTCCAAACAGCTGTTATGATTACTTCATTTGTTTACACTTTCCTTGTTTATTTTCGTTGCTATCACGGCAACCCATAATAATAGTGTGGGACCAATAAGGTAAAATTCAGCTAAACTCTGACAAAATTAATAACAAAGCAAAACCAACTGGGATGTGTTAGGCATGTGTTCCTAAGCATTTTGTGAAAATTCCCAACTTTTCCCACTTTAGCATTTTCCGCCATCTTGGAAAATGGCGGCCAAAGTATAGAATCGTGCAAGGTTTTACTTTATTCTAAGTCATACAAAGACCATATCATGTAGAGAGACCAAATTAACATTAAATTAATCGTCATAGATTTTACTTCAAGGAAATGTACAATTTATCCATGTTATTCCTTTTTTTAGAGTCGTAATTGCAGTTTAAAGTAAATATTTTGTGAAAAATTTATGACATAATTATGATTTTTCTTATTTTGCGTAATTATTACTTAAATATACAACTTTTACATCATACAAGAGTTGTAGATCTTTAAATTACGCATAAAAGACATATATAATATATCATGTTTGAATTAGAACAACGGCGGCAATAAAGATTTGATTAAAAAATTTATTCACCGAATCGCCATAGCCAGCGGCAGTACATGAAACTTCTGCGCTTACCAATGCAAGATGGTTTCTACTAAACCTCACTTAAATATCATTACGATTTCATTGTATTGTGTATTTACGATTTGTTTTACAACTTTTAAACCCTGGGAAAGCCGCCATCTTGGATAAAATGCTCCTACTCGTTTTTTGTTTGTTTTTTTACTTATACAACAGGAGAATCAAACGTAGTCGGATAAGGGACTGCTTTGCATCAAAGTAGTGGCAGAACTACTTTATGGTCAGCGTTGTCAAATATGTACTGAACATACGCCGAATCATTAAATGATGTTACGTTATTCATTGTAACAGATGATTCATACCTCATGGTTTCCTTGTAGCTGTCACAAAATCCTAAGTTGCTTAGCAAATCAATTAATAACCTGGAACCAAATTTTCTATGCAAATGAACACTAAGCCCGTGCAGTATTGGTGAAATAAAAGAGCGGGGGCGTGAAGCAGACACTATACAGTGTTGAATCGCTTGTGACTTTCGTATGAACCGTTCAGTATTTTCTGTGTCGGCTTTAGGCAAAATGATGGTATCTATAAGTGTGGACAAACTCTCTGGTATTAGGTTACTTTTGCTCATTGAAATATCATCAGCTGTTGGGTAAAACCGGCAGTCATAAGCTCGAGACCGGACATCTTCACGTATTATGTTTGCAGCCATCATAACTATTCTTTTCCTTTCTTCACATTCATTACTATTTTTTTGTTGGTACCATTGATCGGTCAAAACAGAATCTCTGAATCCTGAAAAACACACTAAACTATGGTGTCCTGCTATTCCAGTTATAACTATCGAGTTCTTATAGTGCTCCTTTAACTTTCTTTTTAAATGTCTCTCACTTATTGGCTCCTCAGATGGATTGAACTCTTTCATCAGTTTGATCAGGTCTGGAACGGTATATTGACATTCATTGTTGCGTTCTAAATAGTGACATAACTTTTCAAAAGCCTGAATGGATTCTTTACTTTCGGGACGGCCAGAAGGGCGCTGCTTCTCACCCGGCATGATTGAATTTGGCCGTAAAAAGTACTGATAACAATTTCGGTGATAACGGCCTCCAACTGCAATCAAGTCAATGACGCCAGCTAATCTAAGCCTTACTACTTTGCCCCATGCATCATCCCTTCCCTTGGCACTTTCCCTAATTTTATCAATCACTTGTAAAGTAGAAACCTCTGTAACATTACTTAAACTTGGGTTTTTATTATCTTTCAAGGCATTTTTTCCACAAAATAAACAGCATTGTTTAAAATTGAAACTTTCTGACCTTTTAAACTTTGGAGACGTAATTGGCAATTGTCTTTCCCGTTTGGGTTCTGGAGGACGTCGGGTATAGAGTTTTCTGCAGGATTCATGGACTCGTACAACACTGCACTTTGTAATCCGTTCACGTACTTCATCTTCCAAAATATCACTATACTCAAGTATTTTATCAACACCTCTATTAACTTTTGTTAATGAATCACCATTACACGTCCCACAAATAACACACAAGTCCATTATTATTTGTCATCTGACCCTACTAACTGTAGTAAAATACTAAAACGCGACGTTTTAGTCTGTCAATAATGGCAATTTAACGACACTAACTTGGTCTCTAGGAAACGTTGTTTACAACTAAGCAAATGTAAAAATAAATATATGATATCAGCTGATTGACCGATTGTTCTCCTTAAAACAGCTGTCTTAAACAAATTCTTAACATGGTTGATTGCAACCCCACTTCAATTAATTACTTGTAACAAGGGTATAGTCACAGACAAAGCTATCTGTAGGTTCCTTAGTCTGTGGTATAATAATTGCATAAAAAAATATTACAACAAACTATTACATATTGTGTATTTTACCTGTTTTTATCTATGATTGCAAACTGTGCCGCACGGCAATCCAAAGATGTTAGTTTTGTAGGCATGAGAGTGTTTGCACCATCACTCCACATGTTTTGTTGTTATAACTTCATTGACAGATCTGTTGCAAATAAAATATTTTACCTTGCATTAGGTAATAAGTTGTATCTTGTACATCTTTTGTTGTTTTCTTGTTACATTGATTGACTAAGTATATAATTGTTAACCAAATTTGTTCTTCGCAATTGAAAAACTATGTTGCATTTCATTACCAACCTTAAATATAAATGTAACCTAAATGTGAGAACCACAGTTTTGTGACTAATTTTGTTTAGTATTTAGTTTTTTGTTGTATTAATTAGACCCAAGTGTCACTGTAACACTGTTTAGTTTTGGCCAATTTTATAAATGTATACTCAAAGGCAATAAACACATTTCTATTTATATTTGTATTTTATATTTTTTATTATGATATTATTTTATATGACGCATTAACACATTTACTAGCTGTTACTTTATATAACTTTCTATGACAAAAGTTCTGCCACTACTTTGATGCAAAGCAGTCCCTTATCCGACTACGTTTGATTCTCCTGTTGTATAAGTAAAAAAACAAACAAAAAACGAGTAGGAGCATTTTATCCAAGATGGCGGTTTTCCCAGGGTTTAAAAGTTGTAAAACAAATCGTAAATACACAATACAATGAAATCGTAATGATATTTAAGTGAGGTTTAGTAGAAACCATCTTGCATTGGTAAGCGCAGAAGTTTCATGTACTGCCGCTGGCTATGGCGATTCGGTGAATAAATTTTTTAATCAAATCTTTATTGTTGCCGTTGTTCTAATTCAAACATGATATATTATATATGTATTTTATGCGTAATTTAAAGATCTACAACTCTTGTATGATGTAAAAGTTGTATATTTAAGTAATAATTACGCAAAATAAGAAAAATCATAATTATGTCATAAATTTTTCACAAAATATTTACTTTAAACTGCAATTACGACTCTAAAAAAAGGAATAACATGGATAAATTGTACATTTCCTTGAAGTAAAATCTATGACGATTAATTTAATGTTAATTTGGTCTCTCTACATGATATGGTCTTTGTATGACTTAGAATAAAGTAAAACCTTGCACGATTCTATACTTTGGCCGCCATTTTCCAAGATGGCGGAAAATGCTAAAGTGGGAAAAGTTGGGAATTTTCACAAAATGCTTAGGAACACATGCCTAACACATCCCAGTTGGTTTTGCTTTGTTATTAATTTTGCCAGAGTAAAACCCTAATGGTCCTAGACTATAAGGCCAATGTTAAAATTTTACAGCTTTAAAATTCGATTTATTACGTTATTAGATTTTATCTGGCCAAGTAATCTGCATAAAAGACGTTTTCGAGTCACTAATTACTTATTTACAGACTTGGAAGGAAATCCTCGGAGCCGTTTTTGAGATAATTGTTCAAGCAAGCATACAAGCAAGCAAGCAAGATAACATTACTCATATAAGAGTATAGGATTTACCATATGATTTTATTTGATATTTTTTTGTTTACAATCATTACTCAAATGTTATACAAGACAACATAATTTTACTTTAATAAAGTTAATAATTGTTTCAACCAAGAGTTTTCTATTAACCTTATCTGGTGACCCTGTAAAAAAATGAATGAGGAATTAAATCTTAATTCAGAACTGACACGCATTTCTCTAAAAATACCTCCATTTTGGAAACCCAACCCTAGAATTTGGTTTGCACAAATTGAAGCACAATTCAGGAGGTCGAGGATATCTGCTGACCCGGCTAAATTTGACGTTGTGGTGAGTTCTATTGATGCAGACTTTCTTTCACAGGTTTCTGATATTATAATAGACCCACCAGCAGTTGATAAATATAGTACTATAAAAAATAAACTCATAAATGTTTTTGAGGAAAGTGGCATTAAAAAGATTCAAAACCGTATTGAACTTGGAGACCATAAACCATCTCAACTACTTAATAAAATGAAATCACTTGCACAAAATAAAGTCAGCGAAGATTTTTTAAAAGCACTTTTGCTACAACGCCTCCCAATGAATGCTCAAACCATTCTAAGTGTTAGTAAAGAAGACTTAACCAAAATTGCTGAGATGGCTGATTCAATTCTGGAGGTTACTGCTAATCACACTAGTATTGTTAACTCTATTTCTTCAAATGATTCCACATTAAATATACTTCAAAATAAAATTTCTGAACTGTCAGTTGAGGTCGAATCGATCCGTAAACATGCTTATTCATCAAACACACATTCCAAACAAATTCAATCACAATTTCCACTCAGAAAATTTGCTTCTTCTCAACCATCCTTGTGCTACTATCACTTCAATTTTGGTGGTCGTGCTCGTAAGTGCACACCTCCTTGTCAATTGGCTGATAATTTTGTTCCGGGAAACGACGCGCCCCAGATCCTTCGGCGACGGGACCAGAAGGGGCAGAACTAAGCCGCCTTTTCATTAATGACAAACAAACTCTATCAAAGTTTCTTATTGACACTGGAGCAGATTTTTCTGTCACTCCATCTACCCCTAAAGATAAGAATAATCTGGATAAACTTGTGCTTTTGCAGCTAATGCTACAAAAATCAAAACTTGTGGTCAGAAGCTGCTCACCTTAGATTTAGGAATGAACAGACTTTACAAGTGGATGTTAGTAAACCTATCATAGGTATGGAATTTTTATCCCATTTCAATTTTATTATTGATGCCAAGAATAACAAAATAATCAATAGTCTTGCAATTAAAGAACGAATAAACGGAAATTGTAACAGTTCTTCCATGTTCTCTTTAAGTAAAATCGATTCATATCACAAATTGTTATCTTAATTTCCTGGTTTGTTAAGACCAAATCCAATAAATAAAACGATTTTGGAGCAAAAGGTAGAACATTTTATAGAAACCACTGGCCCTCCTGTTACTGCCAGACCACGTAGGCTTGCTCCAGATAAATTACGGGCTGATACAGGAGCAGCCTGTAACGCAATTCCTAGAAATTAAGCTAATCGTCTTAAAACACCACTTTCACAATCATTGACTAAACGTTTACATGTGTTGGGTGAAATTGAATTAAACTGTAAATTTATCATTGGTAAAACATTAAAAGAAGCTAAAATTAAATTTTTACTAGTAGATAGTGACAAAGTATCTCCCATACTTGGTGCCAAGACAAGTGAACAGATAGGTTTGATTAAAAAGGTTGAAAATACAGGTAGTAATCAAGAAATGAGTGCTATTAAAGGTTTTATATATGACATTGACTTAGTTGAAAATCCGGTTTTTAAAATACACGCAGCTCGAAGGATACCTTTTGCAATTTCAAAAAAAGGTACCTTTTGCAATTTTTTTTAATGTTAATGTATGATGTCAAATTAGAACTAGATAAAATGGTCAAGTTAGGAGTTGTGAAACCTGTTGACAAGCCTACATCGGTTGAATCACCGCTAGTTGTAGTCAAACAAAACGGTAAGTTGCGCATTTGCCTTGACCCGACTGATGTCAATAAAAACCTTCCGACTGATGTCAATAAAAACCTATTAAGGAGACACTTTCCGTTGAAAACATTGGATGAGATATTAGCAAAGCTGAGTGGTGCAAGATATTTCACAAAACTGGATACAGAAAAAAGGTTTTTGGCAGATACGTGTCAGTGAAAGAACTCAGGACTATCTAACGTTTGCAACCCCATGGGGAATATTTGCTTTCACACGTCTACCCTTCGGATTAGCATCTGCGCCTGAAATCTTTCAAAAGCTAATCTGTGGAATCTTAAAAGATGTACCAAACACCGAATGTGCCATGGATGATGTAATCATATATGCAAGTACATTTGTTGAACTAAGAAAAACTACGGAAATTGTCAAGAAACGATTTGAAGAAGCTGGACTGAGGTTAAATGACAAGAAGTGTGAATATGAAAAGACAAAAATAAAGTTTTTAGGTAATGTTATAAGTGCAAATGGAAACGAAGTTGATGAAGAAAGATTAGATGCCATAAAACAACTACAGCCTCCTACAAACATCAAAGAACTTAGGCGACTCATGGGTATGTTAAATTATCTTTCGAGATTCATTCCAAATTACTCAGATCTGATCCACCCCTTTAGGTTACTTTTAAAAAAGACAGTGACTTTAGTTGGACAGTTGATCAAGAAACTGCCTTTGCGAGTGTTAAACGAGCCATTACAACAGCACCTACACTAGGATTTTATGATGTCAATAAACCTGTGTGACTATCAGTTGATTCAAGCCAGCACTCAATTGGAGCAGTTCTCTTACAGGATCGAACAATTGCATCCGCTACCAGAGCGTTTTCACCTGCAGAACAAACTCTTCCTCAAAGTGTGAAGGAAGCTCTTGCTGTCCAGTTTGGTTGCAAAATGTTTCATTGTTTTATCTATGGTAAACAATAGAGACTGACCATCAACCACTCTAAACAATATTAAAAAAAGTTGGGTGAAGCACCTGTTCGACTTCAAAAGATTTTCTTATAAGTCAATCTTAAAATAGTATACATAAGAGGAAAAAACATGCACATAGCTGATGTGCTGAGCAGGGACTGTAAATCATCTGGAGACTCTACCATGTTTGAAAACAATAACGACGAAGTATTATCCATTTTTTCAGTTTACCCTAACAGTCAACTTTTAAGAGGTAAAGCTGAAACTTCCAAAAGTTCTACATTACAGGATCTAATTCAAATAATTCAACAAGGTTAGCCTAATTCTAAATCTCAGCTTTCAAAACACCTTTAGTTGTTTTGGAATTCCAGAGACCAGTTAATTGTTGAAGACGGAGTTGTATTCAAAGGTAGCAAAATAGTAATTCCAAAGACAATGCAGAAAGAAATGATCAAAATAATCCACAGAGGACATCAAGGTATTCAATCTTGCTACCAAAGAGCAAGAGAATCGCTGTATTGAGAAGAATGTACATGATCGCTGTAAGAATATACAATTCTGTAAATTCTTAACAAATAAGCCATACGGTGCACTTTATGAAACTAAAGTACCTTTTTACGGGAGAGCATAATTTATATATTAAAATTGTAGGCATTAATTAAGTTTAGGCTTGGAAACTACACCAAACATTCATATATATTAACTGTTAAATTTCAGATGGATCAGTTGGAATCAAGATTTGGTCAATACCGACAGTAAACAGGGGGAATTATAATATTTCAGCTACGAAAGTGACGGAAGCCGAGAAGAAAATACGCTAAGAAAGTGAGCTTGGTCCATTCCACTAGGCACGGGGAAATTAGGTTTTATAAAGAAGTGATTGTATCCTCTATTGATTATGGCAAAGATAGCCTTTCTTCGGGGGAAATTTTAAACCAAAGTTTAGCTATTCTTGAGGATATATTATATATGATATTCTAGAAAAGAGTTTGTTGAGAAATCCAGTTTGATGAATCAGGTTTAATTTATGCTCGTGGGTATATTGCATTTAAGCATTGTCGAAAAAAATTCGAAGAAAGCTTAAACTTACTAAGAAAAGTGAAAATCCCAATGAAATGTATTTATATGAAATTAACAGGGGCAGTCTTTCAGTACCTTCTGATTTTTTTCAATGTGTAAACATGTTGGGATTGTCCAGATTTTAGTTTCGCAAGAATATGAACATATTTTTTTAATGCTGCAGTCGAAAAAAATTCCAGAAATTAAGCTTATTAATGATTTCTTCTGATGTTGTACATACAAAAAGTCTAGGGAACTTGTGTTTGTGGAATAAAAGTTAAGGATGTGGTTTCGAATATTGTCCTTACAATGGCATACATTTTATTAAACAATTGACTCAATAGTAAGAAACGAGAAAATGAGCTTTCAAAATGATCGTGGAAATATTGTCATTCCTACTTAGATTTAATATAGTTTGTTTCACTGACTTTACTAACGAAATTTGTTTCTTATGAAATGTTATTTGGTCTTTGTACTAAATGGTTTAAAGGAATTATAAAATGTGTTAATATTGATTCCCTTGCTTCCATCTTTAGAAAATCAAATGAAATGTGCACTGTAAAATAACTAACTAACTATTTAATCGCTTTAACAAATCGAAAACCTTGAGGTTGTTAGCATTACGGCGCCCGGGGCAAGCGTAGAGCAGTCAACCACTCCAGCGGCAGCGCGGCGTTGCCACTTCGAATGCCGCGGCCTTCGTTAGAGGCGGCTATGGGTAAACACAGTACATTGTCCCAATGTTAACCTTATGGGAAATAAGTAAAATTCTATATATCGGTTATTTCTCAACATATTTTGTTAAAACTTGGTAAATAGCTTCTTCTAGTTCAGATCTACTAAATATTGAATTAAAACCACCCAGTTTTAATATACTTGTAGCAGCAAACCTGCATACTCATTCCCCATGTTATTCTTATTGAGCTTAACAAAACATGTCAAATCTCGCTATGTTTGATTGACATATGTTGTTTTGCATTTGAAATTCGCTGAGTATGCAGGTCTGCTGCAACGGGGGTATTTGTTTGTTGTTGTTGTTTTTATATAATTGACAATTCATGTCTCAATAAACCATGTTGTGATTATTCTTGATTAAATAATTACTTCCCACGGCCTTCTCGGAATATGTATATTTTTAATTGGCTCTTTCATTTCGGCTCTGCTCTGAATCTGGCACACAGTACATGATCGTATATAGTCAGTGAAGTCTTCAAACATATTGGGCCAATACAGCGATTCTCTTGCTCTTTGGTAGCAAGATTGAGTTTTATAGAAAATGTTTTTCATGCAGCTGTTTATTTAGAGATCGCCTTCTCGTCCAGATTCAACCAGAAACATGTGACTGCACTTGTTTACATTTTGTTGTTATTTCGTAACCAACATGGCAACTCATAAAGCCCATGTTAATTTTGTTTTACTTCAAATCTCATTTTTCTACAATTTTCAAAAACTACAGTAAAGGGATTGCACGCATCTACAGGAAAGTACTTAACTATTACAATTGTGTGCTTGGAATTTCCTAAGTTGCTCACAGGCTGAGAAAAAAGGATTACAAAAATCATGCTTGCTCATTAATATATAGATTGTATAATAACTATTTTTTAGTGTTGTGAATGTGTTTATCTTGTTGAGGTCTGCATTGGAAATTTTTGCCTCGAAATAGTGCTTTAAAAAATAAACTGCCAAAAGGTACACCGAAAACAGAAAAAAAACTATTTTCACTTAAATAGAAAGCGATTGAGTTAATTATGTTAACTATGTTTATCGAACGTTTTTTCTCGTTTTGACCCAATGAATCATATCCTAAAGTTTGTCAGGGTTATTATGAAACACCCTTTATATACTGTTCAAATATATACATTTGAAAAGTATATAAAGGTCTACAATTCTTCATTTTGTGCTGATTTTTGTATATTGATAATGCAATTCCACTCGAGCCTCTGAGGCCTTGGAATGTGCAATGGTATGTTTATTTTCTTAAATAAAAGTTTGTCTACTGCCTAATGCCAATGTTATAGAAAATGACAACGCCCTCAACGCTTTTGAGTTAATAAACTAATTTTACGTCCTAATTTTACCTTTTTAATTAACTATCATAAATTAATAAACTAATTAAAACAGCTTATGAAATAAGCACTTTTTCAAAAGCAAGCACATTTATGTAATATGATTCACTATTGTATCATTAAATTGTATGAAACTTTGAAAAAAAGCTGAACAAAAAACCAATGGAAAATTATATTAAATTATTTTAAGGCTTATTTAGATAAAGAATAATTTATACATAATCCTACATAATGGTGTAAAAAATATTCCCATATTGATTAGATTTTAAAATTCAAACAAAATTCTAATGCTGAATTACGAAAATTATAACCATAAATGATTCTCAGATTTTGGTTTGATAGTAAGATTTAAGTAACAGTAAAAGTAGGATGAAAGGGGAGTTTCAAAAGGCTCTCGATCGGTAAAGACCTCAACACGCTAAGCTGCGACTGTAAGGCGATCAGTTTAAACATCAAAGTGAGATTTTCCCGTCTTTTAAGCTTCCCTCCACCGACGACGTTCACCATCAACCTGGATTCAAACGGAAAGATTTCATCGGAGAGACACGCCCACCACACTTCGTGGCTCTGTGATTGAGCGAGAGTTCTGTATTCAGCCAAACCCACATTCGACCAATTCTAAAACAGGAAAAAGTAAATTTTAGGAAACTTCATGTGTGTTCGCTTTCTTTTTGAAATTATATACAACTTACCGCTCATTTTTCTATTTGTAATCTCTATCTTATCGCTAGGTGAAATCAAGAGAGTAGCAAGAATGAAGATTCTATTTTAGTGTAAAAAGTGGGTTCATTCCAATCGCTCTCCACTGGCTGCTTTGGCTCCCTATAAAGAACACGAGAAATTGTAACACTGAACAAATGTTTATCTAAGTATTAAATGTAAGGTTCTGGATTAAAGTTTGGCAAGATGTCTCAAACAAAGGATTAATGTCGATCAAAAATAATCTGAGAAATTTTCTTCATGTGTTGACAATCATCTCTGCAAACTAACAACTTTTTCACAAGGTGCGGTGAAGAAAATGAATAAATCCACTATATTATCTTTTTTTTGATTCGGTAATTCTGTTGAAGTTATTTGATTATTATTTATGTTGAGGTAAAATCTTCAAGACCAAAATTGAATTACGTTAACCATATTTTTATTTAGCGAATTTCCCCTATAGGGAAGAAGCTGTTACCGTAAGTCTCATGGTAAGACCTAAGCCCGAGACCATGATAATTTTTTATTTTGAGGTCCCCAGATTCATTTTTTGTGCACACCATTGGAATCTCGTAAACTATAATAGATGCAAGAAATGATAAATTAGCAAAATAATGCGTAATAATAAGACAAATAAAATGATGGTGAGCAATTAAGAATATTCGACCAAACTCGTTCGCTACGCTCGAAAAACCATTTTGGCCCTAAAACTAAAATTGCCCATAACTCGCTTTATTATAAGGCATTGTTTCTCAACCGGTGGTACGCGTACCACTGGTGGGGCGTGAGGCATTTCAGGAGGTACGCAAGAGATTGAAGAATGAACGAACGCTGTACACTGAGAAAAATGTTTAGTCTAGTCGGCATGGTAAATCAACATTAGCATGCTGTCTGTACGTTACATACGTAAATACGTCTGTTTCATTGTTAGTACGTAGGAAATACCATGATAGAAAATAAGCGGCATGGTGTTTCACCATGCCATGGCAGTCTGTCCTCGTTTTAGCACCCTTTAAGTAAGATTCATACAGCTTTTTCTCTCAGTGTACCGTCGAGCAGTAAAGTTGCACTTAATGCCTTAACTTTTTTAGTATTTGTTTTGAACATAATATGTCAATTTCGTACCATATTTCAGAAAATATTGTTCCCCTTTCATTGTAATAATAATCACATGTAGGCCTACATATTAAAAAATGTTCTTTCCATAAAAATATACTACCAGTTTTATAGTGTTAATTCGGTGGTATTACTATAGTTAAAGAATTTACTTACCAAACGTATTTTTTATTTTAAACGTACAGTTTAGTTAGTTATGTCTATCCGTTGTACAAATTGTTGTAATATGCTTGAATGTAAGATCATTGGTGAAAATACATTATACTTTGAATGACTTTATTTATGTTAATTTTTTTAAATAAAGCATAAGAAACGTGTAAAGTTCCTAATTACAGGCAGAGATTTTCCCCCCGTATATATAACTTAGCCATTTTATCACATTAACGAAATTTATATTCAAATCAATAAACTGTTTTTCGCCAAATTGACTATAAAGCTATTGAACAGAGCTGAGTTGAACATATAATTTGCCAAAATGTCGTTATAATCAAAATAAAATCTAAAAATTTAAATTGACAAGTGAAATAAAATAAATTTAGCAGGCGAAACATAACCGCCAAAGGGTAACCTTAAGTATTGTTGGAGGGGATCCCTCAGTTGTGGGAAGAAGGGGGTTCCTTGTGATAGTAGGGCCTACGCCTAAATATTGTAAATGTAGTAAGTGGTACGCGAGCAACAAAAGGTTGAGAAACACTGTTTTAAGGTATACAAGACTGTAAGTGGGGTCAAATTTACACGATATTTTACGTAGAATCTAAATATTCTATAAAAATGAGATACCATTTATGATTTTCTGAGAATAATGCTCAAGTCCAGAATTTTGATTGCCAACATGTAAAATTTATTTTTTATTGGAAAGATATTCTTCTCCTGATTACAAAAATACCTACCACACATGTGATATTTTCCTATTAAAATGTGTTTCAATCAGAGAAAATATATTTTTTATAAGTGATAATGGGTTATAACAACACCTCCTAGAATACAAGGCCATGACACGAAAATTATGACGTCAAAAATTACCTACTATGATGACGTAGTTACGATGAATAGCATTTATGAAAATCATAATTGGAGCGGAGTGAGATTTGTTTTTGTTTGAAAAGAATCAAACCACTGCGTCACTTAACCTCAAATTTCATGTCATCGCTTTACAGTGTTTTTAGTTCGTACTGCTAGCTTCTTATATTTATTTGAAGAACTATTAAAATATACCCTATAGGTTATGTGATATACTAATTATACAACAGCATTTGAAATACTTTTGTATATTTATATTTAGATTAAAAGTTAGCTGAATGTAAAACTTGTCTTTGGGTTAGTTACCTAGTCAACAGTTTTTTTGTTTGTTTAGACAGTCAAATCAAATCTAATAACTTCATGGTCCGAAACTTAATATCATCATTTCATAGGCCTAAATGTGCAGTTATTCCTCTTAATGTTTTAATAATTTTAAGCAAATATATACTAAAAGTTAAGGGAACTGGACTATGTTAGCAAACAGGGAAGAGTGAGATGCTTATCCTTAGAGCAGTCGTAAAAGAAAGATAGGCTATTTTTTTCTATATTTAATGTACTTAATAAATTTATGATCGGAATATTGCATATTTGCATTGTTGTTTCAATTGTAAAAGTTCTGTTTTGAAAGAAGCTTTTAATAACCTTCCTTGTAACTTAACATAGACTGTAAAAAGACTTGGATGGTGGCATGTTCTGTATTCCAACTACTTGGAACTCACGGATTGTGAATAGTTAGGCTCTAAGAGATGCTTGTGGGTGCGATGTTCCCTTGTGGGGGATTAACTTTCACACTTGTAGAATACCACGTCCATCCTCATAATCAGACCAATTCGTAATTAAAGGTTCATATCCCACGTCAAACTGTAGGTTCCTTAATTTCCATTGGCTGTTGGACTCTTAATTAACTGCCTGTCAAATGAAAGCTAGGAAGAGTCAGTAACAAGCCTAAAAGATCGAGCCATAGTCGTTCTACACTCATCTCTCATTCATAGCCTACTTGGCCTAAAATGCATATCGTAAAACCTATCGCAAATACCTATCGTATGTCCCCATTTCAAGTAAAAGTATATACCGAAATACAAGCCATATAATTGATGTACAGGGATGAACTAGCTTTACATTGCGTACTTAACATTGAATAACCCTCCTTGTCATTAAAAATCTATGATGTCAATTTGGCTGAAACATGGATAAAATCTCAATCCAACAAAAGAGGCCCTGAGAATCATTTCACCTAGCATATAAAATAAAGACTCCTTATAAATATATTTTTTCCTGAATTTAAAATATTTACGGTTTTAGGCTCAAAATATTTGTAAATATTATCAAAATATGCTTTATCCCTGCACTGGATAGTAAAATTCATCACTACATCACTCCAACACAAAGGCAAGTTGAAAACCTAAAACTGAAAATTTTTAAAAATTAGGCCTAAACCTTATAAGGCAGACATGTTCTTTGACTGTTTGCCAAACTCTCTAGAAGAAAATCCCCTGTTGCAGCAGACCTGCATACTCAGCAAATATTAAATGCTTAAATAAATCATGTGACGAAACCTCAGTTCAAATAAAATCAACTTAAATCCTAAAATTAGCATACGGTACGGTGATTTTCTCCAAGAATAACATGGGAAATTAGTATGCCGGTTTGCTGCCATGTGAATTTGGAAGGTTTTTTGTAATCATCCAATGTAAATTAACTAGATGAAACCATATATCAAGTTTTATTGAGATATGTTAAGAACTAAACGAGCTGTACAAATTTATTTATTCCCTATAAAAGGTTTACATTGGGACAACGTACTGTGTTTACCACTTGCGATATCTCGGTAGCCAATGGACATTGAGCAATAATTCAACGTACTAAATTAATTGTTTTTCAATCTGAATTCAATGGTCTAAATCAAAATTTGATATTTTTTATTTATCTATGTACAAAACACATTTTTTGAGGGTTTATCCCCCGTACCCCTTTCCAATCCAGGCTGGAACGGTGCCAAAATTGTTATGCAGCAACATGGTGGAAGGAAAAAATGCAGCAGTACATTTTAGCACCCCAAAAAAACTATTGAAAATCTATAAAAAAATAGTTTATTAATTTATGAAATTGAAAAATTTGTAGGACTTAACGATCAAAAGGCTTGCAGGACTGGTAGACACCTGGCAAAATCGTTACTTTTAAAGTAGGCCTAACTATCTTAGGTAACATAAATTAGTAGACTTAAAATAGTAAAGTTCAATCTGTATTACATTCCGAGAAAAAAAGGACAAAAAATATTTTTAAAATGCCGATTTATTTAAAGCAATGTATTTTAATAATATCAACTAAACAGGTAGCCCATAGAAGAGTTTTGACATTAATTAGTTCGCTGAAGTCGTCCACTTTCTCAGTACCACGAAAGAAGAATCTGAAACAGTAAAAATATGATTTGTAGGTTGCTGCAAATGAAATTTGTTTAAAAAGCTTTAACATTACAGTATTTTTTTATTGTTGAGGAAAGTTGTTAAAATCAATATTTGGTTTACCTCTAAATGTATAACCAACACAACTAATGTTTAGGATCAGATAATTTTCTTGTACATTCCCTTTTCTGCATTAAGATTGAGAAGTTAAGATCTTTCGAAAACTACTCAAACCATGCAACAATGCATCCAAGAAGGCATTGGTTAAAAAAACAATTAGGCCTACCTCTTATGTAAACAACTCGGTCTGAGTTAGCCGGATGAAGATAATTTTTCGTATACAAATTTTGACTTGAATTTAATTTTACACTGGATATGTTAAATTACCTATTTTAAATTAGTTAAATCATAAATTTAGTTTAAAATTTGATAATGTCTCGGATGGATATGAATTTTGCGATTTGAAATTATTTTAACATTGAATATGATTTTGAAATTATTTTAACATTGAATTTGTTTACAATTCAATCCGAGTGCACTAACTAGCTCACAATTGTCCGACTGAACTCAGACCGAGTAAAAATCAAGCTCGGTCCAAGATTAATAGTACAGTATCAAACCACCTTGGGGGTAGTAACCCCCCAAAAAGGCTTTTTAAAATTGGGTTTAATTGATTTCGTTTGAAATTTTGTAATTTACAAATCTTTGGACACCTTATTAATTGATACCACCTTGTTTGTAAAAATTCAGGTTCAAAATTAAAAGTCGTAAAATTTGTATGAAAAAAGGAGAAAGTGTCAGATTTCTGATACTGTTTGTCACAATTTCAGTTAGGAAATACTTCTCGAAAAGATCAGGTACCACTGGTCACTAAGTCTACACTACACCTACTGAACATGGAAGCAGGCTTCCTCATCAGATGTCAGTGAACCCCGAGGCACAATTCACACTGAACGGACGTGAGGTGCGGTGTAGGCATGGAACGGTCGTTCCCATTTATAAAAACATGGGAACGGCTTATGTGCGCCTACGACTCGCCTCTTCTGCGCCTCACGTCCATTCAGTGTGAATTGGGCCTCGGAGTGGCCTACCATATAAAAATAGTAAAAATACTCTATAGTAACTTATTGCATAGTGGACACTGTAGGGTGTTTGACAGCCTGCACAATGTTAAAATACCTACCTAATTAAAGAAGGACGATGATAAAATTCCTGCTGAAGATTTGATAACTGGTTGGCACCAAAGTTGCATCTCTCTCTATCCAAGATCTGAAAAGGAACAAAACATTTAACTGCAGGAATAAAAAAAATTAAACAGGGTAAGATTTAGTCAAATTAAACAGTTTACTACGATTTAAAAAGTTGAAATTGAGATATAAGATGGTGTGGAACAGTCGTTCCCATTTATTACAACATCCGGCAACACGCATTACATGGTCCTGAGAGTGGCCTACCATGTAAGGATAGTCTAAATACACTATAGTAAATTAATGCAAAGTGGACACTGCAGGCAATGCCGAGGATCTTGTAGCGAGGTGCATCGTCTAGGTACCGCAAGTACGGAGGATCTCATAGCGAGATACTGGGTCCTACTGCATGGAATACGTCTTTCTGAGCAAGATGTTTACATTTTTATAGATATAAATGTATATTTTCACTTTTACTGGCTGGAATTTGTGCCATGAACGCCTTTTTACAACAAATCAATCTTTCGTTTCATGTGACCTTTCTCCTGAACTTAATCTTTAAGAATATGTAGTTGAAAAAACATATACTGAAATGTTAACAGCTCTTGCTATATATATAAACCATGCATTTCTTATGGTGGCGATGCCAGGGCCGGCTCAAGAGTTTTCGGCGCCCTAGGCGAAGGTATTACTTGGCGCCCTAGGTGAAAGTATTACTTGGCGCCCCCAGCCCTTGTTTCTTATCTGTTCAGTATGGACGATCAGGGCTAGAGAAAAAAACTGATATACAATGAACAAGTTGATGAAAGGGTAAAATCCAATCACTAAGATGCCTTTCTTGTTTTCATTTAAACGATTAAAACCAATTAAAATGAATTAATTTTATGCTTCTCTTTGTGGTTAATTATTGATTAACACTTATTCTAAAAGAATTGAGAAAAGAATTTTAAGCGTTAAAGTATCATGTATACGATAT
This sequence comes from Flexamia atlantica, assembly GCA_035578135.1. Taxonomy (NCBI): domain Eukaryota; kingdom Metazoa; phylum Arthropoda; class Insecta; order Hemiptera; family Cicadellidae; genus Flexamia; species Flexamia atlantica. Next base: position 79,031,462 of record JAQJVK010000001.1, on the reverse strand, counting down.
TTTCACTTAATTTTTGGTCAAATAAGGGGCTATCTTGGGTAAAACTTCAAGATAAAAAAGGAAACCCAAACTACATTGCAGCGAATCACCAAGAGCTGAGAATTTTGTGTGCTAAGTATTGAATTGTAGTAAAGTGTACGGGATCCCACCATTGGAGATAAAGTTTTAAGAATTTAAAGTAATTAAAAAAGTAACTTGCGAGTGGAGCACTTAATTCCTGAATTGAGTTATAATCTTACAATTTAAACATTATTTGAATTTTAATTCAAAGCTTATGTCCAACGTTTCTTTGAAAAAGATAGATTGATTTTATTTTGCGCCCTACTTTTTGACCGATGGGGCCGCCCAGCGCTCCCTTTGGCGCCCCTGAGGCCTTGGCGCCCTAGGCGGTCACCTAGTTTGCCTATATGGTGGAGTCGGCCCTGGGTGATGCAACTACATTTGTGTAATTTTTAGGCTATGTTTTTGTGTTGCCTGTGTGATACCTAATTAAAGAACGCTGAGCTGAACCATGACGATGCTAAAATCCCTGCTAAAGTTTAGATAGTTGAGTGGCTCTCAAGTTTGCATCTCTCTCTGTCCAAGATCTGGTTATGGGAAGGGAATCTATTCCCTTTCGACACTTAGCAGCATCGGAATTGCCTTCTGAAAAGAGAACAAAAAAAATTTAACGGTAGGAATTCAAAAATAAGAAATTTAAAAAACAGGGTAAGGTTTAGTCAAATTTAATTTAGGTTTAAGTTACTACGATTTAAAAAGTTGAAACTGAGATACACGATAGGCTGAAAATCTTCCGAAACTGAATGTTGATAATTGTTGAACAATCTTTGAGATAATTGAATAACTTTAAACAACCCAAATTCTGGACAGCTCAAAACTAGAATGAATTGGCCTACAGTAGGTTTGAGTAGTAGTGGAAGGCCGATTCACCAACATGAGGGGTACGAGGGGTACGACCCTATTCCAGGACATCTTCGATCCCATTTCAGGACGTCCCATTCCAGGACACCTTCGATCCTATTCTAGGATGGTTGTGTTATCCTATTCCAGGACGCCTTCCATCCCACTCTAGGACGTCTTATTCCAGGACTACTTCTATCCCATTTCAGGACGTCCCATTCCAGGACACCTTCGATTCTATTCCAGGACGGTTGTGTTATCCTATTCCAGGACGCCTTCCATCCTATTCTAGGACGTCTTATTCCGGGACTACTTCCATCCCAAACTAGGATTTCACGTTTATAGTTAAAAAATAAATATGGTTCTTTTTAAACCATTTATCTTTTTGGATTTAACAACACCAAATATTTAATTATTCAAATTTCCTGAGAGTTTTTAAATTATTTATTTGTATTATAATTATTATTTTCTATTGTAGGTTTTATAAAAATGGAATCGTTGAGAGTTAACTGCGAATTCTGCGATAAAGCTATCGCTAAGTCCAATATGTCTCATCATATTAAAATATGCTCGAAGAATCCTAATAAAGATGTTAGCGCACGTTATTCAGTTAAGACGTGTGATAAATGCAAGAAGAAAATTAAAAGTCAACACTTCAGTCGTCATCTGAAAATATGTAGTAGTAGTGGAGAAATGGGGGTTCTGGATCAACCTTCAAAGTCGTTGGAATCTAACGTTAATAAGAGGAGTAGGGACGGAATATTGGTTCAAGATATATCGGAACCTAGTACTAGTAGATGTGAAGTGTCAGTTCGAAACCAAAAATCCCCCATTAAGAAAAAAGCAAGTATTGATTATAAAACTAAATGCCCCCGATGTAGTAAATTGATAAGAAAAAGTAATTTGAGCTACCACTTGAAAACCCACGAAAAGCCTGAATTAATTTCGAACCGTGGAGGTGTTGTTGATGATGATGATGCAAGCCCCCCTCCCGCTAAACGACCGCGGCTTGATACACCTATTTTAAATATTCTTAGTAAAACCGTGAGTAAAATTGTCGGTTATGTAAAAGGTTCTTCTCCCCCTCATGAACCGGAAATTGAACTGTCCCGAACAGCTTTCAACGGACGTTTAAATGTTTATACCGTTAAGAATAAAAATGCTATGAAAGATCCGATACTGTTTTTGAGTAGTTTGAAAGATGTTATCGTAAATAAAATTAATGAGCATCGTAATGAGGCGGATCTTAAAACAAGAATGGTGTTGTATATGGATTATTCGAAAGCAGAAGAGATTGCTGAATTTAATTTTAAAACTAAAAACGCAGTTATACTCTCGAGTACAGATGTGTCGGGGTATTTTGATGACGCTAAAGAAAAACTTATTAAAGAAATGGAAGATTTTCAAAACCGCGGTTCGGGCTGGTCATTATATAGCATCGATGAATTAGAGCTTCATATTAACCGTTATAACCCGTTCCGTGGGGGGTCTAGCTATATCCCTCTTCCAAAAGAAATCGCGGCAAAGAAAGCTATTATTAATGTTAAAAATGATGATCAGAAATGTTTTCTCTGGTCAATATTATCTGCACTACATACTGTCGATTGGCGGAACCAACCCCATAGAATTCATCACTACAGACAATACGAACATGAATTTGATGATGCTTTAAAAGATATTCCATTTCCCGTCCCACTAAAAGCGAGTATTATATCAAAGTTTGAGAAACGAGCCGGATTATCTGTTAATATTTATACGTGCGAGATAATGAAAACGATTAGGGACAGAGATGATTTTGAAGATTTTCCCATCGAACCCAAGAAAAGAGATGATGATGACACTTTTGATATTTATCCCCTGTACGTGACTAAAAATGAAATCCCCAACCGGCATGTAAATCTTTTATATTTGAAAGACGAGAACAAAAACACTCACTATTGTTGGATAAAAAATATGAGTAGATTGGTTAGCAGACAGTTTTCAAAACACCAACATAAAAAATATATTTGTGACCGTTGCTTAATTTCCTTCAGCAAAAAGAAATTATTAAACGATCACAAGGCGGTCTGTAGAGAGCCAAACACTGTTGAATCGCATATTTGTAATCGCTGTCTGACGGAATTCAAAGAAGAATCCAAGCTAGAGAAACATAAAGAATTTTGTGTCGGCCAAGACCCTGTGAAAATTGTGATGCCTGAAGTAGATAAAAACGGGTCCCCTCCTTTTATTAATTTTAAAAATAAATATAGAAAAATGAAAGTTCCTTTTGTCGGCTATGTTGATTTTGAATGTATATTGAAACCGGTCTCAGATGAAACCGATGAAAATAAGCCCACTCCAACCGATGAAAAAGAGTCGTATACGAAAAAGTATCAATCGCACGAAGCCGCCAGTTTTTCTTTATATATAACCACCGCTGACGATGATTATGATATCCCGTTTGATTTATATCATGAGAGCTTCGGTCCCGACACAGCAAAAACTTTTGTAGAAACCATAACTCAGATATCGCGAGACTTGGAAAATTTATATAGTAGAGAGGCCGCAAAACCCATGAATATAACTAAAGAAGATTATGAAACGAAGATTAATGGTGTTAATATTTGCCATATATGTGAAAAAGTGTTTGAAGTAAATAAAAAAGACCCTAAGAAGACTGACAAACGTGTTTTTGACCATGACCATTTGACTGGTAAATTCAGAGGGGTGGCGCACAACTCGTGCAATTTGAATTTTAGAAAACCGCACTTTTTACCCATCTTTGTCCACAACTTGAGTAATTACGATGCTCATCTGTTCGTCAAGTTATTGGGATTCGAACAGAACAAGATAGCGGTCTTAGCCACGACTGAAGAACGATATATATCTTTTGAACTCAAAGTAGAGGGTGGAGTAAACTTGAGATTTTTAGACTCATTTAGATTTATGAACTACAGCTTAGAAAGTCTCGCGAAGAACCTGACCAGAGATAAATTCAAACACGTAGCAAAGTTTTTCGAAAACGACAAGTTAGATTTAGTTTTGAGAAAAGGCATCTTTCCCTACGATTTTATGGATAGTATGGAAAAATTCGACTACCCGTCTCTGCCTTCCCAAAAAAATTTTGATAACAAATTGAATAAGACAACTGTCGAAGATGAAGATTACGAGCACGCGCGTAAAGTGTGGAAAGAATTTGAGATTAAGAATATGAAGGAATACACGCTTTTGTACAACAAAACCGACACACTGCTATTGGCCGACATAGTTGAAAACTTCCGTGAAGTGTGCATGGACACTTAAAAACTCGATCCCGCTTGGTATTTTACGAGTCCCGGTCTGGCTTGGGACGCCATGTTAAAAAAGACCGGTGTTGCTCTCGAGTTATTGACTGATCCCGACATGGAACTTATGATCACCAAGGGCATTCGCGGTGGAATTTCTCAGTGCTCCCACAGATATACTAGAGCCAATAACAGATATTTACCAGATTACGATCCTGAAAAGCCCGAAGAGTATCTCATTTATTTGGATGTAAATAATTTGTACGGATGGGCCATGTCGAAGTATTTACCTCAGAGCGATTTTAATTGGGTGGGTGAAGATGAATTACGAGATATCGAAAGTGATCTGCAAGATGGAAATTGGATCGACAACGAATCTGCATATGGTTTTATATTGGAAGTAGATTTGAAATATCCCAGGAAATTACACGACTCCCACAAAGACCTCCCGTTAGCACCAGAAAACAGATGCCCTCCCGGTTTTAATCAGAGAAAGCTTTTAACGACTTTATACGATAAGGATAAATACGTGGTGCACTACCAAAACCTACAGCTCTACCTGTCATTGGGCATGGAGTTAAAAAAGATCCACAGGGGCATTAAATTCCGCCAATCGGCATGGTTGAAAGAATATATCGATATGAACACCGATATGAGGACAAAAGCGACAAACGAGTTTGAGAAAGATTTTTATAAACTGATGAATAACGCGGTGTTTGGTAAAACGATGGAGAACATACGTAAGCACGTAGACGTACGTCTGGCCACGCACGACAGGCAAATCGACAAACTAGTGGCCAGACCGAACTTTAAATCAGTCACCGTCTTCACAGAGACATTTGCGGCCGTGCATATGGGCAAAACCAGATTATACTTTAATAAACCGATCTACGTAGGCATGTCAATATTAGATATTTCGAAGATAGCCGTTTATGACTTTCATTACAATGTCATGAGAGCGAAATACGGTGATAAAGCCAGAGTTCAGTACACTGACACGGACAGCCTGACTTATAGCGTCAAAACAAAAGATATTTATGAGGATATAAAAAGTATGATCGACCACTTCGATACCAGCGATTACAAAGCGGATAACCCCTATAACATGCCGCGTGTGAATAAAAAAGTAATTGGCAAATGGAAAGACGAACTGGCCGGTGATGTTATGAATGAGTTCGTCGGGTTACGTTCGAAAATGTACGCCTACGACTCTGAGGGGGAGAGGAAGAAGAGGGAGGAGGAGAAGAAGAAGAATAAGAAGAAGGGGGATAAAAAAGAAAAAGGTGAGGGGATTAAAAAAGCTAAGGGGATAAAAAAGAATGTCGTTGACTTTCTGTCGATAAAAGACTATAAAAACTGTTTGTTTGATAAAGAAGTGAAATATGAGACAATGAACACCATTAGAAGCAAACACCACGATTTATATTCGATCAAACAGCGCAAGATAGCCCTCTCCTCCTCTGATGATAAGAGATTTATCTGTGAAGACGGCGTGGAGACTCTTCCCTGGGGCCACTACAATATCCCTATCGAGCATCTGATTAATATCGAAGCGAATGCCGCACTGGACATGGAGTAGAAGGTACGAGTTTGTTTATATTTTAAATACTTATACATGACATATTTCGATCATTACTAAAAATATTATTTTTTTTCCTCCTTATAAAGGGGTAACGAATCGTTACCCCCTTTGAATTATCGATTTTATCATGGATAAACTATTTTTTCCTCTTCGAATTACAAATTTTATAATTGATAAAAAAAATATTTATTAAAAACAAAGATATAAATTCAGTACTAGACTTTGACTAGAAAATATGAGTTTTTTTCTCTAAAAACCTTTAAAATGACTCATTTTTGAACAGTTTTTAGGTGGGACCCAATATGGGTCCCACCCCATTTTAGGACCCCTATCCAACAGAAAGGGTCCTATTTGTTTTGAATTATCGATTTTATCTTGGATAAACTATTTTTTCCTCTTCGAATTGCAAATTTTATAATTGATAAAAAAAATATTTATTAAAAACAAAGATATAAATTCAGTACTAGACTTTGACTAGAAAATATGAGTTTTTTTCTCTAAAAACCTTTAAAATGACTCATTTTTGAATAGTTTTTAGTTGGGACCCAATATGGGTCCCACCCCATTTTAGGACCCCTGTCCAACAGAAAGGGTCCTATTTTAGGATTTCCATGTTTCTCTCATAACGTATGACGATAATTATGTTTCGTCATAAAGAAGTTCCCTGTCGAAGGTGGGAACTTTACCATAGTGATAGGGCTTTCCACTAATACCCACCGACACTTAAAAAAGAAAAAAAAATTCATCGTCAAATTCTAAGGTAAGATATATGTTAATTAAAAAAAATATTTAATGATTTTCTAACCCTTTATATCGTAGAGTTTATTTTTTCAAAAATATATATACATCTCAAAACATTCTAATTAAATTCCTTTCCAAATCGTAAGTGAAGCCGGTCTCCGATACAACTACCACGTACGCTGTGGTCCCCTGATCCGCCACCGAACTAGCGACGGCGTTAGTAAAGTCCAATTTTATTTGAATATCTTTTCTTTTATTATCAGTGGAGAACGGGTAGTGATGCGTGTCGACTACCAACAACGGATACTTGTCTACAAAATCGACATCGTTTAAATAAACATCTTCATCTCCGAATAACACCTGCCTGATTGAGCAATAACTCCCGTATAAAATACTATAATGTTTATTATTTATCGCCAAATTTTGCTCCTCCTTCGGATACCGTTGTCCGTTGATTATAACGTGGTAGTTTTTTATGTTTACAGCGTTGAATCGGCTCGGATCCTTCTCTTGATTGTTTTTACGGCTGGTCTGTAAACCTATGATTATAAACAGCGGGTTGGATATATTCCGGTACATGTTGGATATGTCGAAACTATATGAAGACCCCGACACAAAGTTTTTTTCTATGCACTGCCACTGGTAATACCTGTATGTTAAATCGCCCTTATCACTCAATCGTTTTAGTCCTTGTATGAGTGGTAATTTTTTTATTCCTTCATAATCGACTAAGGGTACTTTTAACACGAAACTCGTGATTTTTATCTTCGCCTCGGCCGCCGTTTTTTCGTTAGCGCCAGTACCCTCCTTCCAACGGTATATCGCGTCATCATCTTCGTTTCTTGTAAAAATTATTTCAAAACCTCCTTTGAATATCGGATATCTCAGAGCGTCGAAAAACCCAAGACCCAGATGTGACAACGGGCCATAAGCTTCGAACCCACCCACCCCTTTTTCGAATTTAGATTTGAATCCCATCGTATAATGAGTGCTCTCACCCGATTTACTATAAGTTGTTAGAGCTTTAATTGTACTTGTGATACCGACTTCATCAACACAGTCTATCAATTGATTGTGTTTTTTTAATTCGATTCTCTTAAACAAAAATGCCGGGAAATTATCGATCAACTTGATAGGATCCGCCGCGTCGTACTTCGTATCATCCGCTTTTTTCACTACTTCCCCCTGTATGTGATAAAATATCTTCCTGTCATAAAACGCGTCTCCATGGTCAAAATAGAATGTCGTAAACTTATTCGGTGAATTGAAATTTAAATCGGTCACCGGTTGGACGGTATTGAATTCGCACCGCTCTATCTTATCAGACGCTTCCTCGTAATACTTTTCCATATCTATATTTAGATTTTAAGTTTTCGGTTTCGAATAAAAAAAATAAAAACACGATTTAAACTTAATAAAAAATATACTTTTAAAATTGTCGGATAAATAAAATATTCATCTCCTACTGAACATGCGCATATATTTCTTCCTATCCGATGCCAAACCTAATTTATTCACATGAACCTTAAAATCCGCACCATTCGACAATTCACCACCTTTAACATTATTTTCCTTTAACGCTGACAAACATCGTCTTATGTGTTTAGCACCTTCCGGCCGAGTGATCAGTTTTTCGATCTCGTTATTTATAAACTTGACGATCCCGATTTTTTCGTTATTAAAATTATTATTTCCCGCTTCCTCCTCGGCTTGTATAAACTTTATTCTCTCCGTCAACTCGTCGTAATCGTCTATATATTTATATTCCACGGGGTTGTTCGTATCCACGAGTAGACCTTTGCCGGACGAAGACGGCTTTTGTTTGAGTTCTTTCCATATGTCACTTATTAAATTCTTCCATTTCCAACCACCGCTCGCCTTGGGTCTGGGTGAGGTGGGATCGTTGTTATGATGTAGAGCGTGTGTTTTGATTAAAATATCTTTATATTTTTCAAAGTCCTGAGAAGTGAACGCGCCTATACTTATGAGTCTCTCCTTCGGTGTCGTACCGACCGCGGCTGTGGATTGTACACCGTGGATCTCCGCTCTGGTCAAGAGTGACCACAGTCCCTCGGTACCTACGTATCTGTCCATAGTTCTCTCCAGTATGATATCGTTGTTTTCGATGGATATGGTTTGCGATCCGATCGCGAGTTTGCTATTCGCGAAATCGTAATAAACGCCGAAACTCATATCGTTACAGTTCGAGAGGTATTCCTTTGCGATATCACCAATTTCCTCGTTTTCGGTGAATTCGCGGATAGAACGATTCTGTAATTCCTGCGAAGTTTGCGCCGGTGATAAAACTGTAGACGCATCGAATACGTCTGGGTTTTCGATTGGAGTTATCGTTTCGTCCGCTTTATCTACCGGTCTACCAAGTGTTTTGTCCACTTTACCTACAGGTCTACCGGGTGTGCTCGACGTTCTAGGTCTGAACTGTCCGACAGTGGGGATGGGTCTTCTCAAAATGACACGGGGTTTTTTCTCTGTCTTTAAAGTTTCCGTCTGTTCTTTTATAGCTTTAACTACGGGTTCGTGTTGCTTCTCTTGTTCGCGCACCTTTTCGACTTCCGCTCTTCTAGACGTGTCGAATTCACTCTTTAATCGATCTTCCAATTTATCCAACCTCTTAGCCTCCGCGACGGTAATCGGTTTGTTTTCACGATGAGGAGGAGGCGCTAACAATTGTTCTTTCGGTTTGGCATTTACTAACACAGGGTGTGAACTGAAAAGCTTTCTCCTTTCCTCAGCTTCGCGTATCTGATTTTTCTTACTGTCTTCTAGCCATTTTTCTTGTACCTTTTCATATTTTTTAGCCATTTGTACGTCGACATCGTCCGGCCACATCTTATCGGCCACCTTCTGTTTTTTCACCAGCGTGCTGATGATCTCATTATCATCGCTTTTCCTCTTCATCTTATCTATATATATAGGTTTAGGGTTTCGAGTTTCACTTTTAAAAAATAAAGAAAAAAATAAATGTAAATAAAAATCTAAAACGATGCATACACGTTGTTTTTATAAAATATAACGTTTACAGATCGATTATTAAAAACGATGCATATACTTTGTTTTTAAAAATAAAACGATTCATATACATTGATCTTAGAAAATAACGTTTACGAATCGATTATTAAAAACGATGCATATACTTTGTTTTTAAAAATAAAACGATTCATATACATTGATCTTAGAAAATAACGTTTACGAATCGATTATTAAAAACGATGCATACACATCGATTATCGTTCGATAACATCGTTTAACTCGTCTTTTAACTTGAACATGTATTTTCCGTTGTGCGCTTTCTTAGCGGTGTTTATTGTCAAAAATCCGAACGGTTCGCTCCAACACTTTTGACACATCTTTTCGAATTCATCAATCGTCATGTCCGATCCTACGAAATCGTCATAAATACGTTTCGTGTAGTGTTTGTTTTGTTTGAAGACGCATAGCAGGTTGACGTTGTTCCGTATCACTTGCATGTCGACTTTACCGTAGCTCTGACTGAGGTAGACGCAGGACAGTTTTTTATGTCTACCTCTGATGAAGTAGTCTTTTATCGCTTCTTGTTTTTCCATCAGACAGTCGTCGAACACCACGAGGGAGTTTTTCTTGCACTCGTCCAGTGGGGGTAAATCTTCGCAATTGCTAAAAAAGTATGCTATCTTCTTATTCAACTTGTTTTCAGCATCTATGTACTTTTCGCGTAATTCTACATAAGCCGGCTGCTCTATAGACTTACTGAACACATATAAATTTCTAAACACGAGACCGCGCGGATTATAAATAAAATTCAACAACAAGTTTGTTTTTCCACAGCCCGAGGATTCTACTATCAGACAACGTAATGGTCGGGGTAGAAGGTTATCTTCGATCTTCTCTTCGTAATACGGGACGATATCCATCACTCTCTATGAGGAAAAAAATAATGCACCGGTTAAGAAAAGAAATAAAATAAATTACGAGAAATAAGAATTTATTAGGATGGGAAAATGTTTACTATTTATTTTCTCAAATCTTTGAAGAATTCTTCTACTAATTCTATGAAATTATACGGCGTGATTACAACATTATTGCGTGATTTATAGGATATATTGCGGTATCTCATGGTATCTTTTACACAGTTCAAAACGTTTATACTGTTCGGCACTTCATCTTTGTAAAACAAAAGTAAATAACCTTCATCGATTTTCTTTTTATAAACCGTAGAAAAATACCGATCTTCAGTTCTTACACAGTAGTATGTATAAATACCGTCTGCATAAGAATATCGTTTAAATACGGCAAAGATGTGTCTTAGGTTCGATTTTTGAGGCATACAAGCTACTTTAGGTTTCATGTTTTGTATCGTATTGTTTAAACGACGATTTTCATTTTCCATATGATCGATCGATTCCATGAGCGTTACGATTTTATTTTTGAGTTTGTACTCACCGTATTTACGGATGGAAGGCAAAACGTCTTCGAAGACCCAACGTTTAAAGTCATTCGCCGATGGTAACCTCGATGAAAATATTAATTCGTATAATCCGGGCTCGGATATGTATACTTCTAAGCTTTTATTATGTGATAAGGGTTGGGACCTAAATTGGGGCCCAACTAAATCGGCCAGATTTCTCTTATAACGATCATTAACATGCGTTTGTAAGACCTTCTTCAGATTGGAATATCCTAATATTTCAGCCACATCTTTACCCTTAAACCACGAGTTATCGTCATCATCGAAAATCACTGTAACCTTTTGATTTTTAAAAATGAATTTACTCGCGATATCGTCCATGTAATCCTCATCTGTGTTGGACACATCAGAATTATAAGACGATGAAGAACTTTCGTCGGAAATCTCATCACTCGCAATATCCATATTATTATTGTTATTCATTACGTACCTACTATAGAAAAAACAACCGATCGAACGTTAATGTTTTATTACGATCGAAAAAATAAAAAAATAAATTATATAGTTCGTACGATCGGAAACGTATTTATTTCACCACAACATCACTTCCGACAATGTTTTTTTAACGAGGTTAATCAGGTCGAAATCGTCATCGTGAATTTTTATACATTTGCTTTTACGGTTAAGTCCTAAATTAGGATAAGTTGATATTATAAATAACGGTCCTAAATTAGGATGTGTTAAGTCCTAAACTAGGATAAGTTGATATTATGAATAACAGCCCCAAATTAGGACGTGCAGGTGGGGTTAGGTGGTAATTAAAAATTAAACCATCTACAGCAGACGGGTTTGAAAGCTAATGAAAAATCAACATTTTTGGACTGATTTAGGTGGGACCCGATTTGGGTCCCACCCCGTTTTAGGGGGTGGGACCTCCTAAAACAGGGTGGGACACGATTTGTGTCCCAACCCTTTTCGAGCGATAAAAGCTTAGTAAGGCTTATATTACAAAACCACGGGTCTAAAAATAAACAATTACCTGTAGTTTTAAGGGGTCTATATTTTTAAGTGTTTTTTTTTAAATAATCAAAACTCCGTCTTTTGCAGTTCCCTCTCGTAAAAACCACCGATTACTTCTTCACCGTCTAGAGCCTCGATTTTGTACGTGACGGGTTTGGTGTTTAAAACTTGCGCGATCACAAAAATTTCGCTAGTCCAGTTTTGTTTATATTTATTTCTAAATACGACTTTACTCGCCGTTATACGGACTCTGTCTCCGACATCGAATTTCGGTTTTTTACGCGGCACTTCACTTTCGAGCTCCTGATACATTTTCAACAGATCGGACTCGTTGCTCTTATTGACATCGGCCGGACGCATTTTTATCGTGCTGTGGTAATCGTGTTTGTTGTATTCGTCGGTGAGCTCTTGTAAGACGTCGTACCATTTGTGCGAGTTTCTCACTTGGAATTTGACTCTGAATTTATCGTTTAACGTCCTGTGGTATCTCTCGATTATCGCCGACTTTTCCTCGCTCTCCGTATGGTACATTTTTATGCCGTGTTTTTTGAGCATGTCGTTAAAAGGTTTATTTTTAAACTCTGTCCCCTTATCCGTGTGCAGCAGTTCGGGCGTAGTGTGACCGTCCTTTTTCGCTCTCTCTATTATCCTCTCAAAAGCGGCCGTCACTACTGCGCCGTCTTTTTTCTTCAACGGTTCAGACCAGACGAATTTGCTAAAACAGTCTATCACGTTTAAGATGTATTTGTACCAGTTGTTCTCTCTGGCGAATTGTTTCATGATGAGCAGATCCGCGGCCCACAGATTATCCAGACCTTTCATGATTATCCTGCGTTTTATAAATTTTTTCACTACCGGTTTGTGCAGTTCTTTCGCCTCCACCACTTCGGGCGGCTCTTTGATAAACGAGTTTTTAACGCCACCGCAGACCGCGCAATCGGAACTCGCCAACCATCTTTTATTTTTCGTTTTCACAATTTTCATGTTCTCTGACGCGGTCTGTGTTTTACACGTGCGACAGTAAGAATTCATCTCTTATATTAATGAAATTAAATTTTCGTTCGATGGAAAAAAATATCAATCATTTGGCAAGTTTTAATTTTTTATATGAATTCAAAATATTAATTTTTATACATAGATAATGGGGAATCACAAGAGGAAAATAAATTTGACCAAAGGTCAACTGAATAAGCTGCGGATAGCTCATAAGAAGCTTAAACGCGCAGTGCTTACTTTAACAAAAGATCAATTAAAAAATGGTAATACCGAAGTGTCACTCGATGGTGATCAAAACAAACAAGTGGAAAAAGCGTTGAAAAACAACAGAGGGACACGGTTGATTTTTGATTATTCACAGTTGAAGGAAATGATCGATGGAGGTCTTCTGAAGGAAGTTTTAGAACTGGCTGAAAACAATATTCCGTATTTTAAGAAATTCGCCTCACCTCTGATAAAGAATAAAGTGGCGCCTGTGTTGAAGAATGATTTCGTGCCGTGGTTGAAAAATTTAATAGACAATGAACTGGACGAATTGATTAATAAAGATAAAACCGGAGCCGGTCTGGAGAAACGTGTAAGCAGAAAATTGCATAAGACTCTTAAAGATATTAGAGAGGATAAAAAAAACTAGTTCCGCTGACCATGTCCGAACTGGAGACATGGGCCAACAAGTTGAAAATCAACAATTTCCGTGGTGTTTTTATGCGAGAGTGTTTACCCGACAAGCCGCGCAAAAACGAGTGTGCTATTATTAATCTAGGTGATCTGGAGTCGGGCGGCACGCATTGGACTTGTTATACGAAAAAAGGTAATTTTCGATTCGTTCGGTGAGGCGCCTCCACCTTTAGAATTGGAGAAATATCTAAACATGACTAAAGGTATTTTTTATAATCATATGAGATATCAAAATTATGACGATCCACCTATATGCGGTCATTTATGTTTGGAGGTATTGCGACGTTTTTCCAGAGGACAGGATTTCAATACGATAGAACGTGCTTTACAAAACGATAAATACACATTTTTGAGATGGTTCGAATAATTTTGTTTTTTTTCTCCCTCGCTCTTAATAAATAATCTTAACCGCAATTTAAAAAAGTATATATAGAGAAATGGTGTATTTCAGATTGACGGGTCAGAGTCCGCATTTGCAATTGAAGCTCGAAAACCCCATACACTTGAAAGATGACGTGCGTTATTATCTAGCGCTCACGGGGTTTTCATTTCATAACTATTTTTATAACTTGAACGAGGAGGCTTCAATTACTTTTTATATGGGGGAGATAAGTCGTCCTACACTAACTTTTAAAGCGGAATTTTGGGATTTGAAAACCATGCAGAGAGAAATCAGGGAATTCATGAGGATTAATAAGTTTACACCGGCGATAGATGTGGAAAAGTTTAAGATTTTTCGAGACCCACAGTCTAAGATATGTATAAAATCTCCAGTCAAGTTCCATATAAACAACGAGCTGCGACGGTTTCTCGGATTCGATGAATTGAAAAAAGATGAAACCTTATTCGAATTACAGTTTACAGCGAACAAGATTTTATCAATATATGAGGAGGAAAGTAAATTACAAATCAGACCGTTCCACATGATCGAAGTGCATTGCGATTTAGTCGAACATTCGTATGTCAATCACGCGGAGCATCGGCACAGACACGATTTCTCCTCGTTGTTGTATCACTCGAGTCCGCGAGAACACAGAGATAAAATTTACGAGAAACCGTCCGTTTTAAATTACATACCGCTCAAACCTAACACGCAGACGATAAGAGAAATCAACATTTATCTGACGGATGAAAACTACGTTCCCCTGCAAAACGCTCTGCCCGATTATATCATTTATTTAAAACTAGTCGATGAGTCGGTATTAAATATGAATTAGTTTTCGTCAAAAGCGATGATTTATTACATCTTTTGAAACGCTCTCAATTTTTTATTCGACTATGAAAATATATTTTTATATATAGACGGAAGAAAGATGGAAATGGAAAAGGATTATTATAAAGATATCCTCGACGAAGTGAATGGTAATTCTTTCGCGAAGATAAGTGATTTAGAAATCGATAAAAAATATTTGGTCAATAGCATAGAAAGAATTCATTATGCTTATGGTCTTAGAGTTTTGGTTACATGTGATGATGTGCGGTTTCAACTACCCGAGAGTTGGAACGAGAGAATGACTACGAAAAATATAAACGCGCTATTGAAATCGGACCAACCGTTGTATGTGGTGTACCATGGAAAGATCCCATTGTTGAATGATAAGTTTAAACACGATATCAAGTTTGTGAGAGATTGAATATTCGTTATTATTATTTGATTATACTTGTTATTTTATTTATGATTTAATTTTTTTTCTCGTTCCTGAAATGTATTTTTGCACAACAGCTTAATAATTTATGTAGTGCGAATATAAGCGAATGTGATATATAGGTAACAAAAATGGAGTCTGTCACTTTTAAATATTTCAAATTGTCAGAGTTCGCCTCACCACCCGTCAGAGGTTCACCGGACGCGGCCGGTTGCGATTTGAAAAGCGCTTATGACTATGTAGTACCCGGTCGCGGTAAACAGTTGATAAAGACGGACTTGTCTTTTCAATTTCCCCGCGGATGTTACGGTAGAGTAGCACCTCGAAGTGGCTTAGCTGCTAAGCATTTCATCGACGTGGGCGCCGGCGTGATAGACTTTGATTATACAGGCGATTTGCGTGTGTTGTTGTTTAACCATTCGGATGATGATTTCATCGTTAAAAGAGGTGATCGAATCGCTCAGTTAATATTGGAGGTTTATAGAAACGATGTGCCGGTAGACGGTGGAATCGATATGCGGAATACGGAACGCGGAAGTAATGGATTCGGTTCGACCGGTGTGTAATGAATTTTTAATTACATACGATGATTTTAATTATTTAATTTATTTTTTTATTTTTTTACGTCTGAAATATATTTCTGCAAATCGGTTTAATAAAAAACTCGGTTGGAATTTAATTGATATACTATATAGATGAATAAAATGGAGTCTCATAACATGATTATTACTCTGGAAGGAAATATCGGTGCGGGTAAAACTACTTTTGCCACAGGCTTGTTTGATCGGTTTAAAAACCTAGGGTTTAAAACCGTACACATACAAGAGCCAGTCGGCGCATGGCGGGATTTTCACGGTACGAATTTATTAGACCTCTTGTATAAAGATATCGATAGATGGGCATTCACTTTTCAAGCTAACGCGTTAATGTATATGACGGAGTGCGATAAGAGAGCCGTTGAATATGCGAAGAAGGGTTATATCGTGATTAAAGAGCGCTCTGCGTTCACTGTAAGACATGTTTTTAATGAACATTACAAAAAGTTTATGACGCCCGCTGAGGTTCAAATTTTAACGGATCTAAGTAATAAGTATGTCGATCCGCGTAAGACTGCATTTGATGAGGGCGGTGTTAAAGATATTACCTTGTACTTGCGGACGAATCCAACAACATGTTTTGAACGTAAGTTAATAAGAAGGCGTCCGGAAGAAGTGGGTAAAAAGAACCTTGTGGATGAAGAGTATTTAAAAGAATTGCATGCGATTCACGAGGCTGCTATTTCCAAGTCGATCGGGGAGGTTATTACAGCTGATGGAACTAAATTTGACCCTAATGATCCGAAGTCAGTTAGAATTTTAGGGAGTGACGAGTTTGTGTTTGATGCTTTAATGGACATTGGTGAGTTGGATGTTTTGGATAATATCGGTGATACTATAGGAATTAAAGTTAATCTAGAGGATTGTTGGACGTTTGAGGGAGATAAAATTACCCGTAAGAAATGTTAATTATGTTTTAAAGCGTTATAAATTGATTTTTTTGTCAAGTTCTGTTAGGACATATATGTTAAAGAGGCTAAGAGGCTTAGGGTATAAAAAATGCAATTTATTTAATTATTTTATTTTTTTTATAAGTGTGGACTTGTTATGGTGTTGGGTCAAATGTTCTGATTTGGGACGGAACTGGTCCTGGAATGGGACGTCCTGAAATGGGATCCAAAGCGTCATGAAATAGGATCACACCTAAATATCCTGATTTGGGACGGAACTTGTCCTGGAATGGGACGTCCTAGAGTGGGATGGAAGGCGTCCTGGAATAGGGTCACACCTAAATGTCCTGATTTGGGACGGAACTTGTCCTAAAATGGGACGTCCTGAAATGGGATCGAAGATGTCCTGGAATAGGGTCGTACCCCTCGTACCCCTCATGTTGGTGAATCGGCCTTCCACTACTACTGGTTTGGGTTCATTTTTGGTTTTTCATAGTTTAATGATCATGATTTTAAACCTATAAAAATCATCAGAGAATAATACATTAACCTTAAAAACCTGATCTAATCATTAAATACCATAAAATATTGGATCAAAAATTGCTTACTTGGGCCTTTACAGCCAACTTCAGTATTCAAAGAATAGCCTACCAATATTAAGTTAAAGACTTGGCCCATTACGATTTGATTGAATGATTTTTAAATTTAAAAATGACAAGGTTCTAATTCAAACGGAACAGAAATTCATCGTTTGACCTTGTATTTGACAGGATCCTGTATTGGCGTACACAGTAATAAGGCCACCTTAACAATTCCGTAATAAAAATTTAGTTGGTAAATTACATCAGGGTTCTTTGACATAAAAATCTCAAAATTGGTCAAATCCGTGGTAAAATATTGGTAGGCCCTAAAATAAGTACAATTAATGATCAGGCCTATATTTTCCGCATTCTAGTTAGGTTAGGCCTAGGGCCTATGTCTTTTTGTGTTGCCAAAGACAAAAATGGCACCACAGGTTTTTGTGACTTAATACAGATTCAATCAATCATCGAAAGTTGTTATTTAGTGATGAAAATCCTTGTTAGCCTACGGTATAAAAGTTTGTCGTTCAGCTACCTAATTCGGAGGGCCAAGATAATTCTTAAAATAAAATAGTGGATTTTGGTTTTAAATTTCGTAGTATTCAAACCTCCCTAAAGAAATCCATAATAATAATATGTCTAGGGTATGAAAAACCTAAAGGTTAACTAACCTTTGGCTTGGAAGATTAGATTGGGCTACTTGTACGATAATTCCCATCAAATAGGTGTCTTCACCTTAAAACAATGATATTTTCCCAATTGATGGATAATATGGAAGAGAAAAGTAACAAAAAACTGTTTAGTGTTAGCATTTATTGCTCAGATAAAATAAATACGGACGGAAAAGTTCAATGACGGATTATTTAGTTGTTACGGGCAGCCATGTTTGTTTACTTTTGTCTTCTGCATTTTTTGAGTTGTTGACAGCAACCTAATACGTCATCATTTGGCTGATCTTGCTTACGTCATCATAGTAGGTAATGACGTGGCAGTGTCACGGCCTTGTATTCTAGGAGGTGTTGGTTATAATGCACTGGGCTTATTATAAAAATTAAAACTATGAAAACAGCTGATATGTACTAAACAGCTGATTGACTGGAAACAGTCGATTGGCAGCAAAAAGCTAGTTTACGGACAAATAAGTAGAGTAGGATTCACGTAAGTTGGCCAAAGCATGTACTAATCATCTCATCAAAAATTTATATACAAGTCACATTGAAAACATTGTTGGTTACACGTGGTGTCTGTTTACATTTTCTCAGAACTGTCAAATCGCCACGTTGCGTTTGTTTACAAGTTGTTACAGGTTATAGAATGTTTATAATATTACCTATTTTTAGAAGTTTTTATTTCCATTCCACCTTTTTACATAGCTGCCAAAGTTTAATTTTATTCTATTTCTTGATTTACAAGTATTTTAGTTTGTTTAACTGCTTGTTTATTTTTCCTGGGCCAATTTTCATAAGTTTTGACTGCAATATGAAACAATCTCTCTTTTCAGATACTGACTTGCAGCAAGTAATACTGGCTATTCAAAAACTGGCCTATATTTCTTTGTAAATATTGTTTCATAAGAAAATCTTAGACTATTAACCATGCCGCATCCATGACACATCATCTCCCTATTAATACATAATTTATTTGGAAAAGCCCCTTAGTAATATTTTGAGCCGCGCAAGTGAACTTCCAGTTGCAAATTGCATCAGAACTTTCCCTTTATTGCAAGTGCTATACTAAACAGATGTTCGTTGACAATGTTTTCAGCACAGCTGGATTTTATGGTTAAGTTCGTAAGAAGATAATAGTTTGTTTACTTTCGTTTTGGCCAACTTAGGTGAATCCTACTCTATCTTCATTTAAAACGATTGATTTATTTGTAAATTAGCTTTTCACTGTCAATCAGCTGTTTTGGGATTTAAGTCGATTTTACTTATTCACGGCTCCGTCTAAGTGGTTTATTTAAGCATTTGTAATTCGCTGAGTATGCAGTTCTGCTGCAACGGGGATGTTTTACTTCGTCATGATTTTCTTAATAAGATACTTTGATTATGTATTATAGTAACTTAATAATCCATCCCAACTTAAAAATTGAAATATTCTATCAGTATTAAAACTATAACTTATTTTTCACAGACCTTCAGATTGGCCTCTGCGGTCTCGATCAGTGAGTGACGTCAAGTTAAGGTGAAACAAACACTCTTAATATTTTGTTTTGATTGCACTTATTCGTATGTTGTTTTCGTTATTAAGGCAACCATAGAAATGAGATTTTTTGGATTTTTCTTTGTTGGTGCTAAAGAAGCAAGTCTGTTCCAAGAGAGAACGATTTCATGAGTTTCTTTTTTAGGAAAAAATAGGATGGAATTATGACTTCTACAAAACCTTGTGACTTCGTCTCTAGAGCTAAAAATGAACTTGGAAATTTGATTTTAAATTCAGTGTTTTCCAGCGAAGGCCACTACCGAAATCTCATTTGGATTAAACGTGAACCCGTCGCCTCAACAAAGGATTAAAGTTGATGGAAAGGAAACAGTAAAGTTCATTTTCTCAACAGTAGAGGTCAGTTGTTTTCTTTACATCTGCCCTTTTGTTCTGCTTTGTATTACGTAGTGTTTGGCTTTTTACAATGCACCTGGCTCACCATTTATGTTCATGTTATACCGAAATTCCAAGGTTAACATAAAATGAACTCAATATTAGTAGTTCATAGATACTGAGAAAATTAATACCAGTCTAAACATTAACAGTTATAAGTATTGTAATAATAAATTGTGTTGTAATAGTGTAATTGTGTTGTAAAGTGTATTTGTTGAGAGTTAAAATGAATTGTACCTCTCACCAGCCAAAAACCTCGACTAGGTTCTGTGGATTTGTCTATGTATTGTCAGCAGTGCAGCGTCTATCAACTTATTAGTTTAAACAAGATAACACTTTAACATGTGATCTCAGTACGCTCACTAGATTAAATTCTATGGGATTTATATACCAATATTCAAAAGCGTATTTACAAAGCATTTAGTAAAAATGTATGTAGTCGTGTATAAATTAACTGATAAATGAGCGGTTAATTGAACTGGCTAAATAAGTCTAACTGAAACTGCAAACGTGACAGTTTAGAAGAATACCTAAAGAATTAAAAAGCGTCTTTTATAGCAAGTAATAACCAAAAATATGCTCTAAGAATGCGAGGAAGGGTATTTTTTTAACTCACGTAAAATGTTCTGAATTTAATGAAATTTGGTACAGGCGTGTAAAGTGGTAATCATCTGGACGAAAACCAGTCTGATCGGACCACTGGAAGGGGGGGGGGGTAAAGGGGCACCAAAAAATGGGTTTTTGGAGTTTTCACATAGAAAAATTAAAATAATCCAATTTTGCTGAGCACCATTGGATTCAGCTCGAAAAAAAACAAACAAATTAGTGTCCTGAATAATTGCTTTATATCCATTGAGAGATATTGAAAATACCGAGATATTGAAAATTGTAAACACAGTATGTTGTCCCAATGTTAACCTTATGGGAAATATGTAAAATCCAAATCTCGCTTATTACTCGACATGTATGAATAAAACTTTGTTTGGCTTCATCTCGATGAGATCTAATGTCTTAAAGTCTAAAATCCCTGAAATTTAATTTTCGCAGCAGCATACCTGCATACTCATTCCCCATGTTATCCTTACGAGAATTTTAAAAAGTCTATATCTAGCTTATTTCTCAACGTATCTTGATAAAACTTGGTATATTGCTTTAGAGGAAGCTTCAAGTTAAGATCTACTAAATATTGAATCAAAATTACCCAGTTTTAACATACCTGTTGCAGCAAACCTGCATACTCATGCCCATATCATTTGCTCCTTATAATTCTTATGGAGATTAACATCATAGCTCGCTAAGATTGTTGGATGGAAATGTATTTTTTTTAATTTGAAATTCGCTGAGTATGCAGGTCTGCTGCAACGGGGGTGTTGTTTATTTCAATAGCTATTATACCAACTAAAAAAAGTTTAATTTGGTGGGTTACGACTAAACATATTTAAAAACAGTTTCCATTGGGATCAAATCAAAAATAATTTTGTATTCATAATTAATACCATGTCTAATCCTGGACAATGTTCAATGGCGAGATATTTTAAAATATAAAATACAAGGATTGTTTTGCGTATAAAATTATGTAAGTACTAACCCGGATTAGGTCGATTTTATTTTAAATATTTGGCATTAGAGTGATGACTCACTGATCTCTTTTGTTAAGTTGTATCGAAAAAATGCAAAAACAATACAATCGGAAACAGAGTAAATATTGAATATAGAGGTGGGATTACGGGTGACAGGGACCGGACTCACAAAGGCGAGGCAGCCCGTGAAACTGGACCTGCCCCCAGCGTCATGTGCGAAACCGTACACACCGAAACACAACAGCAGTTGTTATACTGTGTGACAATAAAACATTGGCAAGACCATAAGTTTTGTTTTAAGGATAATTTAAAAACTACAGTTTAACACATTTTTATTTCAATTTTTTTGTGCACAGCCAAATTACAGTCAAGCAGATATCAGTCATACTCAGATATCAGATTTAGGACTTCACTTTGAACAATTTACCCAAAACATGTCAATCTAAAAAATAAAAATAAAACTCTCATCTTCTCGTACTTATTTCAAAACCGCATCTTTAAAAACCATTTGGTCTTATCTTCTCGTACTTATTTTTTAGCTCAGTTATTTCAAATTATTTTCTATATAAATTAAAGTGTTTGATTCAAATGTTTTATTTGGGATATATTTGGTTGCGTTATTGTACCTGCCCCCTATTTTACATTGTACATGCCTATTTTTACACTGTACATACCTACTTTAGACCAATTAATAACAGATTATGTCGGCCTTTATTCAATATTTAGGTACTAAGCCACGATGTTGATACTATGCAGTGGTTTTACAATATAGTAACTCGAAATCTACTGATAACAACACGTTACGATTATTAGTAATGAAATGATTTCATAAATATTTCTCTTTGAGCTTTTGCAAATATGTGAAGTTTTCCTCTTGATCAAGTAAAATATAATTTCAGTGACAGGTAAATGACTAATTAGTATCAGGTGCTGTAGGCCTACTGACAATAAACCAGAAACCAGCAGTAGGAGAAAAGTAAATACCCCCGTTGCAGCAGACCTGCATACTCAGCGAATTTCAAATGAAAAAAACATATTTCAATCCAACATGGCGAGATTTGACATGTTTTTGTAAGCCCCATAAGAATAACATGGGGAATGAGTATGCAGGTTTGCTGCTACAGGTATATTGAAATAGGGTGGTATTAATACAATATTTAGTAGATCTGAACTAGAAGAAGCCATTTACCAAGTCTTAACAAGATATGTTGAGAAATAAGCGAGATATAGAATTTTACTTATTTCCCATAAGGTTAACGTACAACCTTACCACAACAATTGTTGTACCCCAGGACAACGTACTGTGTTTACCACTTTCAATATCTCGGTAACCAATGGACATAGAGCAGTGATTCAAAATATCAAATTGTATGTTTTTTGAGCTGAATTCAATGGTCCTATCAAAAATTTGATAATTTTTATTTTTCTATGTAAAAAACTCTAAAAACCCATTTTTTGGGGGGTTTACCCCCCTTAACCCCCCCTTCCGGTAGTCCGATCGGGCTGGTTTACGAACTCGACCGAATAATTACTATTTTACATGTCCTTGCCAAATTTCATTAAGATCAGACCATTTTTACGCGAGTTATCGTGCTTAAAGACACACACACACGAACGAATAGTGTTTTTTGCTTCTGGGGGCCCCAAAACGAAAAGTTATCATGGTCTCGGGCTTAGGTCTTACCATGAGTACTACGGTAACAGCTTCTTCCCTATAGGGGAAATTCGCTAAAATGAACCATTATTCAGAAAACCAGTCATGAGAAGACACGAGCGTCATGTTTTGCATGGTGTTAACATTTAAATGGGCTTGTCCGAGAAGCGACCTACCGGAAGGGACGTCACGACTGCGATATGTTCGGAATCAAACATTCCGTAGTGAACAACAGCTAAGCTTAAAGGGGTATTATCAAAATAAAATAAAATGAAATTAAATTTTAACAACAGAGAATCAACTAAATATATTCGGCTATGTACTCAAGTATTTATTACATATTAAACGTTCACGATAAATCAGCAAACTGCTAAAAAGATAAGAGAGACAAACCAAATGGTTTTGTACGAATAACTTTCGTTACAATACGTATCAAACGTAAGGTAAACGTTGCATATAGAAAGAATAATACCTTGTGTTTTCTTAATTAAAACCAAAGCTTCGTCACAGTTTTGGGTTTAAAGAATGCTTAATGAACTGTGATATCATATTTGTGACATCTAGATTTGTAATTAGATACCCCAAAAGGGTTTGGATTGGATACTTAAAAAAACATAAAACAATGAGCTCGTTTATAAAGGTTGTTGATTTGTTGTTTTGTTTTCAGTGAAACATGTGTGAAAGTAGATTTTCCCCTGCATATTGATCCACGTTTCCCTTCGACATGTCGGGCGAATATTTTTCTTGCAATGTAGTTGACTGCATAGTGCATCGTTAATAGTACATTTCGTTACTAGTGCGGAAAGAGGCTGTTATCGGTACGAGATACGCCTCGTAATTGAATTCTATCGAGCACCGGTATAGCACTTTCGGACGAGTCACGAACGGTACTTTTCATCATACCACCTTTTATTTAATATTTTAAAACTTGTTAGTACGTTAAAAATTTTGAGGTGTTATCAATGGTTACATTTTTGTTGTTTACTAACAAAACATATGATAATTCATTTCCTCTTAGCGAATTTCCCCCTAAAGGGAAGTACAGTTAGCTCATTATATCTCCGGCTATGACCAAGGCCCCACTGAAAATACAGGCCATGCTGCAGCGATCCCAGCGCTGCGCCACGTCACACAAGTAGGTAGGGAACTAACATCCTATGTTTACATTTTATTGCTAAATGTCAAATATCCGTTGTTTTTTTACGTTTTTTCTGTTTACATTTCATCACTAAACGTCAAAAATTACTTGTTTATTTACGTTTTCTTGTTTTGATTTCAAAGTAATTGATGAGCAGCTCAGCTATGAGTCCTGAGCCAGACTTTCAGACCGCCTACTTGTTTGACGTCATAAATCCTGCAGCATGGCCTGTATATGTAGTGTGGCCTTGCTATGACTGAGTCAGCTGATTGTAGGGTGCGGGGGGGAGAGGGGGTACTTTTCTAAATACCCCCGTTGCAGCAGACCTGCATACTCAGCAAATTTCAAATGCAAAAGAACATATTTCAATCCAACATAGCGAGATTTGACATGTTTTTGTAAGCTCCATAAGAATAACATGGGGAATGAGTGTGCAGGTTTGCTGCTACAGGTATATTAATATTGGGTGGTTTTAATTCAATATTTAGTAGATCTGAACTAGAAGAAGCTATTTACCAAGTTTTATCAAGACTTCCCTATAGGGGAAATTCGCTAATTCCCTATAGGAGAAATTCGCTAATATAAGGGAAATTCGCTAAAAAATTTTCTTAAACACCGCTGCTTGTCAAATGTTGTGTTTACCAATATCGTATGTTAAAAATATCATATGACACGGTTAGTAGCGTAGTGGTCATAGCCGGAGATATAATGCGCGAACTGTAGCTATTACCGTAGGCGGTATAGTAAGACTTAAGCACGGGACCACCGTAACTTTTCATTTTGATGCCCCCAGACCCCAAAAACACTATTCGTTCATTTTCATATATATAGATATACATATATACCTGTCCGTAGGCACGATAACTTACGTAAAAAAGGTCCAATCGCCATGAAATTTGGTACATACGTCTAGAGTGACATTTATTACTTCGAGTTCGAAAACCAGCGCGATAAGTTAACTCTAAGGACGGTTTTTTTGACAAAATAAAATTTAATTTTAGGATTTAATATCTTTATATTAATTTGTTGTAAATTTAAGTGTCAAAATTGTATTCAGCTTAGAAAAAACGAACAATTTAGCATATTGAATTATTATTCTACGTCAATCTGTTGCTGAGATATTGAAAGTGCTAAACACAGTACGTTGTCCTATATTATTTTTGGTTTTACCCTTAAAAAAGTATAATTACCCTTTTTCATTGAGAAATCCCCAGAAGTTGCATTATAATTACCCTGAATCCCTACATTTACCCTAATGTAGGGTAACTTGAAAATAAAACTGAACATATGATTATATTTAAATTTTCAGGTGAATATTTTATTTATCTTTATTTTGAATGGTTAGAGTTAATCAATCATGACTTTGCATAAAATATATACTACATTAAAAATACAAATTATTTTTAAGTTTTATGAAGAAACTATGTGCAATGGGGGTGGTGGGGTTGTCTTGGTCTAGACTTCCTGAAAATGTAGCATAATATATGGTATGTTTACAAGTCTGAGGAATGATATTATTGTTTTTTTAATTGCTGGAGATGCAGGTCTGCTGCAACTAATAGGGATGTTTTATTTGTAAAATTGACCATATGATTGAATTTAATTTGTTCATGAGATTATATTTTTTTGTTTTTCCAGTATTTTGAATTCATTGATAATATGTTTCCTGACATTTATATACCACAACAAGACTACATTTATTGAAAATTAAGAGGCTAAGAACTTATAAAATACAAAAAGTGTATATATTACTAATAAAAACCAATGTGATTTACTTGTAAAATTTCCTCATGTTTCAAGCTTATGAATGATTAAATATAAGTTTTAAATAAATTATTTACAAAACATATTCAAACGATATTTTCCTTTACATAAGTTGAATGCTCACATATAAAAAATAAATCCTATGGAAATTCGCTGAGTATGCAGGTCTGCTGCGGCGGGGGTATTTTTAACATAGATTCAAGCATATTTGAATCAACCATGTTTATATTTGTATGTTTGTAAACACTCTTTAACATTACTAGTATTTTTTCCAGGTTTTACTTTACAGTTTACACAACCCACCTGGTAACAGTTAGTTTCTATCACAGCTCAGAGTATTTGAAACAGTAGTTTAACGCGATGGTATGAATAAAAAAAACCACTTTTAACCTGCATTGGCAGATATCATTAAAAAACTGAAAACGAAACCAATACATTTCATTTTTATTTTCGCATATCTGCATAAAATTACAACTTAGAAGCTAAACAAAATGTTACTGCCACTATTAAACAAACAATTATGTAAATCGTGCATAGGTATAATAACTTGAAAAGGGTTCCTTAAAACGACTAACTTAAGCCATGAATGTTTATAATATTTTTGTAACGTATAGCAGCCAGTATTATTCTTGACATAATTATTACCAACAGTTTCATTCAATATTTTATACAAATTAATCTAATAAAGTTTTTAACCAAAAATCTAAATTCTATCCAAACAAATAAATGCATAATTAAATTCTAAAATCGAATGGTATTCCAAGTAGTAACACAATTCAAAGAGCTCTTCGCTAAAACTGAATTCCTCATAAACTGAAAATTTACAATGCACAAAATTAAATCCTTCCATCACAAGACCACAGTATTTTTTCGCGTTGCATGTTTAAACAATGTATAGCCACGGAAAACAATATCGGGACAGCGCATTATTGATGCCGGCGCGGGGAGTGGTGAGCGCTTTGTGCGGTCAGCTAAGCCGGTTAACCGTGCAGCGCTGCGGATCACGGCGCCCGCCCTGTTCTGCTCACTACATATTGTGCTCGACCCGCCCGACCGGAACATGTACAATACCACCTTTCTTCCAAATCAGATTCATTTGTTTTACGTATTTTGTATTCTTTTAATGTTAGTATGCGTTTATATTTATTTATTTTGAACCGGTAGATATAAACTTTAAAGCGCTAGTTCGAGCTTAATACACTTTAATACCCCTTAGTTTGATAATCTGGTTATTGTATAATACGAGTTGGTTATGTATATGCTTAATACGAGTTTAATACCTCTTAGTTTGTTGATTTGGTTACTGTATACAGTATCTCAAATTATATTACTTGACGTAAAAAGATAAGCTCGTGTCTTTGAGCTGTTTTTAAGCAAAGTACCTTGACCGCGCTTTACTATCTTTATTACCCTCGTGTTTACTAGTTCATGTAGTTTCTATAAAATATTTCACAGTCATAACATTTAAATAGGGTAAATACCCCCGTTGCAGCAGACCTGCATACTCAGCGAATTTCCAATGCAAAACAACATATTTCAATTTAACATAGCGAGATTTGACATGTTTTGGTAAGCTCCATAAGAATAACATGTGGAATGAGTATGCAGGTTTGCTGCTACAGGTATATTAAAACTGGGTGGTTTTAATTCAATATTCAGTAGATCTGAACTATAAGAAGCTATTTACCAATTTTTATCAAGATATGTTGAGAAATAACCGAGATGTAGAATTTTACTTATTTCCCATAAGGTTAACATAGGGACAACGTACTGTGTTTACCACTTTCAATATCTCGGTAACCAATGGACATAGAGCAGTGATTCAAAATACTAAATTGTTTGTTTTTTTTAGCTGAATTCAATGGTGCCAACAAAAATTCGGTAAATTTTATTTTCCTTTGTAAATAACCCAAAAAACCCATTTTAGGGGGGGTTTATCCCCCTTTACCCCCTCTTCTGGTGGTCCGATCGGGCTGGTTTACGAACTCGTCCGAGGGATTACCACTTTACATGTCTGTACCAAATTTCGATCGGGCCATTTTTACGGCCGCTATCGTGCTGACAGACACACACAGACATATATATATATATATATATATATATATATATATATATATATATATATATGTTTAGTGAGTCGGTGGCGCAGTTGGTAGCGCACTCGGCCCCGGTTCTGTGGCGGTAGCGTCGCAGGATCGAGTCCCGATGATGCCGCATACTTTTAGCAGTACTGTTCATCCTAGTACTGTATCGGCTCACTCCTTGGGTTTGCTTGATAACTTCCACGCACAGGCCTGAGGCCCATTTGGGGGGGGGCAAATGCAAGGTAAAATGAGGCCGCCACCCTCTTAAAAAAAATAATAATAAATAAATATATATATATAAATTCGAACGAATGGTGTTTTCTGCTTCTGGTGGCCTCAAAACGAACAGTTAACATGGTCTCGGGCTTAGGTCTTACCATGAAACATACGGTAATAGCTTCTTCCCTACAGGGGAAATTCGCTAAAATATGCTTTTTTATCACTCTATGCAATATTTCTTCCATACGACTTTCACGATTTTTTTAATTTGTTTTTTTAACGGTTTTGGTATGTCAATAATAAAAAAATGGTGATTCAAAATAGATTAAAGCATTCAACTCAAAATAAAAAATTAGTTGAAATTGATGTCACAACACCACCTTATGTATTTGAAATAACTTATCTCATTTCAAAATGGCTTATCCAAGATGGCACCCGAAAATGTTAAAATCGTCAAACTCAGTGGAAATGGCAACTGCACCATGAAATGCAAAATGTCAAAATGACTTTAAAATAAAATTTAAAAAGAAGTAATATCTTAAAAATGAGATAATAATTTTTATACATCTGTTGCAGTAGACCTGCCTACTCAGCGAATTTCTAATAAAAAACATATCTCAATCCAACATAGCGAGATATGACATGTTTTTTGTAAGCTTCATAAGAATAACTTGGGAAATGAGTGTGCAGGTTTGATGCAGTAGGTATGTTAAAACTGGGAGGATTAATTCAATATTTAGTAAATCTGAGCTAGAAGAAGCCGTTCACCAAATTTTATCAAGACATGTTAAGAAATAAGGAAAATATATATACATTTTTATTTCCCATAAGGATAACATGGGGAATGAGTATGCAGGTTTGCTGCTATAAAATGGAAATATCTGGGATTTTAGACTAATACAGTATACATTAGATCTCATCTAGATGAAGCCAAAAACCAAAATTTATTAAGATAGTTTGGGAAATAAGGAATATATAGAATACTACTTCCCATTAGGTTAACATGGGGGGTTAAAATGTTGAATTCAATGGTGCTAACAAAAACTTGATTATTTTTTATTTTTCTCTGTAAAAAAACTTAAAACCCCCATTTCGAGGGATTCGTTCCTCTTTACCCTCCCTTCCGGTGGTCCTTTTGGGTTGGTTTACGAACTCGTTTGAGTCATAACCACTTTACACGTCTGTACCAAATTTTATTATGGTGGGGCCATATTTTCGGCCGCTATTGCGCTAACAGACAAATATTTATACATATATAAATTCGAACGAATAGTGTTTTAGCGAATTTCCTTAGAAATAAGCTTTTACCGTCGTTTTAACAGAACAGAATGGGCAAAAAATATTCGTTCAGAGTAACCTCAGCGATCATATTATATTTATATTAATTGATAGCTTTTTATGTGTATATTCTGGATATGAAGTGAGTTAATTGTGAAAACGCATTTTTACCTGCACAAATCACGATTTGTTTCAAAATTTGACATGGTCTTGTATGGGAGTAGAATTTTCATCATCAAATATTTAATTTCGTAAGGCGATTCTTTGCGTCAAAATTGTGGGCGTCTGGAAAGCCGTAGAAAGATAGGAGGGGGCTCAAATTAAAGGTCTCTGTTCCTAGATGGCGGGGAAAATAATGAAATTGCTTGAAATTCACCAGAAAACGAGAAATAACGTAAAATATCTGCCATTTAAAAAGCATGGGATCTAAAAACGTCTGCTTTGTTTACATAAAACATGTGATGCTGATGCTTGATTCAGAGCCGTATGCTAGATGTTGACATATGGTTTTTTCAAAAGGCAGCTAACTATGCATGTTCAATGTACTATAACAAATAAATATTTTAATTTTAAGATATTCCGATTTTATAATTATGAATTTGAGCATATTAATAATTTAAAATTGTTAAGATTTAAGTACGTTTGTTCGTTTACGTTATGACGATGCCGATTTAATGCTAAATGATCTACCTTATATCTATCTGGGAAATTTTTGCGCCGAAATTGTGGGTGTTCGGGAAGTCGCAGGATGATGAGAGAGGTCTCAAATTGAAGGTATTGATCCCAGGAACTCGGGAAAATACTGAAATTGATCGAATTTTACTAGAAAATGAGAAATAACGTAAAATATCTGCCATTTAAAAAGCTTCGGGATCTGGAAACATCTGCTTTGTTCACATTAAAACATTTTTTGCTTATACTTGATTTAAAATCACATACCATATATGTTCATATATATGGTATAAAAAAATAAAATTTAAAATTTAAATTTGACCAATAAAAGTATATTTAATCTTGAATCTAACAAGACAAAGCAGTATTCATTCACGGGCAACCATAAAAACGTGTTGAATGTAGGGTACATTAACTATTTATCTAGCTCATGGTCTAAAAACCTAACGCCCGTATGAAGTGGAGCCAGAGGCTCCAACGTCGAGCTTGGAGTCGTCAACGGGAGACCATTTTCTGATTTCATCCTTACCTTTTTGCCTATTAGGTAAAAATGTAGCCTCAATCGGAGGTTTCCATAAAAAGTATCCTTTTAATGTCCGATATGTTCCGTTGAACCAAGTGGAAACACGGCTTTTGGTAAAATTTGTTGTGTTACATATATCACGACTTCCCTTGGGAAATAAATAAAGTGCTGCAATCTGTTATTAACCTTAAGAACTTTTTCAAACCATGTCCATTTGCAAACAAAGTGAACTGAGTTTGTTTTGAGATCGACGGATAGCGCCACTATTCCACAAAATTCAGCCCTCTATTATACTGAAGTAACGCTCTTTCTTAAAATTCTGATACGTACTGGCCAAACGTCAAAATATTTTTAACATTACACTTTAAACATTTAAATACGTCAAAATGTCACCGGGTTGTGAGTGTGAAGGAAATATTAAATATTCAGCATTTGTATTCCATTGTTAAGGGGCTTTTGCCCCTACAAGCCACTAGTTTTTTTTTAGTTTTGTAAGCATAAATAAGTAACTAATAATAAATAAGTAAATAAGTAACTCTCGTAAATATCGTCCGATCGTGACAAAATGTTGTACAGACATGTAAAACTGTATTCTCTTGGACGAGTTCGTAAACCAGCCACATCGACCTTATCCAAAGTGGGGTAAAGACTGCATTTTTCCACCCAAATATGGGTTTTTTGGGTTTTCAAATATAAAAATTAAATCCATCAAATTATTGTTAACACCATTGGATTCTGTTCAAGAAAACAAACAATTTGGTATTTTAAATAATTTCTCTAAGTCCATCATAAATGAGAATGCAGGGAATCCCACCGTGAAGAGCAACCCAGGTGATGTATCGCCAAACAGCTTCAATGACTACTTCGTGTCTTCGGTAGAAGACATTTGTGCCAAAGTGAGTGTGTGTGTGCAGATAAAGCTGTGAAATGTGTTGAAAAGGTTGAAAGGCCTGTCGATGAATGTGTTTTTCTCAGGTATCATGTGAGCAAGTTTCAATTGTGGTAAAGTCACTAAAAATATCTGAAAGTAAGATGTATATGGTCTAACAAGTAAGTTGTTTTTGTATGTTATAGATGATGCTATTCTGGCTCCTTTGACCAATTGTATTAATATGTGTATTTATGAAGGAGTATGTCCTACCTGTTTAAAGTTTTCAAGGGTAGTACCAATTTTAAAGAAGGGAGACCCTAAGTTACCGTCAAGTTAGCGTCCCATTTCTTGTATTCCGGCGTTTGCGAAGGTTTTAGAAAAAATAATTAAATTACAAATCTGAACTATTAATGAAACAAACAATATTTTAAATGACATCCAATTTGGATATAGGGAGAGTCGTTCCACTGTAATGGCTGTTGATAGGTTAGTTACTGACTTGTACTCGGCTGTTGAGAATAGGTGTCTTGCTCAGGATACATTATGTAATCTGAGTAAGGCATTTGATTGTGTTTCCATGATGTTCTCATGAAGAAATTAGAATTTTATGGCTTGGGGGATTTGTAAGTGAAATTTTTTCTATCATATCTTAGTAATAGAACTCAGATTGTTGATGTTAATGGTCAAATCTCTCAAGTAGTACAAATCAAGCAAGGTGTCCAGCAAGGGTCAATTTTGGGGCCGATACTTTCTGATTCTGGTTAATGACATAAGTTTGAATGTAGATTGTTTTTCAACTGTTTACGCTGATGACACTTCTTTGGTCTCCTATACTAGTAATGTGCTGAGTCTCAATTAAATGGCACAAGAGAGTTTTGATAAGGCAGTTAACTGGTTTAATGTTAATGGATTGTACTTAAACAATGATAAAACAAAAAATATGCTTGTTTCGCTAAATAAGAAAAATCTAAATGATCAGTTTTCCAAAACAGTTACTTTATTAGGGATTGAAATTGACTGTGATTTGTCATGGAAAGGCCCAATTGAATTAGTTAGTAAGAAATTATCAAGAGTCATATTTTTTGCTGTGTAGGTTAAGGAATATTGTACCTGATACGAATTTAGGAGTTACTTATTATGCTTTTTTGAGAGTACTCTGAGTTATGGTCTACTGGCATGGGGCAATGGTATTGTAATCAGGATGGTTTAGATCCTTCAGAAGAAAGCCATTAGAATTTTAGCCGGCACACGGCGCCTCCACACGGCAACATTGTAAGCCCTTGTTTGTTGAAATGGGGATACTTCCTGTAATTAATCTGTATATTTATGAAATTCATTCTTTTTTATCATTCTTAATAAGACCGGTACCTCATGGAGGACGTTACCCTGAATATGAGTGAAGGATGAATGTGATGATCGTGATGATAGTGGCGCGATTTTGTAGCCTTGTTACTGACTAAGGTTGGCACGTTCCTTAGACAGGATTGTTAATTAATAGCCCAACAACCAATGGCAGCTGGCTCCAGAAACAACCCTTCAAAAAGCTACTAACTTTTCTCGGGATCGATCCGGCTACCTACAAGCACAGAGTATCTGTGCTACAAGTTTGTAGGCGGGCATTATAACCACTACACCAACCAGCCATTATGCTTGTAAGAAAGTATATTGATAGTTTTAAGTCCAGGTCTTTCTATCATGATCATTATACTAGATCAAGAAACAAGATTGATTTATCTAGATGTAGACTTAGTAGAACACAAAAGTAACATAACACACTTGCCTTAAAACTTTACAATAGATTACCAGCAGCTCTAGTAGATACAACGTGCAATAAACTGTTCTCAGACAAACTATACAAATGGTTGCAAAATAATCCTTTGTATTCAATAGATGATTTTTTTTGGCAAGTCTTTCAGCTAGTTTTTGAGTCAAAATTTGTTGTTATTTGTAAATTTTAACTTTGTTACTGTTCTATTAAATTTTTATACTTTGTTGAACCTTAGCATAATCTTTTTGTTTGGTGTTATTTCACGGTTAAAAAGTTTGTTTAATAGTTATTGACAATTAAGTTAGCTTAGAGTGTATTTCATCGAACAAGATCTGACACACACATTTTATAACGCTATGAAATTTTTGTTGCTGTAACACTTAGGGAGGGGGGTATTGTCTCTCTTTTTAGGCTAATTTTACTTGAGACCTATAGTAGTAATGTATATTACTAAGTGGTTAATAAAAGTCTTATTTGTCATTGGTCTTCAAGATGTTTCCACTCATATTTTTTCTGAATACTAGTGACTTGTAGGGGCAAAAGCCCCTTAACAATGGAATACAAATGCTGAATATTTAATATTTCCTTCACACTCACAACCCGGTGACATTTTGACGTATTTAAATGTTTAAAGTGTAATGTTAAAAATATTTTGACGTTTGGCCAGTACGTATCAGAATTTTAAGAAAGGGCGTTACTTCAGTATAATAGAGGGCTGAATTTTGTGGAATAGTGGCGCTATCCGTCGATCTCAAAACAAACTCAGTTCACTTTGTTTGCAAATGGACATGGTTTGAAAAAGTTCTTAAGGTTAATAACAGATTGCAGCACTTTATTTATTTCCCAAGGGAAGTCGTGACATATGTAACACAACAAATTTTAACAAATGCCGTGTTTCCACTTGGTTCAACGGAACATATCGGACATTAAAAGGATACTTTTTATGGAAACCTCCGATTGAGGCTACATTTTTACCTAATAGGCAAAAAGGTAAGGATGAAATCAGAAAATGGTCTCCCGTTGACGACTCCAAGCTCGACGTTGGAGCCTCTGGCTCCACTTCATACGGGCGTTAGGTTTTTAGACCATGAGCTAGATAAATAGTTAATGTACCCTACGTTCTACACGTTTTTATGGTTGCCCGTGAATAAATACTGCTTTGTCTTGTTAGATTCAAGATTAAATATACTTTTATTGGTCAAATTTAAATTTTAAATTTTATTTTTTTATACCATATATATGAACATATATGGTATGTGATTTTAAATCAAGTATAAGCAAAAAATGTTTTAATGTGAACAAAGCAGATGTTTCCAGATCCCGAAGCTTTTTAAATGGCAGATATTTTACGTTATTTCTCATTTTCTAGTAAAATTCGATCAATTTCAGTATTTTCCCGAGTCCCTGGGATCAATACCTTCAATTTGAGACCTCTCTCATCATCCTGCGACTTCCCGAACACCCACAATTTCGGCGCAAAAATTTCCCAGATAGATATAAGGTAGATCATTTAGCATTAAATCGGCATCGTCATAACGTAAACAAACAAACGTACTTAAATCTTAACAATTTTAAATTATTAATATGCTCAAATTCATAATTATAAAATCGGAATATCTTAAAATTAAAATATTTATTTGTTATAGTACATTGAACGTGCATAGTTAGCTGCCTTTTGAAAAAAACATATGTCAACATCTAGCATATGGCTCTGAATCAAGCATCAGCATCACATGTTTTATGTAAACAAAGCAGACGTTTTTAGATCCCAATGCTTTTTAAATGGCAGATATTTTACGTTATTTCTCGTTTTCTGGTGAATTTCAAGCAATTTCATTATTTTTCCCGCCATCTAGGAACAGAGACCTTTAATTTGAGCCCCCTCCTATCTTTCTACGGCTTTCCAGACGCCCACAATTCTGACGCAAAGAATCGCCTTACGAAATTAAATATATGACTAGAGGCTTGAAGGGGCTAATAGCCCCTCAGTATAATCCTTCTTTACTATAGTACAAAATACCTTCTCAGAAAATAGGCTTTTGGATCCACAAAATTTTGATTATATCTAGCATTTGGTTTTAAGTAAACAAAGCAGACCTTTTTACATCCCAATGGTTTTTAAATGACAGGTACTTTACGTTATTTCTCAATTATGCGATTTCAGTATTTTCCCCGAGTGCCTGGGATGGAAAACCTTCAATTTCAGCCCCCTCCCATCATCCTGCAACCTTCCAAACGCCCACAATTTCGGCGCAAAAATGTCCCTTACGTTATTATATATATGTAGAGAGAGAGATAGATAGGTCATTTGGTATTAAATATGCATCGTTATAAGATAAACTAAACAAACGTACTTAACTTTTTATAATTTTAAATTATAAAAAAAAACCAAACCCTTAATTGTTATAAAATCAGAAATCTTAATTTAAAATTTGTTTGTTATAGTACATTGAACGTGCATAGTTAGCTGCATTTTGAAAAAAATCCCACATGTCAACATATATGATTTTAGTATCAGGGCAGCAGAATGTTGTCTTTGCCAATTTCTTATTTACGTTCTACTGAAGTTTTCAACGAATCCCGAGGAGTATTTCTTGAGTTTATCAATATATTTATATAGATTTTGGCCTTTTTAACTTTTTTTGTGAGTATAATTTTAAAAAATAAACAATCTTGCCTACTTATTTCAAAGAATCTTTGATTTATTTATAAAACGTATTTATTTCAATTCCTTTGTTGGGCAGCACTCACCTCAGTTGGGTTATCCTTCGGGGCTTTTGTCACGAGTAAAAACAAACACAAAAACACGGTACGCGGATAAAACACACAACACATAAATACGAGTCCCCAAAGTCTTTTCCCGACGTTTCGTGAGACCCGTTAGAAACGTCTCGCTTTTTCGAGGGTGGAGTCGAATAATTTTTCCCGCACGCGGGCCGAACGACGAATAAATTTTTTTATTCTCCTCTGTGGAGCCACTTTACTCTGAAGTTAACCTATTCGCATTCCTCCTCAAGTTATAACACAGACAAGGAAACATACTTTTGGCTGGTGATTTGTATTGTTATTTGTGTATTGGGGAGTAAACACACACACAAGTAAAACATTGTCTCACGAGAGAAAATGTTGACGCCCGAGCTTACCGAAGGCGACAATTTTCACTAGGGGGACAATGATATTCCTATGACCTGCCAGTTAATCAGCTATTAGCTAATGCAATCTGTTGAGCTTCAACATACTTGTATGTCTCCGTGGAAATTTAAAGGCGTTCGATAAAATAATAACTTTACTCCCGCTGGGAGGCAAATTATAATTTTATTTATTCATTTCAAGGAGTTGAAAGCGACTAAACGTTGGAGAGGGAGAAATAGTTTCAAATGCTGGATTTAAAAAACGTTGCAAGTGCCTTCATTAACATTAACAATCTATAAATGTTTATTATTATTTCTCAAGTTTTCCGTCAATCATTCTGTCGTTTGAGGTTGCATAAAACGGTGAAAATATATTCCTTTTCAATTTCTTTACAATTAATCCTCTATGCTAATTCACTAAAAATAATTTTGCGTGACTCCTTCTGATACTCTTAACAGCACATAAATCCTCTATTGAATTTATCATACTGTTATAGGCACGGAACGATTAGCAGAGTTAAATAAACCGATAATCCCTCGTTCTGTCAGCGAGCCGCCATGTTGAATCAATGTTGATGTTATGCTTGACAGATTACACGGCGATTGTTATGATTGGTGCAGCTGTCCGCTGCTTTGTGGCGTCCCTGGAAACAAAGCGTTTGCACACATTGGTCATGTAAATTGTATTGTTTAAATGCAATGTCCATTGGACAAACGGACTATTTTGTTTAGTATTCAGCGAATATCCTGACGATCACATGTGCAGTTGAATGATTGTATTGTTCATGTAGGCAAAACTGTATTAATCAAATTGATATACACTAACAATTTTCTCTACATCTCAGCACGTCTGATAGAGCCACATAATAGAACTAAAAAAACATTGTTGGTCTAAAAGAGTTTACTCTAATAAAAATGATAAAGGTTTTAATAATAAAGGCGGTATGTGATTCGCCGTTCTATCATCCTTCAGTGAATAAAAATCATGGCGGCATTGAATATTTTTCATTGATACATTTATTGAAGGAATGTATGTTATAAGTAATTAGGTGAGCTCTCAACTTATTTAAATTGTTTTTAGAAATAACAAATATTTCCAAAGTATAACGTGTTTTGATTATATTTTTATTTTTGACGCATTAGCTATTAACATCAATACTATAGTTCATTTTGACATGTGAAGATAGAATATGCCTGAAATATATATACTTCTGTTTACACACGTAATATTGAAAACAACAATAAAAAGGCTCTAAAGTGTTTAGGCTTCTTGGTAGGATTAATTTTGCAAAGAAACCCAACTGACAAATTTTTCCAATTAGACTTTTTTTACAGTATTATTTTAATATATAAAAAGAAACTCATGCTTTAGTGTAAAAACCTTTCATCTACTATGCCCCTATGGCCTTTTTTGGGAAAAAATAGCCGAGAAATAATATTAGTTTAGAATCAAGCAGGTGAGGAGTTTCTGCAACAAACACTGGTATTTTATGTTGCAAAGACAGATGGTTTGGCAGTCCCTGTAGCATGTGTGTTGGTCTGTTGGAAAATTGCTATTTTGAAAGAGTCCATAAGTACCAAAAGTACCCTTAAATCACAACGAAATGATGAGATATTTACTTGTTCAAGGTTTTAATAACGCTTTAATGTAGAAACACCTTATGATTTATTTTAAAAACCCACTAAAAGAGGTTTTTTTAAAATTATTCTGAATTATTTGATGTCAACCTTACACAGTGTTAAAAATACTTAAAAGGAGTTCAAATCGCATACAGTTGTAAGGGGAAATCAATTCTGTGCAGTGAAAAACTTCTGAGCGAGGAGAACAGTTTCTCTGTTTTCCGAAATTTAATAATCATCATTTAAGGGCTTTCTGCATCAAGCTATCTTATTGTAGTTAATATTTCTTAAGTGCGGGACTGAATGTGGAAACTAATCAAGGGAAACATCTCAAAAACAAA
Source organism: Flexamia atlantica (assembly GCA_035578135.1). Taxonomy (NCBI): domain Eukaryota; kingdom Metazoa; phylum Arthropoda; class Insecta; order Hemiptera; family Cicadellidae; genus Flexamia; species Flexamia atlantica. The sequence goes on along the minus strand of JAQJVK010000001.1, from coordinate 78,992,926 downwards.
AATGCTATTATGTAGTTTGAGACGTTGTTTAAATTTCGAAGAAGTTTAACTTAAAGTAAACATAAGCAAGGTAATTATAACACACAAAGGTTCGGCAGGAGGTGACTGAGGAGTTGGCGTCGGTCGACCAACTAATTAATAGCGAGAACGTTGCGAGGGGCGACGCTGCGAGGCGAGGGCGCATATCAACATCACATGCTGCGTTCTCAGCCACCTTCGCCAGCTGCATGGACGGCAAGTCTTGTAACTTATTTACTATAATGTTTAAATTTTAATTTCCTTATTCAGTAAATAAATTTCATCTCTATTCTCGAGTTATATATACCTAATTTCTTGAAGGGCTCATTCTAATAATCTAATCTAATATCCTCAATCAATGTTTTCTTGCTTTATGTCGGATTGTGTATTTATCGGCTTTATGTATTTGTGTGTCGAGTGAGTTAAGTACAACTCGTGAAAATCACTAACATTTTTTACTCGTGAGAAAATGTACTTTTATTCCCGAATAAACAACATTTTTCCTCTACCTGCACGGATAAATTAATACATTTTAGAAATAGTTAACTAAGTGTTGAGTGAGTAAAGTATAACATTTTCTTATGAGTGAAAATATTGGCTAGCGAGGGTGACAATTTTCACGAGGGGGACAATGTGCTTTACTCTCGAAATACACAAAACATTTATCCGAAACCTACAATAACAAATACCCAACCTTTAAACATCTATTTCATTGTCTTAGTAATTAACAAACAATATCCATTTCGTTTGGATTTGGATCTGCAATTAGTACCTCTATCCGAGTAGCTACAACCATTTATGCACCAGCGTTCAGCTGATTGTTGCAACATTCTTATACGCTTGATTCGTAGACGTTCGTAGAGCTGATTGTTGCCAGTTTTGTTCACATATGATTATTCCTGCCACTAAATCAACTGTGAGCGCCTGCAATGTGTTGAACCTCAACATATCTGCACGTCCGCGTAGAAATTTGAAGGTCTCGCATTTTGAATTATAGATTTCAATGTTATTATCCCGATGGAGACAAAGTAATCACTTTACTCCCGCTGGCAGACAAAATATTGTTTTTCTCGCTCATTACAAGAAGTAAAAAGCGCCGAACCTCTGTTCGTAGCATTGAAACGAAAAACACTTCTGTGATTGTATTGCATTGATTATCTCAAACTTCAATATCTTGATTTACGCTAGCTAAGCGTTCTCTTCCGTTTCCCCTCTAAGCTAAATACTTCTAAACTGGGTTAGGTTAGTTAAAAAAGTTAGGCCTCACTGGAAGACAAAGTATTCCCTTTACTCCTACTGGGAGACAAAAATTATTATTCTACCCTCTCATTACAAGGGGGCAAAGTATCTAAGCAAAGTAGGAGGGGAAATAGAATATTTCTCAATTTTTCTTTTTTTTTCTTTTTTTGAGGAAGAAGCTAATAAGATTGCTTTGTCAAGTACAATAATCAATCGAATGAAAAACCTTAAGGTACTCAGTGAATCTAGCTTACCACAACTAATCATGAATTTCTTTGTAAAAACAATGTATTGGAACTATGATTTAAGTAAACAACACAGTGGTGTTGTCTTGATCACCGGCTGACGGTTGTTCCGTTGATTGTGGTATGCTCGACAGGTTAACAGTGCGATTGTTTTGATTGTCGCCTTTGTCCGTGACGCTGCGGCCGCTTTTGTCAACAAACTGTTTGATTACTCCAAAAACACGCTGGTTTACATACCCTCCATATGTAAATTATTTCGTTCTATATTTACTGACGATAGCTAGAGCTTAGTTGCAAATTACAGTCATTGAATAGTGTATCGATTTGTTTTGTGGCTCACGGCCAATATTGTATCAACACAAGTCAAGTAGAGCAATAAGCCTTGACAAAAACTATTCAACAAACCCTACTGATTCTTCCGAGGATGTAGCCTACTGTACTGTTATTTATTTCTAATACCAATACGTAACGTATTTATTATTAATTACCGTCCTATAATTTTGTATTCTCTTTGTATTTGAGTCTTGCGATTTCGTGAAACTTCTCTTTTACAGGCTGAATAAATTAAACAGAATAAATTATCTTGTTTTATTACTGCTCAACAAGCTAAGAACCGTAATCTTATTATGTTTTTTAGTTTGTGTGTTAATTTTTCACTCACGGGATTTTAAGGATAAACTTGAAATAAATTTATATCGTATATTAACACAACTTCAAACGTTTAACTTAGAAAAAATTGCCTATTCTACAATTAGTACCACTAATTTCCCTTTTTATCAAAATGTGTTAAGAACGTATTTATGATTAGAGAACTGTCCCGTTTTTCAATAACCATTAATAAAAAGAAACGTCATTTAAACGATCGTTTGCCGTGAAAAAATAGAAGAATACCCCCGTCGCAGCAGACTTGCGTACTCAGCAAATAGGATTTATTTTTTATACGTGAGCATTCAACATATCTAAAGGAAAGTATCGTTTGAATATGTTTTGTAAATAATATATTCAAACATATATTTAATCATTTATGAGCTTTAAACATGAGGAAAATTTACAAGGGGACCACATTGGTTTTTTATTAGTAATATATATACTTTTGTATTTTATAAGTTCTTAGCCTTTTAATTTTTAATAAATGTAGTCTTGTTATAGTATATAAATGTCAGGAAACATATATTCAATTAATTCAAAACAATTTTTTATCTTTATTTAAAGATAAAAAATAGGCCTAGGGTTTACCCAAGAAAGGCCCACAACAATTTCCAAAAATGATTACAATTAATTTTAAGTCACAATTTCACATTGATCAAATCGAAATGATGTTATCAATTATAAAGTCCAAAATATTTTCACCCATTTCTTCTAATAATGTTAATATGTTCACTGTAAATTTCACTTTTAATTTAGTAAGCTCCTTGAATAAAGTATTTCTTGATTCTTCGTCATGCAAAAATTTAATGATCTAGACTGGCCGAATCGTTATTAAAATCACACATAGAATTTTGAAGCACATGAATTTTGGAAAGATGTGCTTGGAAAGATGTTCTAAGGGATTGTATACGTATGGCACTGGAAAAACATTTAAAAAATTCAAAACACTGGAAAAACAAATTATAATCTCATGAACAAATTAAATTCAATCATATGGTTAGTTTTATAAATAAAACATCCCTGTTAGTTGCAGCAGACCTGAATCTCCAGCCAAAAAAAACATACTATCATTCCTCAGACTTGTAATCATACCACATATTATGCTAGACATTATCAGGAAGTTTAGACCAAGACACCCCCACCCCCATTGCACATAGTTTCTTCATAAAACTTAAAAATAATTTGTATTTTTAATATAGTATATATTTTATGCAAAATCATGATTGATTAACTCTAACCATTCAAAATAAAGATAAATAAAATATTCACCTGAAAATTCAAATATAATCATATGTTCAGTTTTATTTTCAAATTACCCTACATTAGGGTAAATGTAGGGATTCAGGGTAATTATAATGCAACTTCTGGGGATTTCTCAATGAAAAAAGGGTAATTATACTTTTTTAAGGGTAAAACCAAAAATAATATAGGACAACGTACTGTGTTTAGCACTTTCAATATCTCAGCAACAGATTGATGTAGAATAATAATTCAATATGCTAAATTGTTCGTTTTTTCTAAGCTGAATACAATTTCGACACTTAAATTTACAACAAATTAATATAAAGATAAACATACCACATATTATGCTAGACATTATCAGGAAGTTTAGACCAAGACACCCCCACCCCAAATGCACATAGTTTCTTTATAAAACTTAAAAATAATTTGTATTTTTAATATTGTATATATTGTATAAAAAATCATGATCAATGAGCTCTAACCACTCAAAATAAAGACAAATAAAATATTCACCTGAAAATTTAAATATAATCATATGTTCAGAGTTTTATTTTCAAAATTCTCTCATTATGGTAAATGTAATGATTTTACAGTAACTACTATGCAACTTTTGGGGATATTCCCCTAAAAACAGACCTGCGTACTCAGCGAATTTCCATAAGATTTATTTTTATATATAAGCATTCAACATATTTAAGGACAGTATCGTTTGAATATGTTTTGTAAATAATATATTAAAACCATATATTTAATCATTCATGAGTTTTCAACATGAGCAAAATTTACAAGGGGACCACAGACCACATTGGTTTTTATTAGTGATATATACACTTTTTCGTATTTTATATAGTTCTTAGCCTTTTAATTTTCAATAAATAGTCTTGTTATATTAATGTCAGGAATCATATAATCAATGAATTCAAAACACTGGAAAAACAAATAATATAATTTTTTTTATTCTTAATATCATGAACAATTGAAATCCTATCATATGGTTAGTTTTATAAATAAAACATCCCTATTAGTTGCAGCAGACCTGCATCTCTAGACAATTAAAAAAAATATATTATCATTCCTCAGAATTGTAAACATACCACATATTATGCTACTTTTTTAAGAAGTTTAAACCAAGACACCCCTACCCAAAATGCACATAGTTTCTTCATAAAATTAATAAAATCATTTATTGTTAGTATAGTATATTTTTATGCAAAATCATGATCAATGAACTCTAACCATTCAAAATAAAGACAAATAATGTTGGAAATAGAATTATTTCTACTATTTCCACAAGTCTGTATGTTTATAATATGACACATGATTTGTTGTGCATTATGATTTATTTAATTTTTGTATTTTGATTTTAATAATTATTGGACTGTTGAATAAGATGAAGTTTGTAGAATGAACAAAAAAGGATTATTTATTTAAAGGGTTACTTTTTATGTTCTTTTAGGTAAAAAAGGTTAACTTCAAGAGTTATAATTTAAATTGACTTGGGGTTACAAAAAATAAAATATTCACCTGAAAATTTAAATATCATCATATGTTCAGAGTTTTATTTTCAAAATCCTGTACATTAGGGTAAATGTATGATTTAGGGTAATTATTATGCAAATTTTTGGGATATTCCCCTGAAAACAGGGTAATTATGCTTTTGTGAGGGTAAAATGAAAAATTATACTATACTAGACAACCTACTGTTTGTTAGCAGGTGCAATATCTAAGCAACGGTTTGACGTAGAATAATAATTCAAAATGCTAAATTGTTTATTTTTTTAAGCTGAATCCAATTTTGACAATGAAATTTACAAAAAGTTAATAAAAAGGTATTAAATTCTAAAAATAAGCTTTATTTTGTTAAAAAAAATCCTCCTTAGAGTTAGCCAATCGTGCTGGTTTTTTAACTCGATGTAATAAATGTCGTTCTTCACGTATGTGCCAAATTTCATCGCGATCGGACCTTTTTTACGAAAGTTATCGTGCTTACGGACAGGTATATATATGAAAATGAACGAACGTTGTTTTTGGGGTCTAGGGGCATCAAAATGAAAAGTTATGGTGGTCCCGTGCTTAAGTCTTACCATGCCGCCTACGGTAATAGCTACTTCCCTATAGTATGGGAAGTAGCTATTACCGCTAAATTCGCTCAAGTAGCGTACCGCTAAGTAGCTATTACCACTGAATTCGCTAATATGTATGCTTGTTTGAACTTCGGTAATCAACTTGATACAGTTTTTTAACCTTTCAGGAAAAACACTGATTCCAGTATCCACTATCGATTAGATAGTTTCTCAATGCATCAGTGAAATATTAAATTGTAGTTTTTTAAGTTTTATGTAATCGGGTATCAAAGAATAAACATTCATTGAAACTGACTTTGACGTTACTGATATGCTCTCCCTTATCAATACTTACACTGATTATTGATACACATTATTGTCATCTCCTCTTCTAACCAAACAAGCTATTTAAAATAAGAGACATCTAATGTTTTACTTCGTGGGGATGATGATAGAATTTGTTTGCACAACCAAAATTTTCAATTAAAATTAATTTTGGACAAACATCTCAGAAAAATTTCGTACAGCACAAACATTAAAAGATAACTCAGTTGTCAGTAGGTATTTTAGATATTAGGTATTTTTTACCCAGAAAATATATTTTTTCTCACATCCAATATAAGTGTTAGAATTAATTAGATTCAGTTACAACATGGATCCAGCCAATAATTAAAACCAGCTTTTTGATAAATAAATATATATCAATTTTTTGGACCCCATTAAATATAAACAGTGTCAATAACAAAAATATGTTTTATTAAAATAAAAATAAAGAATTTTTTAAGAACGGCCTTATATATGTGCAACGATTGGTTTAGAGTATTTTTCAACTTAAATTCTTACCAATTTTATGCTAAGTCTGTTGTAGCATTTTGTGGGGACAAAGGTAATCCAGCTTGCTTATTCATATAAGTTAGTACATAAAAACCTTTACATCTTAGTCTGATTATTGTAAAACATTTACATACATTTACTCAGGAATTATTTACTTATGCAATTACTAAACATAATTTTTTCCCATAATTTCCATACCCTAAACACTCGGACATCATGTTACTTTCAAATGATTGAGTATTGGAAAAAAACAATTTTTTGTCACCCCTACCATGAAACCTGATGTGTGGCTTTATGTGGAAGAGACCAAAATGTGCATATCTTCTTGTTACCTTTTAGATGCTGTGAAAAGAATTAAGGTAGTTCGAGGTAGTTCTAAAATTGTTACAATTTGTTTAACATTATTAATGAAATCTCATACATCTTAATTATTGAAAAGTTTATTTATTTGTTAATTTGAAACATTTTACTCCAGTCTCTCCATTGTGCTTCATACTTCATTATTAAAAAAAGAATAAAGAACCAAACCTAAAACCACTTTTCTTATTGGAAAACACTTACAGTTATTTAAAGGCTGAGGAGAAGTTCAAAAGACGATGAAACTCGTGTTAAAAGGTGGAGTAGTGCCGATTTCGTTCTCTGACAAAACAGGGTGGAACTTCGTTTCATTGACTGAATTCTTTGACTTGTTATGCTTTATCCGCTTTAAAAATATGCTTCAGCTCTTGAAGGTAGAAATCAAACTTTAACGTACATAAGAAAATTAAATTGTCCTAAAGATTTTTTTCGAAAGGTTGGCTAATGCTAATAAACAAAGTTAAGATGTCATATTTAGAAGCTAACTCGTTAAATCGTAATGCCTTTAGGGGTAATATATTATAATTAAATTCTTATGTAAAATGTGGGAATACGATAAAATCTTTTTTTAAATTTTACCCCATAAAAAGCGCATTCGTATATTTCACGAACAGGTTGGTCGGCTGTATCGGTAAAATGAAACGGTGAAAAAGAAAAAACGAAAGGTGGATGATGATGAAACAAAGAGAGTGGCGGCAGGCAGGTGGCCGATCTCACGCCGCTAGCGCCGCTTGTGGCAGGTTAATCAATTAATGAGCGTCCGACAAGCCACGACCGGCAAAAACACGTCCCACCCCCCTCTACCCCGCCGCAACACTCCGTCCTTAATAAATTATCACCTCCCAGCTCTCTGCAACTTGGCGGAACTTTGGTTATCATCTACCTTACACTTGTCTCTCTCTCTCCCTCTTTCCTGCAAAAAGTTACTGCCATGAAACTTTAATTTACTTTCAGCTGTAAATAACTTTTTCCAGACATGTACCGGAAGAACAGCACATATTGTGCAATCAACTCACTCCCTTTGGGCACTAACCATTTCCACTTTACTTCAACTGCTAAGTATTCCTTGGGCAGCACAATGATTGCGTATAGATATCACTGAACCGTTACATTATTTTCTAAGAACTTAACCAAGAATGATCTTAGATAGCACAATCCCTGGATCGGTTATGGACTATAGCGACCTGGATCGGTTATGGACTGGATCGGTTACCTATATGGCGTATAAGTTCATAGCCGTGTTTCAGCATAGACTATACTGGGTGGCAGGAAGTTAGTGTTAAAAAAATTATGTGATAAACTACATGGTATTTCTGACGAAACGGAACAAATATAAGTTTCCATAACCTTGCAATAAGTAAATAATGGATAAAATAAGATTTTTTCAACATTTTTGTCCTAGCTCAGATTAAATGGCTATAAGTGCATCAAAGATTGTGTGTTTATGGATTTCATTCCCATATTTAGAATCCTCATAAAATTTCAAATAGGATTAATACAATAATTTTCAGTTTCAACACCCTTATAAACTATTGTTTTCTAATTAAAATCTAGATTTGTGTGTTTTGAGAAAATTTAAATTAAGTTTGAAGTGGTATTTCTATGTTACTGGACTGTAGAATGTGTCAAATATTATAAAAGACTTTCCCTTTTAATAAGCTTTAAAATGATGTATAAAAAGCTACTATTGCTCTAATTCATTATTCATAAATTCAAGAGTATGTGGAGAAAAACAGGGTAAGACCAAAATTTCTTAACTGAAAACACCAGTACGATCCTTAATTAAATGGCTATAAATGCACTATAAACCATGTTTTTGTATATTTTATTACCATTTTCAGAATCCTCGTAAAATTACAGAAAAGAATATTAAAGTACAATTATGACAAGTCATCATTTTGAACTTCTGTTTTATGGCTTAAGTTTGAAATTTTGTTTTTTTACGAACATGAATTGAAGCTTACGACATTAGTTTTAGCGAATTTCCCCTATAGGGAAGAAGCTATTACCGTAGGTCTCATGGTAAGAGCTAAGCGCGGGACCATCATAACTTTTCGTTTTGGTGCCCCCAGATATCAAAAACACCATTCGTTCAAATTATATATATATATATATATATATATATATATATATATATATATATATATATGTGTGTGTGTGTGTGTGTGTGTCTGTAAGCACGATAGCGCTCGCAAAAATGGTCCGATCGGAATGAAATTTGGCATAGGCGTGTAAAGTAGCAATTATTCGGATGAGTTCGAAAACCAGCCCGATCGGACCACTGGAAGGGGGGGTAAAGGGGGATAAACCCCCCCCCCAAAAATGGGTTTTTTGGGGTTTTCACAAATAAAAATAAAAATAATCCAATTTTAATTAGCACCATTGAATTCAGCTCGAAAAAACAAACAATTTAGTATCTTGAATCATTGCTCTAGGTCCATTGGTTACCGAGATATTGAAAGTGGTAAACACAGTACGTTGTCCCAATGTAAACCTTATGGGAAATAAGTAAAATTCTATATCTCGGATATTTCTCAACATATCTTAATGAAACTTGGTTTGGGGCTTCATCTAGGTGAGATTTGATGAAGTATAGTCCAAAAATCCCCGAAGTTTCCATTTTTGTGGCAGCAAACCAGCATACTCATTCCCCATGTTATCCTTATGGGAAATAAAATAAATGCTACAGCATCCTTATTTTTTGACATATCTTGGTAAAACTTGGTATATGGCTTCTTCAAGTTCAGATCTACTAAACATATTGCATTTAAACCACCCAGTTTTAACAGATCTGATGCAGCAAATCTGCATACTCATTCTCCATGTTATTCTTATAGAGCTTACAAAAACATGTCAAATCTCACTAATGTTGGATTATATGTTCTTTTGCATTTGCAATTCGCTGAGTATGCAGGTATGCTGCATCGGAGGTATTATGTCATATTTGACTTGAGAGTGAATTGAATAATATCAAAAGATTTTTCATTTAATAAGCTTTCAAATGATATACGACACTTTAGGTTTTATTGACAATGTAAATAAAATGTTATATCATTTTAAAAGTAGGAAAGATTACTGTAGGGCTAATGAAAGAGAAACTCTGGCATATGATTTTGCCTCATCACAATTTGTTAGCAATACATTATACATACCCGTATAATATCTTAAGTGTATATACAGGGTGTTTTTTTAAAAACTTGCTTCTTAATTTATTCAGAAACAAAAATAAATTTTAGTATTCTGTTTTCTGGAAACGTCTACTAACGCAGGGGGAAGTCAATTTCACAGGAAAACTTTATCCCCCTCACTACCTCCTTCTCACCCCAACCCCTAACTTAAAATTTTCAAATGGCAACATACCCTTTGTGACATATCAAATTAAAGAGCACAAAAAAAGAAAAATTTTGGTGGAAGAAAAAATTAAATTGCCTCATGCGTTCTCGAGATATTCAGTTTTTAAGGGTGTTTTTCATTTAACTTCAAATTTTTATCATTTAAAAATTAACACACACATAAATATGATGTTAGCGGGAACATCTAATTAATGACAGGGGAATGTGTGGTGAACTCAAAATCAACCCTTATTTCACCCCCTTCCCCCAAATCCTATGTTGAAGATAGAGACTTACCCCAAGTGATATATCAAATTAAAGGGTATGAATAAACTAGATTTACTGCAAAAACTAAACTGATATCCAATACAGAATTTTCATATCCTCGTATTTTACAATCTGACAATCAATTTAAGTGCAAATTATTTTAAATTCTGTAGCTATCCGGCATCGAAGAGATTTATCTAGCCAGCAATATTTTTTTTGCAGGAAGAATGAATTTAAAATAATTTGCACTTAAATTGATTGTCAGATTGTAAAATACGAGGATATCAAAAATTCTATTTGATCTCAGTTTAGTTTTTGCAATAAATATAGTTTTTTTCATAACCTTTAATTTGATATATCACTTGGGGTAAGTCTCTATCTTCAACATAGGATTTGGGGGAAGGGGGTGAAATAAGGGTTGATTTTGAGTTCACCACACATTCCCCTGTCATTAATTACATGTTTCCCACTAACATCATATTTATGTCTGTGTTAATTTTTGAATAATAAAAATTTGAAGTTAAACGAAAATCACCATTAAAAACTGAATATCTCGAGAACGCATGAGGCAATTTAAATTTTTCTTCCACCGAATTTTTTTTGTGCTCTTTAATTTGATATGTCACAAAGGGTATGTTGCCATTTGAAAATTTTAAGTTAGGGGTTGGGGTGAGAGGGGGTAGTTAGGGGGATAAAGTTTTCCTGTGAAATTGACTTCCCCCTGCGTTAGTAGACGTTTCCAGAAAACAGAATACTAAAATTTGTTTTTGTTTCTGAATAAATTAAGAAGCAAGTTTTTAAAAAAACACCCTGTATAATTTGAAAGCTTATTACAATTGTAATAAGTGCTCGTCTAGCGTGTAATGTATTTTGTGGTGAATGTGGCTCTCTTTTTTATGTTTTTCAAACATCAAGACAAGTACAGTAATGTATGATTAATTTGAAGAGTGATGCTGAAGATGAGGGGTAAATCCCTCGAAACACGTCCAGCACAATAAGTTAATGACATAGGAACTAATAAGTAATATCTACAGGCCTTACGTAAGTAATAGTTTGAATATGAATATTATTGTATTATTTTTATTTGAAATTTTATGAGGATTCTAAATATGGGAATGAAATCTATAAAAACACAATCTTTGATGTATAGCAATTTAATCTGAGAAAGGACAAAAATTTTGAAAAAATCTTAATTTATCCATTATTTATTTATTGCAAGGTTATGGAAACCTATATTTGTGCCATTTTGTCAGAAATACCGTACAGTTTATCACATAAAGTTTTTTAACACTAATTTCCTTTCACCCTGTATATATGATGATGATGATATAATTGTATATGGTTCATATATTAATATTAGGGTGTTGGAGAACCTTTTCTAAGACCTTTTTAAGAGTTTTAACGCCATTTGTATTAACATTAAAATGTACTCCAATTACATTTGGAGACTGATATATTGGCTCATTTTTCGATCAACCGTTAACTGCACCTCGATTCTCCGACATACCCTAAACATTCTCTTATCATTTACATGGCTCAGAAATCTTCAGTTATAATAATAGATATCAAATAACTGGAGTTTTTTTATTTGTTGTTAAAATTTCACACAACCCAATTTAAATTGGCTTTATTTTTAGTTTTAGATCCAAAATCATTTAATTGATTTCATATTTAATGCTATTTACTCGATATAAAATAATAGATAAAATATATAAAATGCAAAATGCTTACCCATCATTCTTCTTTCTCTATCCCTTATGACACCATGGTATAGCACCGGGTTTTTATTTATTTATTTAGACGATAGAATGTTGCTGTATTTTTATTTGCCTGGCCACAATGATTTGTTTCAAACTGAGTGAGCTCCGTAAAGAAAGAACAATAGTACGTGTGGTTAGCGTAAAAACCTTGCACTTTTTGATACAGCTTAGCCACTTGGTATGTGTATAGAAGATACCAGTAGAAGTATTTTTGTCCGAAGATCCAACCTTGAATTCGTGTAGAACACCCCTATATCAGCCATTAAAGATGGCCGCCATTACATTCATAAATTGCTCTATAACTCCGGTAATAGTATTCCGATCTTGATAAACCGTTTTTTGTTTGAAAGATAATTTTAAAATAAAACTTTTTTGTATTTAATATATTTTTTCTAAAGTCAATAGTTTTCATTGTATATTTGAAAAACGAAATTTTCTATTTAATTCCATGGGAAAGTCTACTTCCTCAATAAAATGCCTTTTGAGGGGCTCAACAAGGCTATGGCTAAATTTAGAATAATCCCTAGGTTGAAAACTTATACGCACAGAAATTTTATTCCAATAGGTCAACTATTATCAGAGTAATGGCCTCAAAAAGATATACGCACAGGCCATTTTCCAAGTTAGCCTAGTTTTAGCGAATTTCCCCTATAGGGAAGAAGCTATTACCGTAGGTCTCATGGTAAGACCTAAGCCCAAGACCATGACAACTTTTCGTTTTGGGGCCACCAGAAGCAAAAAACACCATTCGTTCGAATTTATATATATATATATATATATATATATATATATATATATATATATATATATATGTGTGTGTGTGTCTGTCAGCACGATAGCGGCCGTAAATATGGTCCGATCTTAATGAAATTTGGTACAGACATGTAAAGTGGTAATCCCTCGGACGAGTTCGTAAACCAGTCCGATCGGACCACTGGGAAGGGGGGTTAAGGGGGATAAACCCCCCCAAAAATGGGTTTTATGAGTTTTTTACATAGAACAATAAAATTTATCGGCACCATTGAATTCAGCTCAAAAAAACAAACAATTTAGTATTTTGAATCACCCCTCTATGTCCATTGGTTACCGAGATATTGAAAGTGGTAAACGCAGTACGTTGCCCCAATGTTAACCTTAAGGGAAATAAGTAAATTTCCATATCTCGGTTATTTCTCAACAAATCTTAATAAAACTTGGTAAATAGCTTCTTCTAGTTCAGATCTACTAATTATTAAATTAAAACCACTTAGTTTTAATATACCTGTAGCAGCAAACCTGCATACTCATTCCCCATGTTATTCTTATGGAGCTTCCCAAAACATGTCAAATCTCGGTATGTTGGATTGAAATATGTTGTTTTGCATTTGAAATTCGCTGAGTATGCAGGTCTGATGCAACGGGGGTATTTTCGGTAGTTGATGGAGTACAAACACTATTATTGATGTAAAACCTGAATAAAAGCGAAGAAAACTAACTAAACGACCGAGAAAAATCGATCATAATAGTATAATTCTAGGTTTTCTTCCATTTTGAAGGTCCAAAAGAAGTTTTGAGTCGCCCCATGTTAAGCATAGGGCAAAAGGACAGGCTCTGACTTTTTTCGTAATAAATACATTATCCGTCGGTAGAAATTAATAAAAATTCATCCTATTACTTTAAATGAGCAATGAATATTTTAAATCCTATCTCGAAAAAGGCTCTAACGATTTTGATAAAATTTGGCATGTACGTGTAGTTTTTATTTTTAAGTTCACCTACGTGGTTGAATTTGCTGTAGAAACGCAAATCTTTTAGAAATTTTTTTTGTGTAACACTTTATTTAATTTACAATATGTTCAATTACAAATAGAACAGTAAGCAAATATGATTCATTTTTACAATCAGTAGTCAGTCTTCATCCTGCGATAAAGCCAACAAACAAACCTTGCATTTTTTTACAACAAAGTGAGAAGTCCATGTAAAACTAAAAACGATGACTGAAGTCCAAAACATGGCACCTTTTCAATCTATAAACACAGTTACTATTGTCTAATAAATTTAGTGCAAGATGGTTCGGATGGTTTTCTAATTTTGTCAAATACTTTGCGCTAAACCTTTGGATTTCTTCTTTCACAGTAGGGGTACGAGCGCCTCTATGTAGTACTTCGTTAGTGACAAACCACGGGGCATGGAGGATGTATCGTAGAGCTTGAGATTGAAACCTTTGGATGATGTTAATATTTGATTGGCTGGATGTTCCCCATAGTTGAATACCGTACGTCCAAACTAGTTTTAAAATGACTTTGTATAACAGTAATTTATTTTCTGTTGATAACTTTTAATTTTTACTTAATAGCCAAGATAGATTTCTTAATTTTAAATTTAGGGAGAGCCTCTTATTCCAAATATGGCTTTTCCAATTAAGTTTTTTGTCAAGGATCATACCCAAGTATTTTACTTCGTTACTTTGTGGGATTTGGACATTGTTTAGGGTCACGGAAGGACAATTGTCTAATCTCGTTGTGAAGGTTGTATGGACGGATTTATTTTCATTTACTTTAATTCTCCATTTTTGTAGCCAATCGGATAGGTTATCTAAGCCAGTTTGCAACATTTCCGAACCTACCACGGGATTTACATGAGATGCCATAATAGCAGTGTCGTCAGCAAAAGTAGCCACACAGGTATTGGGATTTTCAGGTAGGTCGGCTGTAAACAAGGTATATAACACTGGACCCAGCACACTGCCCTTGGTAACACCTGCTTGGATTCGATGTAATTGCGTGACACTATCTCCAAATTTAACCCTAAAATACCTGTCCGCCAAGTAAGATTTAACTATCATATAAAACGTATGAGAAGGATTGAATTTGATTTTATAAAGCAGGCCAAGGTGCCACACTTTGTCGAAAGCTTGACTTACATCGATAAATACAGCTGAACAATAATTCTTTGTTTCAAGGTCTTCTTTAATTACATTCACAACTCGATGTACCTGTTCAACAGTAGAATGTCCCCGCCGAAATCCGAACTGATGACATGGAATCAAATTTTTCTCTGCTTAATTTAATTTAATTTTAATTTAACTAGAAAAATTAAATTTAAAATTTATAACTTTTAACATGGGGGTCATATGAGTTGCCAATAACAACAAAAAAGTAAACAAAAGAATCATCCAGCTGTTCATGACAAAGCCACTTAAAACTTTTATAGCACGTTACAGGAGAAAACTTTTAAGTACATGAGAATAGAACAGAGATAATACAATTGAGTAAAGATTGCTCATAGAGTATTATCCCCATCTAAAAATCCCAAACAGGTAAACAGCTGTGTTTTAGGTTAATTAGAAATAATTAATATCAAAGCAATAACGTGCATTTGTTTACATAAAGGTGATTTTATGATAAGATTTACTAAATTTAAATCATCAGTTTAATATTTCTTAAAGTTCGCAAATACAATTTAGGAAATAGAGATAAGCAAATTCTCAAAGATCTACAAAGAACAAGTTTATTTCATTAAGACAAGGTTCATATCAGAAAAAACGTGATATTATTCAACTCAATCCACCTCAAACTTCAGTTTGTACTTCAAAATATAGATGCTCAGAAAATTTATCATCATTTATGAAATTTATTATTACTAGAGGCTTGAAGGGGCTAATAGCCCCTAAGCATAATCCTTCTTTACTATAGTACAAAATACCTTCTTAGAAAATAGGCTTTTGGATCCACAAAATTATGATTATTTCTAGCATTTGGTTTTAATTAAACTAAGCAGACCTTTTTATATCCTAATGGTTTTTAAATAACAGCTATTTTACGTTATTTCTCATTTTATAGTAAGCTTAAAGCAATTTCAGTATTTTCCCCGAGTCCCTGAGATGGAGACCTTCAGTTTCAGCCCCCCCCCCATCATCTGCGACCTTCCAAACGCCCACAATTTCTTCGCAAAAATTTCGCTTACGTAATTATATGTATAATATATATATATATATATATATATTTATATATATATATATGTATAGATAATTTGGTATTAAATCTGCATCGTTATAACATATACTAAACAAACGTACTTAACCTTTTATAATTTTAAATTATGAAAAACTCAAACCCTTAATTATTATAAAATCATAAAATCTTAAATTTAAAATATTTTTTGTTATAGTACATTGAACGTGCATAGTTAGCTGCATTTAAAAACAAATCCCACATGCCAACATCTACCATATGGCTTTGAATCAAGCATTAGCACCACATGTTTAGTGTAAACAAAGCAGATGTTTTTCAATCTTTTCAATCCCAATGCATCTTAAATGGAAAATATTTTTCGTTACTTCTCACTTTCTGGTATATTTGGACATAATCTGCTATTTTTCCCGACCCCCTGGGGCCGAGACCTTTCATTTGAGTCATCTCCTGTCATCCTGCGAGCTGGCAAACTCTCACAACTTTGATTTTTAGAAATCGCTTACAGAATTAATAACTCGCCTTCGGCTCGCTGGGGGCTTCGCCCCCAGGCCCCCTACTGTGGGTCCCTTCAGAGCGATTTTAATATTGATAAGTAACGTAGTTAAATTGATTTATTTGTTTACATACAAATTCACCATACCATGTATATCTGGTCGTGGTCGGGGGGTTTGGAAAAATAAAAGTTACAAGACAAAATTAATTAAACAGTTTATAAGTATTCAGGTCAAGATATCATTAGTAGTTTAGGGGCGCAGTTGGTTATGGAGGTTTTCGTTGTGGGGGCTCCTCAACAAGTCCTGAAGGTTGGCCCTGGTTTAGGACGTATTGTGAGGCTTTCAGGGGCGAGTGTTGGTAAGGCTTGCAGATTAGGAAAAAATTAAGGAGGTGTGTACTGAACAGTCACAATACGAATTAACTCTTGACAAATCCTGGGAAAATTTACCGTTTGGGGGGGCAGTAGGGGGGGGGAGTACTCAGTGAAGGGATTTATGATGGAGTGGGTGGGGCTGTTGGGAAGGGCTGATGGGTTTCGGGTTGAGGTAAACGTATTTAATAAAAAAAATACAGGTGAAAATTAATTTAACTTTTAACAGATTCTCAGCACAAGTTATTTATTCAAGGGTTAGGGGGTTATTCGTGGTAGGGTTTTGGGCTTTGGGGTTAATTATATGAAAGTGGAGAGCTTGGTAGGCTCAAAGGGGTGGGGCAAAAGTATTGTTTTAAAAATAACATTGCCAAACATTTGAAAAATGGTGAATTTGTTTCATTCATTGGTCGGTTTCAGGGTTGAAAGGGATCTGAGCTATCTGAGGGCGAAAGAGACGAGATAGGGCAAAAAATCAAGTCGTACACATACTGATTGCAAATTATCAGGGTTAGGTAGTAAATCAAGGTGATATGAAATACATTACCTCGAGAAAATCGCTGGAATTTGGCGAATTTCGAATATTTTTTAAGTTTATATGCGTTTCAATACCAATAACAGTTATATTATTTACGGTTTGTAACTTTCATTCTGTAGAGATTATTTGTACCGAATTCTAACCCTCTACGTATAATAATAAATCTACTGGAGCTGAAAAACGTCGGGGTATCTGTACAGTCCTTTTTTCGATAGTTCCATCCGTTCGGCCACTAGAGCTCAAAATAACTTTGCTCTAAAAATAGAATTTTTAGCCATTTTTGTAATTTTTTTTGAGGGGGTTGAAATAAACATGGTGAGTTTTGATAATTTGTCCTGTATATTGACCCTCCAAGGAATATTCGTGCCAAATTTCAAGTTTCTATCTTATCTGAAAGTGTTTTTGAACCGGAATGAAATACCTCGAGAAAATCGCCGACATTTGGCGAATTTTGAAGGTTTATTTGACTTTATATACATTTTTATATTACAAATTAGTTATATTATTTATGATTTGTAACATAAATGCTATAAAGATGTTGTATACCAAATTTCAGCTCTTTACTTTTAATATTTAATCAACTGGAGCTGAAAACCTGGGGAAAATCTTCGGAAATTAAAAGTTCTACTGCTACCTAAGGGTGAAGGAGACGAGATAGGGCAAAAAGTCACAGGACCAAAGTTGTAGATCATGAAAAATCCGTAGCACGTGGTGTAGTCCGTTTTTGGATAGGACCTCTAGTTCAGCCGCTACAGACCAAAAACGAAAAGTACTTTTTTTTTAAATTCAAGTTTTCCTCCCTTTGGGGGGGTTGGGGGTGGAAATGTTTTGTTTTGACAATTTTTCCTGTGGTTTGACCACCAAACTAATATTCATGCCAAATTTCAAGTTTCTAGCTCATCGGGAAGTATGGTTTGAATTTGTATACGTGAGTGAGTCAGTTACACAAGCGGTTGTATAATATATAGATATAGAAGATAGATTATTTGTGACGTAAGATCATATAATTTGCATTTTCTGTGATATTGTAATCTAATAACGAATGGCAATGACGGCAATTTATGAATGCACCGTTGGGATATACAACATTCGTCACAGCGCTTGGCCACTGAAACGAGCAATGAGAGCATCGATTAGAAAACAAAAACCGGATAAATTCAATGAACAACTTAAACCTTTAGTAAATCAAATTACAAAGCTAATTGTCATTGTGGGGAGCAATATGAACATGTATATTTGGAAATGTCACTGCTTTCCCCCGAGCGAAGCTCGGTCCCCAGATATTGAACATATTTAACATAAGCATTTGAACGATATAACATTAAAAAATCTTAGATAAATAATCGCTAAACAGAATTTATACGTGTTCCAAAATTAATTTTAGTGGTAAAATTAAGCCTCACTGCTAGGGCGCCTTATGAAATTCGGCGCAAGCGTGGCTGGTACTAACCACACGTATTTGAGTGAACTACGCCGAATCCCTTCAATAAAAAAGCATAATAATTATGAAAATAATTTGTAAAGTCTTGAAAATGTTTAACAAAAATGTCGTAAAGATATGAAACAAAAATATCTAAAATAAAAGTTATTTTTAGTAGTTTAATTGAAGAGATTTGGTGAAGTGCTTGCGAACACGCATAGTCGGCGCTAGGCTCGCTTGCGCCAAATTCCAAAAGAGAGCGCCAGCAGCAAGGCTCAATTTTACTATTAAAATTCATTTTTAAACACGTATAAATTCTGTTTAGCGATCATTTATCCAAGATTTTTTATGTTATATTGTTCAAATGTTTATGTTAAATATTTTCATGAATTTTTATTCATTTCTACCGACGTATGAAGTATTTATTACGATAAAAGTCTGAGCCTGTCCTTTTTCCCTATGCTTAACATGGGGCGACCAAAAACTTCTTTTGGACCTTTGAAATGGATGAAAACCTAGAATTATACTATTATGATCGATTTTTCTCGGTCGTTTGTATTTCATCATTTGTATTCAGGTTTCACCATAATAGTTTTTTACTCCATAAAATACCGAAAAAACTAGGCTAACTTGGAAAATGGCCTGTGCGTATATCTTTTTGAGGCCATTATATTCTGACAATAGTTGACCTATTGGAATAAAATTTCTGTGCGTATAATTTTTCAACCTAGAGAATATATACACATACCAAGTGGCTAAGCTGTATCAAAGAGTGCAGGGTTTTGGTGAAAATTTACGCTAACCACACGTACTACCATTTAAATATGAATTTTAATATGAACTCATATTTTTAATATGTGTTTTAAATATGCATTTTAATTATTTCGTAAATACTATAAAGCTTTATTCACAAAAACATCTAGACTACATAAAGTTTTCGAAATATTAAGGTTAAGTAAGTGTTAAGTACCATTTGTTATGCGCGCCTAATGGTTTTATTTGTTTAATTTTTAATTCTCTTTATAGTTATAATAATGGCATTTTACTTTGGATGATTACTAAAATTCAAATTTCAACAGTACACACTTTTGACCGCAGACAACAGATGAAACTTTCTTCTTACTCGCAACGACGTTCTCAATTTCCCTTCAAATATTTTCTTGAATCATGTAGTAAAGTTTTCGGGGCTCGTCAAAAGTTTGTAAGCGTGGAAAATATTAATTTATACAATTTTAACAACTCTCTTAAATATGCGATGGCGATGGCATATCAATCGCTATTTTAAATGCATACGGTTTCTCTTCCGAGTTTTAGTTTCCCTCATGATCAATTAATTTAATAATAGTTAGTTATTGTTATATTCTTTTTACTTTCTCCCCCCTATACATAGTATATGGAGAAAGTATTGTTTTCGTCAAAATTTTCGAATTTGAGTTGTTAGTGGATATATTCGTTTTAGTGCTTCCTAAATCCAAAAAAGTGGTTTTCGGCCTGGTGTCTGTCATTCTGTGTGTGTGTGTGTGTGTGTGTGTGTGTGTGTGTGTGTGTGTGTGTGTGTGTGTGTGTGTGTGTGTAAACAAAGCTAGAGACGACACTAGTGGTCCGATTTTCATGGAATTTGGCATGTAGGTATAAAGCCGTGGTATCTCCAGGTGTATTTTTCATTTTTTTGAATTTTTGATTTTTAAGGGTATTTACCCCATAAAAAAATGACATAAAAAATGACAAAAATCCAAATTTCTCAAAAACGGCTCCAACGATTTTGATCAAAATTTCATGGTTTTTAGTGCTTAAGATGACAAACAAAATGACACCACCCGCATGTCTGTAAAAATTCAGGTTCAGAAGTTATGTGGGTTTAAGTGTTAAAAAATTCATATTTTTTTAGTTTCACAAAATCTGTAACCTCCAAAGTAAATATACTTTCAACCATCAAATTTGACTTGAAAAACTAAATAATCCAGTATTTCGAATCATTAGTTTACGTCAACTGGTTGCGGAGATAATTGATATTTTAGTTTGGCGGTAAACGCAGTACGTTGTCCAATGTTATTCTTATAGCAAATATTCAAAAACCGATATCTCTGTTATTTATTAACCGATTTTGATAAAATTTGGTAAGTATTCGTGTGATAGTTAATTGTTAATTTGTTTTAATTCACTATATAAATTTTCTGGTTTTAAATGACATTAAGGGAGAAAGTATATTTCAGTTTCCTGATACCGTTTATTATGAAGTGGTATACTGTTATATTAACAATTGTGGGGATATAGGCTACACGATTGAGGTTGGGATTTTTATTAGGACAGTTTCTCTTGTCATCCTTAAAGGAAAAACACTTAAATAAATTAATTGAAAACACCAGCAGAAAATTGATTTTTACTTGATTTAAGTCATCAAACTAATATTGTAAATGAGAAAGTTTGGATGTATGGATGAATGTTTGTGACTTGATCACGCAAAAACTATCGGCGTGATGTTAATCGGCTGAGTTTTTCAAAGGTAGATCTACTAGAATTCATGCAACATGTAGGCCTATTCACTTCCTTAAAACCCCCTCAGGCGATGCCTCGTGAGCGTGCTTAGTTTCAATGTTTACATTTTAGAGGAACATAAATAAACATTCAAGTACCAAAATATAAATAGTTTTGGATTCTACAATTTCACAGCTCAAAGAGAAGAAGTAAGATAGGCTGTAATTTTTTATCGTGAGCGAAGCCACGAGCAACTGCTAGTAGCTCATAAACGCATCAAAGAATATTGCAGATGCATTAAATAGTTGAGAAAAAATGATAGACTATTAGGTGACATGTATTTCGCCAAAGCCTTTTTATGACAGACCAGCAATTTTTTTAAGCATATGTCGATTGGTTGTACTTTCTTACTCATTATCATTATCTAATAGTTGCTTGTTCGGAAGTCCAACCTCACTGGAAGTGATTGGTTTTTCAAACGCCCGTGCAACGTCCAACGATGCGACAGTCGATTGCTGACTCTACGGCTCGACGGTACAGTACTGCAATTTACAAATTATTGCAAAGTACGTGGACAGAAATTTGTCGTCTTACCACCAGCTTACTTAGCAAAAAAATGTTTTTAATACAATTACTACTCGATAATTTACTACAGACTTATAATAAACACAAAGTATTTAGAAAAAAGTGTAAAATAAGATTAAAATTCGGAGGCAATTGTGAAGGAAAGTTTCCCCCTGAGAAACCAAATGCTACAAAGTGGACCAGTCACTTTAGTTAGGTGTAGTTAGAATGTAAGGGAAGACGAGGAGCCTCAATGGGCGGGGCGCTTGTGAACGACACGACGAGGGGATGAAGGGAAGGGAATGACCCTTGTTTTCATTGCTGTCTATTGTCTGGACGTGCGATCACAAGTAAACAAGGAGCAACATATTGAGCGACACACACGCACACACTGCGCCACTACAACTTCCCTTCACAGCACTGCAAGTGTGTGAGCGCGTGCGACCGATTACTCGCACACCGCCTCGCACGTGCTGGTCGATCTTCCCTCTCCATTATCATTCCAAGTTCCGCCACTCAAGATGATCCCGGTAATTCTGCATGATCAAAAACAGTCGCCGAGAAGCTCACGAGGGATTAGGTCAACAATTGATTCCCACTTATGTGCAGCTTTACGGATGAAACTTCCGTACTGTCAGGGGCATGTGCTGCAGTTAAAAATAAATTGGAGCAGCCCCAAGCTCACAAGGTTTAATGTTTTTGTTTTAATTCGCTACACAATGTAACGTCCTCTGATAAAAGCCGGGCAAACTTTAGTTATTTCCTCAAGTGGAGTTTTTTGCACAAAACTCGTACTTCTAGGCTGCTCCCTGGTTTTGATGTCAGAAAAATAATAACATAATATGTGTATAAGAAGAAACAAACAAAAAAACACACACACACACACACACACACACACACACACACACACACATTCAACCTACACTATTCCTACACCTTAGAGGTGCAAATTGTCGTCCAGTTTTCTTCAAATTCGATAGGAACGTTCCTTTCTATGATATGATGAACAAGTTGGCTATGACAATCTTGGGCAAAGAAATTGGAGCACCTCTATATCTAATTTTGGTGAGTAAGTGACTCAAATTTGGGCTTTTGGGACCTAACTAAGTATCCCACCAAATGTTCCAAATATCATTTCGATGGTTTTCTTAGTTAAAATACAAACATTTTGTCCTCTCGCAAGATTCATCTCAGAAAATAACCGAATTATCAACGAAATTAAGAATTAACTAAACGCAGTATTGCTTTGAGGGTATTTTGAACCCCAGAGGCCACATTCATAGTTCAATTTTCTCTCAATTCGGTAGAGATAGTCTTTTCTATGATTGGAAAGTTATGGGGAGATGAATCTGGAAACCTCTGTGCCCGATATTAAGCCAAAAATATGGGATTTGTTGGTCTAAAATGAGGCAATTTAACCCCGAAATTCAATTGCTATCACAAGCCACAGCATGCTGATGCGTACGTACCCATTGGTTGAAATAAAATTTATTTTTGTAAGGTAAAACTTTGAAGTTCCTAAATATTTTCATTATAGTAAAGGACAAGCGTATTCCTGAACATTCAGAAAAGTCTAATGTACTACAAGAAGACGTATTCCTGACCGATAAACCCGAGCACGGATTTTACCGGATTAGTTTACAGCGTAAAGGAGGGAGCTCACATTACTAATCCTGCACCACATGAGCAATGTTCGCTTGATTATATGCTTGGTTTCAGTATTATTTTGAAAACGGCTCCAAGGAATTCCTCCAAGGTCTGGAAATAACTAATTTCTGACTCAAAAACGTGTTCTATATAGGTTGCTTGGCCTTGGGTTAGACTTTTGTAATCTAATAAATCGGGGGGTTCCTGGTAAGATCACCCAAGTCCATATTGTCAAATTTTTCAGGAGAGCAAAAACAAACTTTACAACTGCGCTGAAAATTCACCAATTATGTTTATAAAATAAATATAAATAATATCTTGTAGTACAACTAAAACTCTCCCACCTCAGCGAATTTCAAATGCAAAAGAACGTATTTCAATCCAACGTAGTGAGATTTGACATGTTTTTGTAATCTCCATAAGAATAACATGGAGAATGAGTATGCAGGTTTGCTGCAACAGGTATTATAAAACTGGATGGTTTTAATTCAATAATTAGTAGATCTGAACTAGGAGAAGACATATACCAAGTTTTACCTAGATATGTCAAAAAAGAAGGAAGATATAGCATTTATTTTATTTCCCATAAGGATAACATGGGGAATGAGTATGCTGGTTTGCTGCCACAAAAATGGAAACTTCGGGGATTTTAGACTATCATACAATAAATCTCATCTAGATGAAGCCACAAACCAAGTTTTATTAGGATATGTTGAGAAATAAGCGAGATATAGAATTTTACTTTTTCCCATAAGGTTAACATTGGGACAACGTACTGTGTTTACCACTTTCGATATCTCGGTAACCAATGGACATAAAGCAATGATTCAAAATACTAAATTGTTTGTTTTTTCGAGCTGAATTCTATGGTGCTAACCAAAATTAGATACATTTTATTTTTCCATGTAAAAAACTCAAAAACCCCATTTTTGGGGGGTTTATCCCCCTTTACCCCCCCTTCCGGTGGTCCGATCGGGCTAGTTCACGAACTCGCCCAATTGATTGCCACTTTACATGACTGTACCAAATTTCATCAAGATCGGACCATATTTACGGCTGCTATCGTGCTGACAGACATATATATATATAGATAGATATATAAAAATTCGAACGAATGGTGTTTTTTGCTTCTGGTGGCCTCAAAATGAAAAGTTATCAAGGTCTCGGGCTTAGGTCTTACCATGAGACCTACGGTAATAGCTTCTTCCCTATAGGGGAAATTCGCTAAAACAAACCTACCAAAGTTGTAGAAAATGTTATCCTCTTTACTTTGTTAACTGCACATTTTGCCACTAAACTGGTTAATGACTAAACTGAGATATTTGACAAAAATCTAAAAAACTGCATATTTTTTAACAGTCTCTTGCTGTTTTTCCGGTCACACAGAGTTCCCATTTTTTTACAAAACAAACCTGACTTTTTTCATAACTGGACTATTATGCACAAATTAAAGAACTTTTATTTTATGATGGTATATTTATTTTACTGAATTATCTGTCACGTCTGAATTCTTTGCTTGAAATTCATTATTGGTGATGGCGATTTAATATTGGATGTTGATTTTTGCGGACAACTGATTAGTAAAAAACAAGTTTCAAGACATTTCGGGATCTGGAATCTGATTCCGTCTTCAGGTGGCAAAAGAACCTTGAAATATTTCCGATGCATCTATATCGTTCATGAAATTAAGGTCTTATATAAACTGTTTTGTCTGAAATACCTCAATAAATACAACAAATTATAATAACAATTACCATAGATTTATTTCAAATTTACAAGTATGATTTATTTTTGGGTCAAAATGATTTATTACAAATATGGGTTGTGGGTTTCTGCTATAGGCTCATAGGCCAATGTCCAAATTTTAGTTCTGTGAACTTGATCACATAAAATATAACTACTCCGACTGTTCAGTTGTAGAAACACATCTCTTCTAAGAATAGGTTCGTGCTGGGTGACAATCTCAGTTAAAATAGATGGATAAAATATTAATTTGGAAAAGATAAATTTTGAGTTTCACAACAATGTCAATAAAGCTTCAATCATAAGATGGCCAACTTATGTAAGTCACTGATAGTTTATTCAAATTTAACGTAAATTTTGGTTCAAAAGAATGTAAGAATAGGATCAAATCTTGATATTCAAAAGATACAAATTAGGCTAGAAAATGTTCTTGTTAATTTCTTCAAGTAGGTAAAATAATTTGGGCTGGTCTTACCAATCTGCAACAACAATTCTTCGTCAAGTACTTTAAATATTCATGCGAAATATAGACAAAGGATTTGGCGTTAAATAGTACTTTTGGCAAAAAATCCCTACTTTAGGTACTAGCAAACAAAACTAATCCTCTGACTTGGGAAATACAGAAATTAGGATCAATGTCCTAAATATTTTACTGAGATTAACACATCCCTCTCTTCTGGAAGCTGGAACAGGAGTCTCCTCTGGTAAGTTCCCTCAACACATTGTTGGTCATATGGGGTTCACACATCTTGAAATATCATTATTCTTGAGTTCACTCCACTGTAATTTGGATTAATCATGAAACTGAATTTGTAATATTAATTTTAATTCTTTATGATTGTAATTTCCGTACATTATACAGGGTGTCCCATAAGTAAAGTGCCAAACTTTGGGAATAGGTTATATGGGTCAAAATAAAGATAAAATGAAGAATAATTTTTTTCCAAAAACGCTTTGTTTACCAGATATCCGCCATTTTGTACTTTTAACAAAATATTTTTTATCTCCCAAGTTTTTGAGTCATTTTTTTTAAACTCGGTATGCACCTGTTTCTAGTCAATGTTAGTTTATGAAAAAATAATGAGCATGATTAAATAATAAATTTCAAAATGGCGGCCGTTTAAAATCTTTAAGTTGAAATAACAAAAAAAAGGTACGTTTTACGAAAAAAATATAAAGGATAACAATTTTTAGAAAATTTTATTTCTCATCTAATGACACCAAATTTATGAAAATCGGTTAGGAAAAAACTGAGTTATGATCGTATTTAGCTAGTGAGGCAGCATTTTTTTAAGCAAAATAGTCCATTGTTGTGCTGAGCCATGCGCTAATTCGACCATAACTCAGTTGTTTGTGAATCGATTTTCATAATTTTGGTATCGTTGGAATGGAAATAAAATTTCCTAAATATTATTGTTCTTTATATTTTTTTGTAAAATATACCATCACGTGTCGTATGATGTCACGTTCAGTGACAGTGTGAAACGTTAATTCAGTAGGAAGTAATTGAAGCTTCATACATAAAACTAGCAGACCAACCAGTTGAAAGCCAGGGAAATTAAAGTGTCAGCAAATAGAGTAATTACTGACAAATCTGTTCAGAATTCTCACAACACGTTAAGTCGTAGCAAGGCCAAAGGGCAAAATCAGGTTAAAAATTAACTAAAAAACACAAACAGACACAAGGAATTTGCATACCGCATGTCTTTGTTTCAGATTGTCAACACCGGAAGCGCGCTGTGATTTGGTCGGCTATGGCCGCCGCCATTTCCATCGCCTCTGCCATTTCCGTCGCCGCCGCCGGCGCCGCCGCTATTTCATTTCCTCCCAAAAGTTCTATGCTCTACTCTGATTGGGTGTGGACGTATTCTCTCCTGATTGGTGATTCTTGATACTTTTGATTTCTGTATTATATTGTGTATTTTATCTCAGCATAATGTTTTTGTGACTGCTTTTACAGTTCTCTGTTTTAGCTATGTTTTTTCCAAGTTATCCTGGCTGTGTGTTACTAATCTTGTTATGTTCTAGGGTGAGATGTTTTATGCCATTTCATTCATATTTAAGTCAAAGTCAAAGTCAAATTCTTTATTGTCGTAAGACTATAACTATAGCATTGACAATATGTCATAATAATTGCAAGTGACTGCAATTTCAAAATATACAAAATAAAACAAGGAATTAAAAATAAAATTATGCAGAACATATGTCATTATAATATGATTGAACACTGTAATATTCTTTTTTGATCAAGAGCAGTTTCAAACTTTCTTTAAATTTGCCAACATTGGGCTCTGATTTCAGATTGTTTGGAAGAGAGTTGTACAGTTTTATTGATGAGTAAAAGGTTTGTTTTTCATAGAGTGTCGTATTGTGACGTGGGATGGAAAGAGAAGATTGGTTGAGGAAATGATAATGACTATTATTTTGAAAATCATAAAGTTGTCTGTGTTTCATCAAAAAGGTCAAACATTCTAAAATATACAAGCAGGGAAAAGTCAAGAGATTGTTGGATGAAAATATTCCCCTACATGAATCCAGCCTTTTCATCCCGCAGATTACTCTCAAGGCCTTCTTCTGCCAACGGAACACCTGCTTATGATTTTCTATTTCAGAACCCCAAATTGCTAATCCATATGTAACATGAGGAAGAAAACATCCGTAGTACACCGCCATCAAAATTTCCTTATTTGCAAAAAAAGATAAACGACGAAGAAGAAACACGCAGCTACTCGACCTATTACAAACCTTATCAATGTGCAATGAATAATTTAATCTAGAATCAATGACAAGCCCTAAGAAATTAGTCTGCTGGCTAGATCCTATTAAACAATCCCCAATCATAAAACTTGACTCAAAAAATGAACTATTGGGGGTTTTCATCCTAAAATCAACAAACTGTGTCTTCTCCGTGTTGACAATAAGATTATTTTCACTGAACCACTGCAAGAGCTGACTAGTTATGATGAAAGAGTTAATTTCGAGAGACTCTCTACATTTGTTAGAAACACTCAGGGAAGTGTCGTCTGCAAATAAACAAAGGTCAATACCAGGGACACTGCTAGCGACATCATTGATAAACAACAAGAAGAGAATCGGCCCGAGGACCGATCCTTGAGGTACCCCAGAACAAACATTAATTTCCTTAGACATATGATTCGAAAGATATCCACCCTCATCAACGTGAGAAATTTGAACAAACTGTGAACGTCCATTCAAGTAAGAAGACACCCAGTCAAATGATTTTCCCCTTATGCCAAAAGTGTTAAGTTTCTCAAGAAGCAGTTTGTGATTTACCATGTCGAAAGCTTTACTAAGATCGAGAAAGAATCCAAAAACACCCTCTCTACGATCCAGAGCTCCTGAAACATTATTTACAAAACTAAACATAGCATCAGTAGTTGAGCAGTTTTTTCTGAAACCAAATTGTTTAGTAAAAATTGAGTTGTTGTTTTCTAAGAATGGAAGTAGGCGGTTCAAAAAGAGCTTTTCAAGAACTTTTGAAAAGGTAGAGGTCAATGAAATTGGTCTATAGTTGTTAAGAATAGTGGGATCTCCTTTTTTGTGAATAGGTTTCACAATAGCTGATTTTAAAGATGATGGAAAGAGGCCTTCTTAAAATGTGATATTTGCGAGATAAGATAGTGGATAAGCAATAGTGTCAACTATCTGTTTCAACAATTTTGAGGAAATACCATCACTACCTGCAGAAGAACTGGGGTTAAGGGACTGAATAACCTTGGCAACTTCTTCTGGTGTGGTGGGATGTAAATATAGAGAAGATAGAGAATTTGACAACCTATTACAGTTTGATAAGGCAATTGGATCATTTGAAGCGTTTATGCTACCTACGTTAGCAAAGAATGTGTTGAAAGAGTCAGCAATAATATCAGGACTTGTTGAAAGATTTCCTTCATGCACTATCTGAAGATTTTTATGGGAAAAAGACAATTTTTTAGGGTTCATTTCATTTACAATACTCCACACCGCTTTTGACCTATTGTCAAATTTATTAAGATGAGAAAGAACATTGTTTGCCTTAGCCAACTTTACTGCAGCCCTGTACCTTTTTTTCAGGTCAAGGTAGGATCTCCTAAGTGGATGATCAGAGCAAAGATCTTTAATGGATGAATACAGACTGAGGAGGTGTTCCTTTAAATCAGACAGTTCCAAATCAAATTTGATTTTCGTAAAAGACTTCTTCTCTTTAGGCTTGGTCTTTCTACAAGGAAAAGCAAGTTCAAAGTAGTACTTAACAACGGACAAAAAAGCGTCAAATTTGTTATCCAAGCCTTGAGCAGAAAACATGTGGTCCCAATTTTCCCTTTGAAGAATCGACTTAAAAATACGAACATTATCGTCATTGAATGATCTTTTCACCATGTATTTAGGTAAACAAGAAGAAGGAGGTGAGGCAGTGGCGGCCGGCCCATAAGGACTCTCGGACGCCGCCCCCCCCAGAAGATTTTCAAATATACTGAATTAAATTAATTTACATATGTATCCGACAAAGAGTGAAAAACCACTAATTTTCATTATACTTACCATTAATGATGAATTCATTTCAACTATAAGCATCGAAATATTTTGCAAAAGTATTTAGGAGTCAACTGCTGTTGCGCGTTTATCTCGCGGACGCTGCCCGGAGCGTCCCAATCCTAACGCATGCTATCTTATGGCAAATCTAGCAGACAGTGGATAGGGTGCTCTGACGTCATTGCCGTGTTGTGTTATACGCAGCCTGGGGCAGCGTCCGAAGATGCGCGCGCACATCAGTAATCAGTGCAGCCACCACAATCTGTTTGCGGCATTAAGAAGCTGAACCTTTGCTGCCGTTATGATTGCACGATTCATGTTGGTGCAACTGTTGTTTATTCGTTTTAGTAACCATAGCAACCTACCAATCTCTCTAACCTCGTAACCTAAACGTTGAGGGATGGGAGCTAAAGTGAGGTTATTTGTTTACATTCTGTGTTTCATGTGTCTCTTTTACTCCAATGAGTCGGTAACCAGGGTTGGTGATAATTTATTGTTATTATTTTAATAGTGAATTCAGCGGATATTGGTAGACCATGAAATTGTGAATTTGGTGAATCAAAGGTAAGTGTAATACACAAAATCCTTAATGCTCTTTTAGTAGTTAGTAGTAAGTGAGTCCTCCTGTTCATTTAACCCACCAGCCGCCACTGAGGTGAGGATAATTTTATGTCCATTAATTGGGCATGATGGTCAGAAATTCCAGAGACTATTACTTCAGTGTGTGCCAAGGTTGAAGGAATATTACAAAACACAAGGTCAATAAGTGATCTAGAACCATTAAACTCTCGCGTGTATGAAAGGACAGTATTCTTCAACCCAAAACTCAACATAAGGTTGACAAGCTGTTTAGAAGAGCTATGATTTGCAGACAAGTCTATGTTGAAGTCTCCCGTAACTATAACACTATGATGATTCCTCACAAATGAACCCAAGCAATCCTGGAGGGAATCGAAGAAGAGGGTATAACTCTCCACCGTTCTATGAGGTGGCCTGTAAAGAGAGAGTAGAAAAAATGAAGTATCATCACAAGTGAACGTAACAGCAGCCATCTCACAATAGCCTTCAATCGAAAATTTACTCACATCAACAGTTGTGAATGCTAAAGACTCCTTAACAAAAATGCTTACACCACCCTTATCCGTATGAGATCTACAAAAACTAGCAGCTGTAATGTAGCCTGGGAAAGAAAACATATTTAGTTCATTTTCACGAAGGAAGTGTTCGGAAAAGCAGATTATCTCAGGGGACATAGAATCAATGAACATTTCAGCCATATCCATTTTGGCCACAATACCCTGGATGTTTTGGTGGAGTATTTGTAGAGAGTTACCCCGAACTATCTCGGAATCCAGACAGGCGTTCTGACGTACATTCTGTGATTCCACCCCTGCAGATTCATTCCTAAAAAAGGCGTTTGTGAATCATTCCGCTGAGAGGAAATGATGGTGGGTTGAGTGTTAGTCGAAATATGGACTGGGATATGATGAACTGGATCAGAAACAGATGTTGGCGAAATGTAGTTCCAAATCATACTTGCAATACGTTTCTTACCCCTTAAGTTAAAGTGCAATCCAAACCTAGTGTAAAAGCATGAATCAAAAATAGAAGCCAATGATAAAAATGTTGCGTGACTCGTCTTTGAAACTGCACTTGAAATTTGCTCATTAATCAACTTAATATCGTTGTTCAGTTGCGGCTTGTCTCGCCTGTAAGGAAGGCTTACAACTACCAGTCGAGTTTGCAAAGTATTTTTGAGCAAGATTTCAATCTGTGACATCATATCACTATTACAGGATGCTGAGCCAACATTGTTAGTGCCCCCAATTACTACAAGTAAATCATTTTGGTCCATGTCCTTAACAATACAGTCCACATTTTCAATCACTTGTTCAAGTTTACCATTTGGTTTCACTATACCTAACACTTCACATTTATGAGAAGAACTCTTGCCAAGGATGAGATCCGCCAAGTGGCGACCATGGCTGTCAGTTAATAGTCTTATTTTACTATCAATTTGTTTAACATTAACAGTATTAGATTCTACAGCAGTACAGGGGCTTGACAATATTTCATTAATTTTCACATTAACATCTGTAGAGCTAAAACACACATCTGACATCTTAGTGGATTTTTTAGTCTTACAACTGGTTTTATTTGATTGTTTTGTCTGAACTACAGTCTCTTTGGTACAAGATTCATTGGTATCCTTAACTGTACAACATTCACTTTGTGAGCCAGCCTCACTTTCCTCTGAGGACAAAACCTCAAATCTATTCATAGACAGAATACAAGAAGGGGTAATATCAACTTTATGCCTTGATTTGCTGTTAACCACCTTCCAATTATCATCATCGACTTTCTTAAGCTTAATAATATGAGAGGGTCTGACAGTTGAAACTTCCTCACTAGAGGATTTTTTTGAGCTCTCGCCTTTTTTTAAGGATGAACCATTGAACCAATCAATGAAAGAGGAAGGCTCATAATTGTACATACAGAAATAATGTAAAATGTGTTTTGCATGCACAATGACATTTATACCACATTCGTATGAATTTTTTTGCTGATGACAATCCATTTCTAGCACACTCTTAATACTAAATTTACTAGCTAAAAGAACGGCAGAGACACGGTTTCTTCCAGTCAGCGAATCAAAATGATATGCTCGTTTAGACTGCAAGTCACAAAACAGCATGCTCCAGTGGGATCCACTGTCTTCCTTACCAGCTTCAGTGCTGTTGCTTACACAACAAAAAACATAGTTACATTTGTCTAATGCTGGAATGTTTAATACTTCAGCTGTAGGGCCCTGCTCACTCATTTTAAGCGTATGAGTGGCGGAGGGACCCAGCATTACACCATTACAGTTCTTTGCGATAGAAGACATGGAATCAAAGTAAGAATTAAGAACAGAATCACAGAGCCACTTGTCTTTGACCCATGAACGACCCTCAATCTTTAACAATTCATCTGATAAAATGTTAACTTTAGTACTAAGAGCATTGTTTTTCTCGTTATGTAACTTAATATTAGACACCAAATCTACATTCTTAATTTTAATTTCATTTAGCGCTTTTTTCAGATCAAGGTTTTCAGCTAACAGATCATTGTACATCCTAGAGCTATCTTTTAACTTAACATCAAGAGCATTTATTTTCTCCTGCAAAGCTAGTTTTTCCTCACAAATAGCATCCTGGACTAGAAAGGACTGATCCAATTCTTTCTGCCTAAAGCCTTTTTCTAATTCTAGCTTAGAGGTAAGAAGAGCGATTTCCCCTCTAGAGGTCTCTAGTAAATTGTCAGATGATTGATTTTGGAGCTTTAACAATTCAAGAGTTTCAATTAATGATGTAATCTTTGAAACAAGCCTAGAGAAGTCTACATCAGGATTTTTCAGAGACAAATCATTTATTTCTAGTGATAGGCTTTCAATCATATCCTCAACATCAGTAACAGGAGTAGAAAATATAGTTTCATTCTCCATAATAACGAGATAATAAAAAATAACACAATAATAATAATGATATTAAAATTGATGTATTTATGTAAATGATGTATTTATTGTGAACAATGTTTATCTCTCTTTGTATTTAAGTAATAAATAGTCAATGATTGAAATTATGAACTTAAACATTCAGTATGGATATGCCAAAATATATACCACTATCTCTTAAAAAATGCAGATACCTTAATATCACCCCCAGAAAGTCACCAGTCATTTAGAATAAGATTTGTTAATTTCATTAAATAATAATTCAATATTTGATATTTCAATTATAAACCTTGTTCCTTACTAGTTAATTAATAGTTGAATAATCATTTGTTAAAGAAGTTAATAATGTATTACCATAAGATAATAATGTATTACCATAATTATATATATACAGGGTGTCCCATAAGTAAAGTGCTTCCATAAACTTTATGGAAACCCATACCCATACCCCATAAACCCATAAACTTCGGGAATAGGTTATATGGGTCAAAATAAAGATAAAATTAATAATAATCTTTTTTTCCAAAAACGCTTTGTTTACCAGATATCCGCCATTTTGTATTTTTAACAAAATATTTCTTATCTCCCAAGTTTTTTAATCGATTTTTTTGAAACTCGGTATGCACCTGTATCTAGTCAAGGTTAGTTTATGAAAAAATAATCAGCATGATTAAGACTTAAGACAAAAGACATTTATTGGTCATATTTTACATGCATTGACAAGTCATGTAGGTAGGCTAATACATTAAGTATTCTGTCTTTGATCAAATATTTAAATATTTAACTTGTAATAGGTTAAAACATAAGTAGGCCTAAACAAATTCCAAAATTTAATTTATGCATGCAAATTGTAATCAAACTAATAAAATTAACATTCCATTCTCAATAATTTATCTTAAATCTAAATCACATGCCAATAAATAATTATACAAAAATAATTTAATCATCGATTTGTCAAATATGCTACAAGATTTAAATAGTTTGTAATAAATTTTCTGTCATGCTGAAAAATTCATCTTTATGGTAGAACTGGTTTTTGACTAGAAAAGAAAACAATCGTTTTTTGAAAGCCCTAAATTCTAAGTTTATCACAGCCATGGGTAACTTATTAAAAAGCCGAATGCCCATAACAACATGCCCTGCTCTTGTTTTTTCCAAATGAACCTGAGGCAAATCAATTCTTTCACAATTTCTCGTACTTATGCTATGAACCTCATTCCTACTCTTGTATCTAAAACTATTCTTATATGTAAACAACAGAAGATGGTATATATATATATATATATATATATAAATTTACAATGGTCAAAATTTCTAAATCAACGAAAAGGGGTTTACAATGAGCTAGTCTTCCGGCTTTAGATATTATTGTAATAATTTTTTCCTGCAACAATAAAACATCATGTATTTTTTGTGAAATTCAATAGTAAATTAGACCATAAGCAGCTATTGAATGAAATAATGCAAAATAAGCGGACTTTACATAAGTTGAAGGAACATAGTGTACTAATCGAGAAAACAAGAAAACAACTCCTGAAAGTCTGTTTGTTAACTGTTCTATATTAGGGGTCCATGTTCTTACTTACTTACTTACTTGAACTTATAAGTCTGGTGCAGGGTGCTCCTTGATGGGGCGATGGACGCGTCAAACGTGCCCAATCTTGGTTAGGTCACGGGAAAAGGTTGTTAAGTTAATATTAGAAGAGAATATATTAGAAGATAAAAGCAGAGAAAAATATCACAACAGAGAAAGAGTGAGAGAGTGTTAGCTGGTTTATTTATTTATTTATTTCATTTAAATACAATATTCGGTTACACAGCAGTTATAAATATTAATCTCTCTAGCTTAAAAGCTAATTGAGAGATCAGCTAATCACATAAGTTATAACAAGCGCTTCGATAAATTTTATATATATATATAACAAATTAACTTATGAAAACTAATATAACAATCAAAACATATGCAAAGAGGGAAATTTATTTCGCAAAGTGACTATTTACATCACTGCGAGGAAGAATCAATCAGGTTATCAATGCGAGGTTATCAATCAGAATGCCCAAAAACTTAACATATTCATCTGATTCTAGGCCATCAGGTACGTTCCTGAGACTAAATATGACTGATTTTGTTTTGTCATTGTTTAAAAGGAATGAGTTAGCTGCAAACCAATCTGAGACGCTCTTAACCATATCGTCAACATGCAAACTTAATATATCTATGTCGGAGCCATGCATAAGAAAAGTTGAGTCATCGGCATATAAGTAGGTATCACAGTCAACATTACTAGGCAGATCATTTATAGCGATCAAGAAAAGAAATGTCCCTAAAATGGACCCTTGTGGGACCCCACAAAGTACATTTTCCAAAGCTGACCGCTCGCCCCTGACACAAACTACCTGCCTTCTGCCAGATAAGTAAGAACTTAACAGGCTTAACGCAGCCCCACCGACTCCGTAGTGCTGTATCTTGTTCAAAAGCATCCGATGGTCGACGCAATCAAAGGCCTTGCTCAGGTCGCAGAAGGTGACCCAAGCAAAGCCTCTGCCCTCAAGAACATCATGTATTTTGGCAATCAACGCACCATAGCGTCGGTGGTACTGCGCAGCCTCCTAAAACCAAATTGTGATTCTTAAAAGCATGCCTAAGGCCTCAAAATGATAACTAGCCTGTTGAAATATGATGTTTTCTAACACCTTCGACAGGGTAGGAACCAGATAGACTGGCCTGTAATTCGCAGGATTTTTCTTATCTCCCTTCTTATGAATCGAAGTTATTTTTGCTACTTTCGAAATTTCAGGAAAGGTTCCTGTCTCAAAACATAGGATAATGGCAGTGGCCAGCGGCTTTGCTAAAATGTCACCAACACTTTTAACAATATAATTAGACATATCATAATAATCTAGAGCTCTTGAATTGTTCAAGTTTGAGTTAAGTTTGAGCTAACCTTTTTGACATCAACTTCATTCACATGCTGCAAATAGAAGGCACGAGTTGCATGCGGAACATTCAGTAAATAACTATCAAAAGTATTATCAGGCCTAACAATATTAGATCTTATTACATTAACAGATTCAACAAAATACATATTCAATGTGTCAGGATTAATTGGTATATCACAGCTTTGACTAGAATCTTTAAAATCTTTGATGACTGACCAAGCTCCCTTACATCTATTGGTTGAACTTTCTATAATCTTAACATTATGGTTATACTTAGCCTCTTTGATTTTTTGTTTATAGGTTTTCCTTAAACTACGGTAATGCAACTTGTCTGCCTCTGATCCTGTCATATGAAATATTTCCAGAGCAACATTTTCGACTTTTAAATTTGCAAGGTTTTTATTATACCATGGCTTTTTGTTAGCTTTATATTCTTTACAGTTCGGCTTAATCCTTTGCAGTGGAAACGAATTCTGAAAAACTAAATTAAAGGTATTAAAAAAATATTCAAAATACATATCTGCCAAACTAATCCTATTATCACAGCCCTGATCAACTAAACCTAAATTAAAATTACTTAAAACTACGTCATACATTTCATCCCACGGAATTTTAGAAAGTTCATTCTTGAAAGATACCATGTTGGCTTCAGAAAATTTTCTCCTGTAGACGGGTTTGCTCTCATCAGTCAGTCCCGCCCGTTCATTCGACTCGAACAACAAGCGACACCACAGCATTGAGTGATCGGAGTAATAGCATGGTTCCACAGCCGTGTAACAATCGTCCTTCTTGGCATTAGTGAAAACATTGTCCAGACATGCATTTCCCCTGGTAGGTTGGGTATTTAAGCAGTAGAAATTGTATTCCTTTAATAATTTTATAAAGCGTTCACTTGAATTTTGTAATCTAATAACATCAAATTTTGCATTTAAATCCCCCCCATATACAAAAGTATAGGAAAACCATTTCGGTTGATTAAAAAATTCAAAATACTATCCAAAGACTCCAGGAAAATATTCACATCTGCCTCTGGGGTGTGATAAATAACCACCACTACCAGCTTAAGTTCATTTTCCACTAAAGCACATACTTCGAAATGCCGTTCCTTGGCAAAGTCGCTAAGGTCTAAAGGTAAGCAATTAAATTTGTCAGAGGCATAGATAAGTGTTCCTCCTCTCGCAATGGAAGGTCTCTGATACCAAGTTACCAACTTGTAACCCCGTAATTTCAACAGATCAATATTAGGATCACTTACCCAATGTTCCGACAAACAGAGAAAATCACAACTGTTGTTAATGGCTGCATCTTCCAGCATGTCTATTTTGTCCCTGAATATTAAGATACAAAAAGGTGAAATTAACAAATAAAGCTTGAGAAGGACATCATACTGCGAGTTCCTCGGTAAAAAAGAAGCTAGCCTAGGCCTATATTGTTGTCTAGGAAATACAAACTCCTTCACTAGGGTTCCTTCTGGCCAAAATTCCTCTACAAGAACCTTTTCCAGACTTTCCTCGGGGATTCCAACTTTGAAGGACCTATAGGTGTCATACTTGGTTTTAAGTTCATTACACTCAAAAGAAGTGATTCCCGAATCTTTAATATACTCCTTTACATCACTGATCTCCACACTTTTTCGACCCTCGAAATAAACAACCATGTCAGTTTCTTAGAACTCTTCACTTTATTGTCTCCACCTTTATTACCAATAATAATCTTCTGCTGCCTGTTGTTGTTTTGCCTCTCATAACCTTCATTCAGATAGCTCTTGCGTTGTTTATTTTCTGTTTCAAAAAAATTCAAATCGATGAGTTTCAAAAAAATCTATTCAAAAACTTGGGAGATAAGAAATATTTTGTTAAAAATACAAAATGGCGGATATCTGGTAAACAAAGCGTTTTTGGAAAAAGATTTATTCTTCATTTTATCTTTATTTTGACCAATATAACCTATTCCCGAAGTTTGGCACTTTACTTATGGGACACCCTGTATATATATAATTATGGTAATACATTATTATCTTATGGTAATACATTATTAACTTCTTTAACAAATGATTATTCAACTATTAATTAACTAGTAAGGAACAAGGTTTATAACTGAAATATCAATTATTGAATTATTATTTAATGAAATTAACAAATCTTATTCTAAATGACTGGCGACTTTCTGGGAGTGATATTAAGGTATCTGCATTTTTTAAGAGATAGTGGTATATATTTTGGCATATCCATACTGAATGTTTAAGTTCATCATTTGAATCGTTGACTATTTATTACTTAAATACAAAGAGAGATAAACATTGTTCACAATAAATATGAATGAAATGGCATGAAACATCTCACCCTAGAACATAACAAGATTAGTAACACACAGCCAGGATAACTTGGAAAAAACATAGCTAAAACAGAGAACTGTAAAAGCAGTCACAAAAACATTATGCTGAGATAAACACAATATAATACAGAAATCAAAAGTATCAAGAATCACCAATCAGGAGAGAATACGTCCACACCCAATCAGAGTAGAGCATAGAACTGGTGGGAGGAAATGAAATAGCGGCGGCGCCGGCGGTGGCGACGGAAATGGCAGAGGCGACGGAAATGGCGGCGGCCATAGCCAACCAAATCACAGCGCGCTTCCGGTGTCGACAATCTGAAACAAAGACATGCGGTATGCAAATTCCTTGCGTCTGTTTGTGTTTTTTAGTTAATTTTTAACCTGATTTTGCCCTTTGGCCTTGCCCTTAGCCATAGAGTATGTAACTTCTTTCCTTAAATGTAATGCTTTTCTCAATGTAAATGAGTACCTGCAATTTGAATTTTAGCTACTTATTGGGCTGAATTGTTTCATAATCTATCATCTTTTATGTTCTGCCCTTAAGGTTCTTTAAGAGTAAACCTGTCTTTTAGGCTTAGTTTTTTTTGACGATGTCTATTGTACCCTGTATTTAACGACAATAAATGTTCTTGATTCTTGATTCTTGCTACGACTTAACGTGTTGTGAGAATTCTGAACAGATTTGTCAGTAATTACTCTATTTGCTGACACTTTAATTTCCCTGTCTTTCAACTGGTTGGTCTGCTAGTTTTATGTATGAAGCTTCAATTATAAGTATTACTTCCTACTGAATTCACGTTTCACACTGTCACTGAACGTGACATCATACGACACGTGACCTCACTCAGGGGAGGGTCTGCCCCCCGTATTGATGAGACTTCTGCCGAATTCCTCAAACAGCATCTAAACTTATTTTTATATCCACTCCTTCATTTAATTAATCTTAGTTTGACATCCAGTGTATTCCCCAATATTTTTAAATTAGCTAAAGTATTTCCCTAATATAAATCAAACGAATTTACAGATGTGAACAACTTTCACCCCATATCTATGCTGAGTGTCTTTTCCAATGTTTTGGAACGAATAGTCAAAGATCAATTAGTTTCTTACTGCTCTGTTTGACACCAGCAAAGATATCGATTATAATACTTCGTACATTAAGCGATGTATGTTATTTTTTGGACCTTAAAAAAGCATTTGAATCAGTTGATAGATGTAAATTATTGGAAACTTGAAAATATTGGAATTCATGGTGTAGCTCTTTCATGGTTCCGTAGTTATTTAACCGACATAAGACAGTGTGTTGTTATTAAGTGATATTAGGCCTTTAGATTACGGAGTTATTCAGGGAAGCACTCTTGGTCCGATTTTTTTCTTATTTACATAAATAACATTTCTAAACTAAATCTAAATGGAAAACCTTTCTTGTTTGCAGACGACATATTGCAAAATTGAGAGAACTAATTGGAAGAACGTACGTTGTAATGCTACCAAAGATCTTATGGTGCTAAAAAAATGGTTTGATCAAAATTTTCTTTCGTTGAATGTCTCTAAAATTAACTTCATGCCTTTATCATTGAGATCTAATTCCGATTATTTTTTGTAAGATCTTATCATTCATTCTTGTGGAGATTACTAAAATAGAAACCGCTTTTGTGAATCTATCCAAAAGGTAACTTTTTATAAATATTTAGGTGTTGTTTTTGATAATAGAATGAAATGGATAGATCATATTCAATTTTTAATCTCTAAATTTCGGAAGTGTATTTATGCTTTCAGACAACTGCGGGAAGTATTAACATTCAATGAAATCAAATTGGCATACTTACGCTTATGTGCAATAGTTACTTTCATTTGGCATAGTCGTATGGGGTGTATTGGTTCCAACAATTTTAAAACCCCTTTTTGTCATTCAAAAGTTAATGATACAAATCTGTTTTAAGAAACCTCTTTGTTACCCAACAGCCGCACTATTCCATGAGTTATAACTGCTTAGCGTTAGATAATTGTTTATTAAGACCTTGATGATTAATATTACTGGAAATAAACTATTTTTTTCATTTCATTAGTTTTCTTTTGAAAAAATGAGTCTGAATTGCGCATCAGTACAATGACTTATCTGTTATTTAACGTGTTTTTTTTTTATTCAATGACTAAACAGCGTATTTAGCTATATGATGTTGGAAGTAAACAATATAAATTGGCACTCTTAGCATCTTGTGTACAGTTTTGACGATTTTAAATAACTGTAATAATTATTCTTAAATGCATAAAACTAGACGTGCCAACCTGGAAAACCGAGCCGTGCTCGGTACTATATTATTTATATCTGTATTTTTAAGGCTATTAGTTTCAACTCAATTCCTTTCTGCCTAACTGTCTCGGGTCATTATCCTTTTATTTCAAACGTATTTCAACACTCAATGAAATTATTCTTACCAAATGGCTACGGCAAGTTGAGTATTCTATTGGCAGTCTCTCAAGTGATTATCCTTGCACACCAAATTCATACTAATCAAATTCAAGTTCAATCTTTTTTAAATTCAATAATTGCTTAATAGTGTACAAGCACAAGAAGAAAATACAAAATTTAAATGGGCGGAACAGTTCTATGGAAGGACATTCTTGAGAGCAGGGTCACATCAGCTGTCTATGCACATACCATACAACACCTCAGTTGCACTCCAAACTGCGAAAATTAATTGGTATTGCAGTTATAATAATTATTATAATTATTATATACTATAGACTTTACATACTTACTTTTACTATAGACTTACATATTTAGACTTTTGGCATGTAAACAACATACTTTTATTGTAAATTTAATAACTTTTCGACGCTAAAATTATTTTTAAGTGAATGGATTGAGATGTTTTGCTTACATAGGGGACGTTTGTGAGTTAGAAATACGTATAATCCACCACCCTCCAACCTGATTTATAGCTTTACTATACAGTTGTACATTTACCATGATTCACCAATCAAGCACTTTAACAGAATCAAACTGGTTATGACCAGTCAAAAATTACAACTAAAAATAACAATAACATCAATCAACAATGTCGTGCAATGGGTTCATTAATTACGACATTTTCTCCATTCGATAATGGTTATATCATACTCTTAAAAACCTTTAATCCAAGAATTTCATTTGATGTACACGTTCCAATAAAATACATGGTTCATTTCATTGTCAAGTTCAGTTCCACTCCAGATCGATTCCTGATTTTATAATTTAATCGAACGACAACAAACAGCCGCGAGTTGGTTTACCGA
Organism: Flexamia atlantica; assembly: GCA_035578135.1. Taxonomy (NCBI): domain Eukaryota; kingdom Metazoa; phylum Arthropoda; class Insecta; order Hemiptera; family Cicadellidae; genus Flexamia; species Flexamia atlantica. The sequence goes on along the minus strand of JAQJVK010000001.1, from coordinate 78,951,134 downwards.
AAGCTCGGATGGATTCCCGGTTCGATTCCCGAGGCTAATGGATGTTTGCGTTACATTACGAAAAAGACAAGCATTTAATATGCAAATCATAACAGATGTTAAGTAAAAACTAAAGCAAACACGCCCGTATGAACGAGAGCGGCCTCGCGAGCGCTATTAGGACCCCTAGGTGGCGTAATTAAGTTACCCTTGGGCTTTTGATTTCTCCGCAACACAGGGGCACCTGGCGCTTCACACGGCGCTCTCCCTCTCTCTCCCTCTCGCAGACTCATCCCTCTCTCTCTCGGCGTGACTTGGAAGCTGCGTGTGTGAGATCACACCGCGCTACTAGCCGGTCGCAGAACGTGAGCTCTCGCTACTCCTATTGTGAAAACATTGATTTATGCCCTTTTGGCATGATAGCGTTCGTGATCGCAGGTCCTCTGTTAACTTCTGCGGACAAGCGGTGAATCTCTCGCCGCGGCTGCTACATTTAATGGATCTAGAGAGGGAGATGAGAATTTTCTTTTTTAAACTTGTACTCAAAGTTACGACTATTTAGGCCTAAGATCTATATGCGTATTAGTAACTGAACAAAATGGATATGCAAGTTTATTAAATAATCATTTAGTCTGTAATACTATGATTAGATATAATATTATTTAGGCCAAATGTTAGCATTATTGAAACAACAAAGTTAAAGTGAATTAGAAAAAATTTTTTTTGAATAAATTAGGAAATGAATGCGCTTTGCTTAAGTGGTTGTAATGTGGGATTTTTTAGTTGTAAATCTCTAAATAATATTGTTTATACAATATATTTATTATTTCTTTTTCGTAAGCTGCTGCAACTATGAAAACCCTCATAGCCACACACCCCACAAAAACTAAATCGAGATAACGACCGATCTCTGTACCGATCATCGTAGCTCTGACGGTGCTTCCCCTCCGTAGTCCTGGCGTAGGTTTTGAGTTCACATTACTGGCGATTGTTGGTGTTGTCAGACGACATCTTGGAACGTGTTTTCATTAATATGTCTTTAAAAAGCAATATTTTATAAACTTAACGGCATTGATGATGTCTAACGCGGCATGAGTAAAAATTAATAAAAAAATAAACTTGGACTTTAAACTGAATCAGTTGGTTGACATTTTATAAAATGATTGAGATTGTTTTAATAATTAGTGATTTTTAACCGTTCTTTCTATTTTCAACGAGAACGTAGAGCGAAAAAATTCTTTGGGTTATCGGTTTTACATTTACACAAAAAAGAACAAGCTGTCAGATTCGTAACCAATTCTAACTTGTATATTATAGTTTACTTAAATAAAACCCAAACGTTTGATATACCTACTTTTTTTCATGATTTTATAATAAGATTGATCATAAGGCATTTATGAATATTTTCATTAGTCGCCCATGATAACGCCATCGATTATCACCACTGCCCGTGGAGGAGGGAGGGCGTCCGGCGGCGGCGGCGGGCTTAGTGGCCTGAGCGCTGTAAGCCGTGTCAGGGTGAGAGGTTATGTAAGCCTAATCCCACCGGTGACCACTTGATCACGCCGTGTTTGCGCGCGAAAACAGCTTCCCTCCCCCTCCCCCCATTCCCAGTTACTCGCCCTGCAGAGCTCCCCTCCCTCCCTCTCCCAGCTATTCGCCCTGCAGAGCCCCCTCACCCTCCCACTCCCAGCTACTCGCCCTGCAGAGCTCTCCTCACCCTCCCCTCACCCTCCCCCTCCCAGCTACTCGCCCTGCAGAGCTCCCCTAACCCTCCCCCTCCCAGCTACTCGCCCTGCAGAGCTCCCCTAACCCTCCCCTCCCAGCTACTCGCCCTGCAGAGCTCCCCTAACCCTCCCCCTCCCAGCTACTCGCCCTGCAGAGCTCCCCTAACCCTCCCCCTCCCAGCTACTCGCCCTGCAGAGCTCCCCTCCCTCCCTCTCCCAGCTATTCGCCCTGCAGAGCTCCCCTCACCCTCCCACTCCCAGCTACTCGCCCTGCAGAGCTCTCCTCACCCTCCCCTCCCAGCTACTCGCCCTGCAGAGCTCCCCTCCCTCCCTCTCCCAGCTATTCGCCCTGCAGAGCTGCCCTCACCCTCCCACTCCCAGCTACTCGCCCTGCAGAGCTCCCCTCCCACTCCCCCTCACCCTCCCAGCTACTCGCTCTGCAGAGCTCCCCTCACCCTCCCCCTCCCAGCTACTCGCCCTGCAGAGCTCGGCCAAAAGGAACTCGGGAAAGGAGAACTGACAAGCTTTGTATTACGGCTATGAAGATTTTCCTACTTAAACTATCAGCTGAGTTTTATGGGTTCAGATTGTATATAAGTATTGTTATTTTTACATAAAAACGACCACAGCTTAAACAATGCCTCGATTATTTTTGCTTTTCCTCAAGGTGCAGAGTGTTATTCGCAACCTGGACGAACAAAGTCACTGTGTTTAATGCTATGGGGCGTTTCGTGAATTACGTTACAATAACCCCCCCCCCCCCTCATATAAACAACAATCTATCTATACTTAATTAATATGCTAGGGTTTTTTTGTGATCATTACTCCTCCCAAAGTTCTGGGCCGATTTTAATAATTGAGGTGTCATTGGAAAGAGCTTGGCATGAATTTTTGCAGGAAATAAAATTTAAAAAGGTTTGATTAAAGGGAAAAGCCCTAGATGCCCTTAAAGTTTCATATTAGTCCATAAGATTTAACATGCGAATAGAAATTTCAAATAAAGCAGCTGATTGGAGCAAACAAAGTTTTTCAGCAAAGCCATATGTTGTTAATATAATTGAAACCGTTGCATTTAGAGTAGAGCTGGAGGCATTTCAGGTGATGGAAGATGTAAATAAATAAACTATTATCCTAATAACTTAAGGACAGAATTCAGTTTTAAAAACATTTATTTTGATTCACAAGTGTGAAGATCTTAATATTCACTTATGTTTACATTCCAAAGAAAAATACTAATAGAAAAAACAAATTCTTATGTATAAATTCTATAAATATAAATAAAAGAAAAATAAGCAGACTTGACATTATAAGAAGTGGATTTATTGAACCATTTTATTTCGGTTTGAGATTAAGACGGGTCATACGCTACTTAGGGTTTTAAATAAACGTGAATTAATTTAAACCATATGAATATTCTAATGTTTAAATTATATACCATATGATCAGGAAATTACAAATTTTACTAAACGTAAGTTTCTGAAGTTCAAATAAACAAGATTTGGGGAAAGCAGCTCTTAGTCACATATACTGAATTTCAGAAAGTTTTACAAAAATAACATAAAACCCACGAAACCAACTATCTTTATTTTTTTACAAAATAATTTAATTCTTCTTTGCCCTTCAGGTTTAATTCTATCAACCCATTTAAAAACATTAGTCTTTTTGTGTTTAGTGATGTCCTATAATAAAAAGAGCCCAGTTTCCAGTAACTCAAGCACTCGCTATGACTAGGTATAGCTCAGGGTCAGTCCATTGCAAAAGTTGGAATCTACCTTCCCTCCCCAGTACTTTCTCATGGACTACTGTATATGTGGCGGCAGGTCAAGCCAACTTCTTTGTGGGGCTCATAATATTCGTAGAAAACACTAAACAATTATGGACATCTCCTTAAAGATGATTGAGTTTAAAATTTAGTTTAAAAAAGCTTTTGTAAAAAATGTCAGTATAACAGGAAGTTCAACCATAAAATTAATAAAATAGTTCTTGAATACTATACCATAATTATTTTTATTTTGAAATCAATGCATAACAATTGCTCGATTTCGAGCAACGGGTTAACTAGTATATGTTAAAACACTGTACTCTACGATTTGACACAATACAGGCAATCAAAGTCTGATGAAATAACCATTTGTTGTCTAATTCTTGACCTCTCTTCGCACATATTTTTACCTTTGCCATATACTCTCTCCGCTTCTTCATGTAACAAAACAAGTCTAACATTTGTTTTGGTCTTGTTGCATGTCTTCTTACGAAAACTGCTCAAAAAGTGTTTTAGAGTTTATTATAAAATCAGAATCATTTTTGGTAAATTAATTTTGGTTGAATGGGAACAAACGTTATTTACAAAGTTTGAGTCAGTATATTCAATCCCCAACGAAACGTCTGAAATGGCCAAGGAAATAGGTACATCATTACAATTTACAACTATAAAATATTTCAAGATTTTATCGTCGTTAAGTATTTTATAATTTTAATTTATTAAAAATGGAGATCGTTTAAAGTGATGCGATAATATTTTAGAATACAGTACACCGAACACATGATGGCTGAAAACAAAAAAAGTTATTTTTCCCCCACCTGCTATGTTCAGACGCTTTTTACTCCTTGCAATGCGTGAGTAAAATAATAAATTGTCTCCTTGCGAGACTGAAGTGATTACTTTGTCTCCCAACGGGAGACAAAAAAACCCCATAAGAATAACATTGAAATCAATAACTCAACAATTTATGGCAAAATATTTTTCTCGTAAAGTCGGTCGCCAACATTTTCACTTGTGAGGCAATGTTGTACTTTACTCTCTCAACATTCAAAAAATAACCATTACTTTAAATAGTATATAAAGTGTTATCTTTTACTACTTATTGCTCTGTCTATCAAGTAAAAACTCCATTCCTTTGAAATTCGTACAGCTTTTATTTTGTAAGATAGTTGTCAAAAGTAAAAACCACTTTTCGACTTTACATTTTAAAACCATTGTTTTGTTTCGTTATTCAAAGTCGAAAACGTTCTCATTACAGGTCTTTATGAGCTTAATCTGTCGATCAAATATTCTTATGGGGTTTTTCATAATGTTAAAGTAATCGTTATTTTTAAAATAATTTGCATTCAACTTGGCCCTCTGGTTGAGAAATTATTGATTTCTAAGTTTCACATTTACATTAGATTTTAGGACCTACCATTGTAAAGGTTGTTGTCTACTTGTACTTTTTCTCTTTAATTAAAATTTTCACAAACATTAATAAATATTTTTGCAGTTTAACCCTTTTGGAAGAGCAACTGATTTCCTCTCCAAATCCTCTCGGTTTGCAGAAAATCATGCAACTCCCACAGATAAAAATTCCTGTTCATATTTTTTATACGTTAGTTTGTCTATTTATGTGACAGATTTATGTGATTTTTTCATCCGGGAATTCATTACTCCTGATGAAAATTCATATTTTTTATAACTATTGACTTAGTACTGTCAGCTTTCTTTCATGGACTTGATTCTGTACACTTATACTCTAAAACCGATTTAAACTTGTGTTTAGCTTATGTAAAAATTTATTATTTATTAATGAGATGTATTTATTTAGGTTATGTTTTCAGTAGTATTCTTGACCGGAACAAAAAGAAATCAAAAGTGTATATGATTGCTGCTACAATCGCGGCAGCGCGGCGCGGGCGTGCAGGCGCAGGGAGGCAACATAGGTGCAGTATCACTATTGCGTACCCGACATTGAAGGCGAGCAAAAGGCTTATAAAGAAGTAAGGATATTCATCAATATTTATTTGATCATTCGCCTTTCAACAGAAATCCGTGCATGTGTGTATAAAACTAGTTTATCAAAATTATTCTACGTTCTACAAACATCGATCAGCGGCACGTTAAGCACGTAAAGGTACTAGAGAATATTATTTTGATTCGCTTTAACTTTCCACCTTGCCATTGCGAAGGGGCAAAGATCCTTGGCGAACATAAATATACACTGGGGAACATGTTGGAAATGTTACTTTCCTAGGTGTCTATTTGTGTGGTTTTTAATCAAAATAATATTAAAACATCACTATCCACATGTTTTCAAAATATTTATGTAAACATCCCAATCCACGGTTGAAACAATAAAAACAAATAAAACTAATCTAATTGATATTTGTTTATTTATTTATTATTAAAGTAAATTTTTATTTAGTTATTGTAACGGATGAAAAAAAAATTAAAAACGTTTAATATTCTGATTTATTTTTCATTTTCATGAACTTTAAAAATATATTTTTTACTGTGAGAGTTTAAAAAAAAGATAATCAAGATAAACGGTGAAACATCTCCTGCACACAAAACGACGACAATAATGGCCGAGCTTTATAAAAGCAAAAATATTCCTGGAAATAACCCAGCATAAAATATGCTGGAAGGGCTTGGAGAGGAGAGGGGTGCGGCAAGAAATGGCATCATATTTAGGATGACATTAGGACTAAGATATGCGCATTTCTGAGTCAGCTTGACAAATAGTCCGGGCCTCCATCACGGCACTACCATTAGGTTCAAGTGTCACCGGCACTATACGGGGTGTCAAGCGACAATGAACCTAATGGAGACAACCCGGCCCGCGTATTCATTAACCTGTAATGTCACACATTAATCACAACTCTGTCATCGCGGTACAGTCCCGTCCTCAGCAGTGCTTTTGTCGCCGACTGTACTCTACATCTAGTTTTACCGACCTCTGCCAGCTAGATTATTCTGGCTTACACGAGTGATATTTTAATTGCGCGGATTTAGTGATTTAAATCATTTACTATGCGGGTGTTAATGATATTGCATTATTAACTAGCTTTAGTGTGTGACTAAGCTATTTGCGTATTAATTAGAATTACAGAATCAATTTCACACTTTATCACATTAATGAACAGTTCAAACTTATATATAATTTTACAAATAAAACTAATAAATCAAAACATTGAAAAAGGCACCAAACTTTCTGATACGTTGTTTAAAATGTCAAGGACAACTTAGGACTAAAAGAGTAGGTATTAAATGCATTAGAAAATAATTCTTGAAAAGTTCCAAAAGAAGTGTTGTGTAAAGTGTATAATGAAAAAATCATTATATATAGGCGAGGGAACAGAAAATCGCAGAGGGTTAGTATCCAAAGATAGTATAATTTGGGAGCCTCAAGTTGAGCACATGGAAAGGGATCGTATCCGGGATCCCAAACCATAATCACTCAGGAGCACTCCTCGGACCATGAGAAGACGTAGAATTTGGAACCAGATTGGTGTACCTGCGCTGACTCTAGAGGTGGGTTGTTGGGGTTCAAGATTAGTTATGTTGAAGTAGTATTTCTACGTACTTCAATCGTGTGTCTGAGGACATTAACTGTTTACTTCATGGGGCGCTTCAATATTTCCCCCACGATGCTCATTCACTGAGAAATCCGTTTCAAAGATTTATTCACACGAGAGGATTTATCGCTTTGAAATTGTTAAGTTTTTTATTCAATGCGAACATATTTAGTAAAAAATCTTATATATTATTTTACGTGTTTTTTACTTCACGTTTTGAGTAATATTGTTGACTGGAACAAAAAGGAATTAAAAGTGTATATGACTGCTCGTGCTATGATCAGAACAGCAAGATATGCGCATCCGCTTATCACGACGATAGTATAATAGAATCGTACCTACTGTTCAAAACGTCGTGTGATGGCGTCATTGTTTTCTGTTCGTTAATGTTTTGGACAACACATATGTATATGTATTTTTAATATCTTGACAGATGCCAGAAAAAACCGTACCTTTTTGAGCACTTTACAAATTCACATATGTTTATATGTCTAATCTTTACTCTACGAAAAGTAGTATGTGATTAACAGCTATATATGTTGACAAAAATGTACAGTCATCTTTTGTAATTTCATTACCGATAAAACCACTGTTATATTTTTGGAATTCAATTTTATGCATGTCTAAAAGACTAATAAAAATTTTAATGTGATTGTGCATATCTATAGGAAAACACAATTGTATCGGTTATATTTCCGATACGTTGCACATACACAGAAACAAAGGGTTACCAAACATGCTTGTCTATTATAGATAATAATAATAACGTTACAGTATTTTGATATTGATTTTTGCGAACATTTGCTATCACTGATTAGTAAAAAAATACCACAAAGAGCATTAAAGTATTAAATTTTATATGAATAATAATTATTATTTTTGATGTGATAATTATGTAAAGTAGGAAAACTATTGTTTTGTTGCTAAAACAATTCGACCCGAAAAAAGCTTTAAACTCGAGCGAGTATCAAAAACTCAACTCGACTTTAAAACTCTCTACTGCACACCCCTACTTCAAAGGAAATTAATACCCCCGTTGCAGAAAACTTGCATACTCAGCTAATTTTAATTACTTGAACATCAAATGATAAAAGCAATTGCTTAAATTATATGTACGTGATTGATACGTAATATCGAGTAAAATCACCATAAATAAGCGTGCAAAAATAATCTTCATGCAAGAATAACATGAGAAGCAGCAGGTATGCAGGTTTGCTGCCTAAGAAATGTGAAGTAATTGGTTTTAAGCTCTAATCAATTATATCTAAACTAGAAGAAGACTCACCAAGTTTTATCAATATATTTTGAGGAATAAGCAAGATATACAACTTCATTTATTTCCCTAAGGTTAACATTTAGGAGGTTAATACACAGGAGAGGTTGAGGAGTTTGTTGCCACAGGAATCTAAAGATTTGGGGATTTTAGGTCATAATCAAGTAGATCCTAACTACATGAAGCCACATTCCAAGTTTTATCAAGTCTTATATATGTCGTAGCCTCATGCTGTAATTGGGCACTTCATGAAGTGTTCAGCACTAACCGGGCACTTCATGAAATGCCCAGCTCGCCTGGGCACATGGTGTGATTGAACGGTTTCATTAAAAATTACAGTATGTGACCAACAAATCTGGGCACTTCATCAAGTGCCCAACGCTCGTTGGGCACATGCTGTAATTATTTCTTTTACACTATGTGTCCAGCTCGAATGCTGGACACTTGATGTAAACACGTAAAACTGCTGTTTACGTTGCTGTTGTTGGTTGCTGTGGCATCCAATATATAATTTTTAATAATACAAAGTAGGGACATTTTAAAGGAATTTTGTAAAACATTAAGAATAAGATTGTTCGCCACTAAACCAGACAATTTTTGCCAGTATGTACAGGGTGTTTTTTTTTAAACGCAACCCATTTTTAAGATTGAAAAATGCACATATGAATGTGTAATGAGTATTGTTTTATTGAGCTTTACATTTTATACATCCTCTTATTTAAGTTTGATAAAATTTAGTTTACATTATGTGCTCAAACAGGCCGCCATTGACATTTGTATAAAGTTATGCACTCTCCATCAAATTCCCGAATATGTGTTGCGACGTACCTCTTTAAATTTCTTGCATTAAATTTGTAATGCTGTTTTAAGTTGCTGAATATCTTGTGAATTGTTTTTGTAGGATAATAACTACTTTACATGTCTATGGCAAATTTCATTCGGATCGGACCACTTTTACGCGAGTTATCGTGCTTAAAATCACACACATTAAAAACGCAACCCAAAACTTGATTTTATCGGTGAAGGATTATTTCTCCCCAAGATCCCCGGATTTGACCCGGGTTTAAATAATTAAAATAATAGTGATGTATAGCCAAAATAACTCAGGGACCATAAGCCAGACAATTCGGTCAATTTAAATTTTATGCTTTAATAAAATAAAGTACAGGAAACATTTTACCTACCACATTTAAATGTTACATAACACATAAACATTCACATTAACAAATTTTTTTCGTGTTTTAGTTGATTAATTTCTTATTTAATCTCCCTTAGTAAAACTTATAATAAATCTAAATATAGCAAGGTAAAACAAATTTACAGAAAGTGTCATAAGAATCTTGAAAATAATAAATAAAACAAATCCTTAGTCTCTTTTTGATATCAAAATTGAAAGCGTTATACAATTTTACTATTTCGTTTGTTCTTTTTACAATTTTATTAGCATTAATGACAATTTCGGTTCAGGTTTTTCTTTTATATCAGTATGAATGATTTAACATAACATCATTACATTCAGCCTTTTCCTTGAAAAAAATAAATATATTTGTTTTTATTTGTTTATAGAATATTAAAAATGTGTGTAGAGAGTCCTGTTTACTTAACAACTTTTCAAAATTACGCTTTAAATCTTTTACTATATTCCTACTAACATCAATAGCTTAAAATTCTAAGTTCTAAGTTTATAGTATTAAGTCAAATATTTGGAAACGCATATGAAGAACTTGTCTAAATGGACAACCTATGAGTGTTAAGCGTTTTTTAAAAGTAAGCGGTTACTAGGAAATTCTAGCGGTTCCATTTTAAATTATTATCATTTTTTTAATAGCGCATTACCTATACAATTGTATACTATTGTTTGATGTTATAACTATTTGAAAGCAGCAATATTTGTATTAAACTTTAAACCAACTATAAGTGTTTAGGTTTTATCGTAAATTAAGTGGTTACTATTTTATTGTGAAAAATAACTACGTTATTGTTAACTGTTTATTTTAGTCATAACTCAACTAATTTACTGCCCGAATATAACGTAGACTAATTACATTTTCAAAATGAGAATTCAACCAATAAAACCAATGTTAAACTTAATAAAACTGTTAACTTGTGTGCCATTTAACCGTACTCTACCGTACTCTGCCAAAAAATATGAACTCTCTTGTGTGCCACCTTAACCGAATAAGTAACCCTGATTTAGCGAGCGGGAATGAAATGAAAGAGGAAATAACCCGTTTTGCGTACTGTTTATAGGTGTGGCAATGTGATTATTTCTATGAAGTGGTAGGAAAATACAATTCTGTTGGCGTGCTTAGATTCCCGCTACGTTGCGCACTAGCTGAGGAAAAGGGATTTTTTTAACGTGTACGATTATGTTTACAGAAACATTAGTTAGGTCTTACCGTGAGACCTACGGTTATAGCTTTTTCCCTATAGAATAAACTCACTAAAAACGTAAAAAAAAATTTAAAAAAACATTTTTTAAGTTGTTAGTGTTGTTTAGGTAATTTCCTGCAGCGTAGAACAAATGTTACCAGTATCACGATCAATTTCTGATTTATTATAAGTAGCCAGGTTTTTAGGAATTACAGAAGCCTGTTTTCTTCAGTATGCCACCCATGGTCCTTGCTAAGCAATATGCTGCCATAACGGGTGTTTCAGTGCCATATTCACTTCATGCTTTATTAAGGTTTTCCTACCCCTTTTTTGTGTTCCTAAGACTTTGAAAATAGGTCTTAATGGTTTGTTACAATTTTAAAGTACATTCTTTGATCACTACCTTTTCAAAGGGATGTTCCATTAGGATTTAAACATGTTTTATGTCGGCATGGGTTTATGTGAATATCTATAATCATGAAATGTAACGTTGGGTCAAATACAAATTAAATGTATCGTTAAAAAGATAACGATGATCAATTAAAACATAGCAGCTGTATTAACTTTTAGCATACTGTATAACTTTTATCATATGGGCTTTAATAGTAATGTACTATCAAGTTGCGATGTACAGCTTTGTTTCAAATGTCATTATACCTTTAATACTCAGTGCAGTATCTTATACTTATACAACAGTATCTTATACAACAGTATCTTACTCTGTTGCATAAACCACTTCAGAAATTGTGCAATTTTTCGCTTTACGTTCTTGGCTCAATGTATTCATAGCCTTCAAACTTGGTATCTGCTCTTCCTCTTGGTCCGAACAACATATCCAAAATATAGTTTCCTGGTCTTAACTATATGACTTAATCAGTAATTCAACCATGCAAAATTATGTAAACGAGAATAGTATATTTTTTATAATTATAGAGTAAATTACTTTTTAATTATAGAGTACATTTTTAAAGCCCTTAAGTAATAGTTACGTTATCTTGACATTTCTCACCGGCTATAAATATTCCCTTTTACAACTTCTTCATTTTTAACGTTTAGGAAAAATGGCAAGGAAAGGGATACGAAATACTTTATACAAATACCCTTATGCCCAGGGAACCTTGCCAACCCTCCTCTCACCCCCTCACCTTGTGAAGCTCGTGATATTTTGGCTTGTCGCGAAGGAAATGGTGCGTATAATGACGCTATTGGTCGGCCGTTGCCTAGCGACCAAGGAGACCTCAATAAACAAAACACCCGCTCTCATAATGCCGCATTTATCATTCACCCCTCCCCGCTTCCACACCTCTCTTTCCCCCCTTCCTCTCTGTAGACAATCATATATCATGTCGAATTGATTTTTAGCTTACATCTTCACTTTAGTGATATTTTTAGCTGTCACTTAGATTTAAAATCATTTCTCCAGTTTCATAAACATCTGCAACATAACTACTAATGTCCTCTTTTTTGCTCATACAATATGTTTGTATATGACAAATAATATGTAGTTCAGGTAAAAGTGGGGTTTGAAAATAAAAAATAGTCTGCTAAAATTAGAACCGGAGATAAAAGATGAACTATCCAAAAAAGTAATTCGTAAACGCCCATAAGAATTTACATTCTAGTATATCAGGAGCAGGAAAACATATTTTCGAAAACGGATTGCAGCATAGTGCATTGTGAAAAATTACTTTGTAATGATACAACTTCACATTAAAAAATATATATTTTATCCAAGATTGTTGTCTAAAATTAGTACTCGCAGTTAAAGTTCAGTATATCCCAACAATCATGATTGGGGTGATGGTCCCATAAATTGGCTTGATTGGCTACCATAAATACTATGTTTTGAAACAAAATATTGGATGCATATTGTTAAGGCTATACAATTTAAGGGTACACCCTTCCCAAACTCACGCTTTCATAAAATTGCACTTTTTGCGTACTGTTTACAGGTGTGGCAATGTGATTATTTCCATGCAGTGGAAGGAAAATAGCGATTTCCTGTAGATGTGCACAATACAATTGGTCTAAGCAAACCACATATATCTATATATGTCGTAGCCACTTGCTGTAGGACTCTCAATCTCTAGAGAATATTTTGGTTTTGAAATATATGCCAAAAAGAACGTAAAGGTTTTGCAAAACACTAATTCTTCCCTTCTTCAGTCGCCTTTTTGATAACATTTTACTTTTGCTAGATCAAATATTATACAGAATCTAGTAATCGTATAAAATAAAATATATTTTCTAATCAGGTGGTTCATTTAAAACGGTATTTTTTAATAATAATTGATTGATGGTTGACAGGCTTTTTCAAATGAAAAATTTATAAACGTTTAAAAACTGTTATAAAATTAAAAATCCCGAGGAATTACAAAGTAACCCCTACCTTAAGAAATCTTTATGATTTTTAGGGCAAACATAATTTAATTTTCTAAATATTTTACATTAAAGTTTTGGATTTGTTTGTGGGTGTGAAATCAAAAAGACACCGAACAAAAATACCCGTATGTTTGAAAGTAGAGCGGCCACGGCAAAGGTGACGCCGCCAGATTTGCCCTTATAGGGGCTTCCTGGGATGAAGGGGAGAGTTAATATTTGCATACGGAAGTAGAAAAAGCCCTCGTCAGAGCAAAAAGCGATGCCAATTCAAACAAGGCCCCAGGATTGAAGCGACGGACGGCGTGGGGGGAGGCCCGTGGCTACACAATATAATATTGTTTTATAATATCATCTCCCCGATTCAAAGCGACGATTTAAATAACAGAATAGAAATGCGTTTTGTCGATAAAAGGATACCTTTCTCATTTGCGATCGGTTCGTAGCAAAAAGTGGAATAAAAGAAAGGGTTGTCCAGTGGTGATTGGAAATTTGCATTTAAATAGATTCGTTTCTGATTTTTTGTTTGTTCCAACATTTACTGAAATATCGAGAAGTATCGTTAGATGGATAGTACAGTAAATATATTTAACATTAGTTAGCTCTTTGGTTAAAATCGTGAAAAAAAAAAATTTGAAAATGTGCATATAATTACTCACTTTACAACCTGTAATTTATAGAGTAATTTATAGTTTTATCTAACTCTTGATAATTTTTATTTTATTACATTACGATTGCTAAATTTGAAATATTTGAAATGTTTTCAACAATATTCTTCCAAGCAGTTCACGTTTTCGAAGTAATCCGATGAAATGGTGCAGAAAAAGAAGGCAAATGAAACTTAACAATAAACTAATAATTAATATAAGGCCTGTAACACGAGTGACAGTCACACGAATATCAAAAACCTTCCACCGATCTGGTCGTATTTTTGGCTATTTTTGCCGAGTAATCAACAAACTTGATGCCGACAACAAACTTGCCTAGGATTCATTTTAATAGTCATGTTGCATTAATAAGATTAAAGCGTTTCAAGTTTATTCAACTACATCTTTGACACTAGGAAGGTCAAAGTGGTGGACCACCATTAGCATCTGCAATGGGACACTTTGAAGGAAGATTTTCATGGGATTTATTAAAGGAACTTATTTTTGGATTTGTATCAAGAAATGTAGATCAGCTGAGAGAAAAATATTTAACACTGAGATGAAATGTTTTATGGATAGTTAATTCTACCTCGTCTGCGAGTTGATATAATAAGCCAATCTAACTAACCGCTCGGAATATGCTGAAATACAATGTGAGCACGTACAGAACAAACTGTCAATTTATAAGCCGATTGCAAGTCAACTTAAGATTTTTTTATGTTACTTTTTATTTAATTACTGTAAGATCCTTTACTAAGAGAGCTCAAATACATTATTTTAGCGAATTTCCCCTATAGAGAAAGAAGAAGCTGTTATCGTAGTTACCATGGTAAGACCTAAGCCCGAGACCATCTTAACTTTTTGTTTTGAGGTCTCCAGATGCCAAAAACACCATTCGTTCATTTTTATAGTGTTTGTGTGTGTTTCTTTAATAACTCGCGTAAAAATGGTCCGATCTGAATTAAATTTGGCACAAACATGTAAAGTAGTAATTTTATTCGGAGGAGTTCGAAAATCAGACTGATCGGACCATTGGAAGGGGGTAAGGGGGGGGCCCCCCTTAATGGTAAACCCCTCCAAAAATGGGTTTGAGGGATTTTCTACATATAAAAATATAAATGAAAACATTCTTGTTTGGACCATTGTATTCAGCTTGAAAAACAAATAATTTATTAATCTGAACTGTTGCTTCATGTCCATTGGTTACCGAGATATTGCTAATGGTAAACACAGTACGTTGTCCCAATGTTAACTTTATGGGAAATACTCGTAAATAAAATTTTATATCTCGCTTATTTCTCAACATCTTAATGAAACTTGGAATATGGCTTCAATTGAGTGATATTTACTGGATTATTGCAAAAAATTATAAATTTCACTCTTCCATGGCAGCAAACCTGCATACTCATTTCCCATGTTATTCTTATGGAGAAAATTGTTGTATGCTCATTTCAGGATTTAAGTAGATTTTACTTGATTTGCGGCTCCGTCTAAATGATTTATTTAAGCATTTGAAATTCGCTGAGTATGCAGGTCTGCCGCAACGGGGTTATTTTCATTACATTGTATTTTTATTTTTCGGTCTTTTTTCTGCACAACCCTATACTGACCATTGTTAGTTTTAGTTTTGGTGATCCCTTAGGATCAAGGAGAAATTTTTTTGTACGAAATAAAATAATTTTTTTATTAAAATAGTGAAATTGTTACAAGTTAAATGTTAAATGTAATGAGCTCATAGTATGAACCCTTGAATCTTATAGTACACGGCTTTTACCGATTTCAATTTCGCAGAGTAGCTTACGAGAATCAATATCCCTGCGGAGTTAATAATGTTTTACAGTTACCAAAAATAATTAGCGATGCAATCAAGTAAATTAGTCAATCAAAATACAAATGACAAGTCTGGGTCCATGCATACATGCATGCTGATCTTTGACTACGGGGCAGCGTACTACTGCATAAATGAGTGCATCTGCTGCGTTCACAGAGAGATATCACTACTTATCGCCTCCGACCTCTGCAACCACTTCTACCATTTGAAACCAGTGTTTCTTCCTGTGAATATGACGATTGGGGAGATGAATTTTAAGTTGCGCTAGATAAAACATTGAGTAACAAATATGAATTGTATATAGAGTCATGCAAACCGTTAGGTTTGAATATATTTTCAACTAAACAAAAAAGAAGTAAAATAAATATTTTAATATATGAACAAGTGTTGTTTAATATGATCGTTAAAAACCCCATGAACTCTTTTGTAAATATAATTCCTCTAGAATTAAATATGACACATTAATAATATAGATGTTTATAAACCAGAAATACGAATTTATTTCAGATAGTAAAAAAACTTAACTCACATGATGTGTAAGTTATCTATCAATGGAACTTGATTCGTTCCAATCTTAATTGCCCGGGTGGATTCTGCAAATTAAATACTTTCCCAATTATTCATTCAAGGGTGGAATTATACGATAAGGTATAAGATTTGTCAAAAATATTCGTATGAAAGAAACTACAAGGCTGAATTTAAATGACTTATCATCAAATTGTGATGATAAGTATGTAAGTAGGCCTACTGATCCCCTTTCTTGTAATTTTGAAATGTAAAAATTATTTATCCGTTAATGATGTTCAAACATTGCTCAAATTATTTTATTCTGCGCCAATCCCTTGCACTCTAAAATGCAAAAGTTTGATAGGTATCTCCTTTACTTGTTGTTAATTTTAAGTCCAATTCGATATATTGGTTTAATTTTTGAACCTCTATCAATTATGAAAATATCCTTGTGTATGCTAAATAAATAACTAAACACAATGAAAATCTCAAATAAAATCTCACTCATGAATGACTCATTTCAATTGTTAACTTGTTTGATCTGAAATTCAAACATTTCTTAAACATAAAAATACTCCTACATGTAAGACAAGTAATTACAACAGTAAATTTTTACGTTAAATTAGATACGTAATAAAATAAGCAAATTTCCTTATTGACAAATGTACGTCTGTTTTCTGAGCCTTACTACCGCACAGTAAATTTACTGGGTGCACTAGGAAACGGAAACAATGGAATTCAACATTCAAAACAATCAGCTAATTTCAGTAAATCGACGTTAAATACATGTTTATTGGTTACTTCAGAGGAATGTAGTGAGCACTGGTGGCAGTAGCAAATGTGTGATTGTTTATTATAGGCTAGGTTTGAGGAACCTCAATAGCACCTTAGGAACCTTAGTTTATGCATGGAATACGCTTAATCTTTTTCTGAGTAGTATGATGTAAAGTATCGTGCGTCACACACCCCGTAGTTTTACCGTACTTACCGAGGTAGTAACGTAATATACTATAACATTATACTAGCTTTCAAAATACTACATCTTCTTTGTTTAGAATAAAGCAACTTCTGATAAAAATTGCATAAATATTTAGTTGTATTTGTTAAAATTGTTTAATGCTTTCAATTAGATTACATAGGATGATTTTTTTCTAATAAGGAAACAAAAGGTTTCCCAAAAACTTTGATTGAATCACAATTCTCCAGCCAATTTCTGCCTACGTCCTGACTGAATATTTAACGATAAAATCAAAACCCAGCAAAATGAAGCCATCATATGTAGGATATGAGTTAAGCCTGATACCGGTACAAGCCAGATTGGTACAAAATCAAAGTGACCTGGCGCAGCAGCTAATCCGAAATATGAGTAGGTCAGGTGGCCATCCCTCCCCGTCAACCCCCGCGGGGGCGGAGCCTGCCCGCCCCACCTGAGTGTTCCCATGCCGCGTCTATATAGCCGCCCCCTCCGCGCCGCCCCCGACAGTCAACCGCCGCCGTCGCCGCCAACGCCACTAGCTCCTTGACAGGTAAGTCAATAGCCGCTGCTTCCACTGTCTTATTGATTTCGCCCTCTCAACAAGTGTATAATGTATGTATGTGAATGACTGATGAGCCTACTAACTTTACAATCGTTTTAAATTTGTAACATTATATGTTTTAAGCGAAATTTTTACTAAATACTTGATATTTTAATCGGTGTGAAATTAGTAACCATGTATGAAATAGTATATTGCGTTACTAGCCCGGTAAGTACCGTTTTACCGTGCGAGCATGATAGATCCGCGCGAGCCGCCAGGCGAGTGCGGGATTGTCATGCGAGTAAAACTTACCGGGCGTGTGACGTACGATACTTTACATCATACTAACAAAAAAACATATTATTTTTTAATCATAACGTATTTTTTAGATAAACTATTACGTTTTTATATTCTTCAAACCTAGCCTATAATAAACAAACAAACATTTGCTTCTGCCATTAGTGAGTGCTGCCTCTACATTCCTCTGAAGTAACCAATAAACACGCATTAAATGTCGGTTTACTGCAATCAGCTGATTGTTTTGATTGTTGACTTCCGTTATTTTCGTTTCCTAGTGCTCAGTAAATTTACTGCAAAGTCAATTTACCGTGCAGTGTTCGGCAAGGAGTAACTTTCCAGCCAAGAGTAAGGCACAGAAAACAGATGTTTCTGTGTAGTATGTTGTAGTAAAGTTTTATTTTTGTAAAATACAAAACAAAAGAGTGTAAAAGAAGTCAACGGGAATTCGAATGTAATGGAACACAATTGCCGAATTTAATTGTTGTTTAGAAATACTTTTAATGTATCAAATATTATTTAATGTTTAATATACTTACTGTGAACGAAAACGAAAACTTGTATCATTTTATTGCAATATGTCCGATTTTCGCTCACCTAAGAAATCGATTCTTTTTTAAGAGGGAACTAACTCGCCCAGAATTCACTGATTATTTAAACGGGAGGGATTAGCGTGGTTTGGCTAATTTTTTATCAGAGGCTTGGAAGTATAGATGGGAGCTTATACAAGAGTTTAATTTTTAATTTACACTAAAGTAAATTGTAATTATAACCACATCTTTGTTAACATGCTGCACAGAGGAGAATCAAACTTCGATTCTTCTCTGTGCATGCTGTTTGTTTGAAATAGCACATCTCAAGCTGTCATCCCAGCAGACGGTCTAATGTGACCATTGCTGATATAAGTTCAAAAAATAAACAAAAAAATGGAAGTTTAGATTTAGTAGTATTACTTTAAATATTTATTTTGTACAGCAGTTTTAGTTTGTGTATTGTTTATGTTGTTAAAATGATAAATAAAGCTCTCTTTTTTCATTCATTCATTCATTTATAATATATTGACTGATACAGTAACCTATGGTTGCAATGAAATGTTATTTAATTTTAATCAGAATGTACTGTCTGGAACATTTTGGGGCAGTTCAGCAAAGTCTTTCAGGATCCTCTTAAAGTTCAGCACCAAGCCTTTACCCGGTCTCGACTTCGTTAGCTTATTCCAGGGCTGGTGCCATCTGATATTTTGTGTAGTTTCTTTCACTTCACTTGCGCATACCATCACCCCATAATATTATAAAAGCCTACCAACCAAAGAGAAGAACCCACGTAACACGCGGCGCAGATAGGCAACGTAGATTCAGCTATCATATTGCGGTCGCGCAGCGTGAAGGCGCCACCAAATGCTGTTTACAGGCGTTATCAGTTTTTGAACTATACATATTTGAACAATATATACAGGGTTATTCAAAAAGAATGGTGCAAAACTAAACAGTTGGTACTTCTGTTTCTATGAATTAAAACAGCTGATTGTTGTAACAATGGAAAGAGCAATGTTATATGTTTCATTTTATGTGTTTTTTTTTTTTGTCTTAATTGCTTGGTCTGCTGACTCTAGACAGTTTATAAAATGGCTACCTCAAAGCAAAGACCTCTGTTAAACTGGCCACCACGATCGCCTGATTTAACACCATGCGAGTTTTTCTTGTGGGGGTTCGTCAAAGATAGAGTTTATTGCCCTCCCAGCCTCAAAACCTGCCAGACCTAAGACAGCAAATCACAGAGGCAGTGCAGTTAATAACACAGGAGATGTTACAGAGTGTGTGGGCGAAGTTTGAATATCGCCTCAATATTTGTCGAATAACTAACGGCGCTCATATTGACATTAATTAACCGATGCATTGTAATTAACGAAAAAATTAGAGAAAATTTTAACATTTGAGAAAAAATATTTTGGATCCAATATGGGGGGATCCAATGTGGCGGCCGAAATGAGCACCCACCAAAAATGAAGTACTTACCCAACAATGTCTGAAGACGGTGTGGGATTGATAATTGAAAAAATAGAAAATAAACGATATCAGGAAACTGACACATACTTTCTCCCTTCAAGTCATTTAAAACCAGAAAACATATATAGTGAAATAAAACAAATGATCAATTAATTATCACACAAATATATAATAAATTTGATCAAAATCGGTTAGTAAATAACGGATATATCCGTTTTTGAATATTTGCCATAAGAATAACATTGGACAACATGGCTGCATACAAACTCGCCAACATTTTTGGGACTGTTTCTACTATACAAACTCGCCACCTTTTATTAGGTGCAAAAACTAGGGTCAGGAATCCGGCCGGCCATATTCAAACTCGCCAACTTTTGACCGCGGGCAGGTACCTCTCTCTCCCTCTTCCCCTCCCCCGGCTCGGTGACAATTGTTTGCCGGGACCCCTGCATACAGGCCTACGCTATTGCACCTGCATTCAAGTCTATATTCCTTTATAACAACTCTTAACATTGCTACTTAAGGGGTCGGTCTGCCTCAAGTTCCGAGCGCTAAATCAGGGTTTTGTATCTTAATCATTGATCGCTGGATTTTCATATGATTTCCAATATTTTGGTGCCATTTTAAAAACGATATGTTTTTGTAGGGCGCTAATTTTTTAAAATTTTTGATTTTATCCCCGTTCGTTTACAGGAATTGTGTAAATCTTTAAAAAAAGGTAGGCTTTTGTTCGATTTTTAAGTCTCATAACTAACGACAGAAACGCTTTATAGAAAAATATAAAATATAGAGCCCAAAAAAATATTCTGAACGTGAACCCACTCTCATTTTTATTAAATCTTAAAAAATAAAGCTTTTGTCGTCCAGATACGAAACGTCTGCAAGCGTACTTCAGCGCGCTTTAGCCCTATCTTTACAAAGTTATTTCGCTCTGTGACGCAGATTTTTCTGTCAAGGTAGACTATATTACCTATATTCTATAGCATTAAAATTAACTGTTGTTCAAGCGATTCAAATAATAATTTTAGTCAAATCAATTATAATTAAATAAATATTAAGCATTTGGAACATGTTGGTTTTAAAGCGATCATGGTAATAAACTTTTAAAACCATATAAGAGAATGATAAATACAGAACACCTTATTTACCATGAATTAAACATTTTAAGACACCGATGAAACTGTAACAGGTGACTAGTCGTCGATGTTTGTTGATTTTGCAGCAGTAATCTTCACTTTTCGTTTTGCGCTGAGACTCCGTATCCACTCATACATTGCTAGAATTATCTGATAAATATACAAATCAAATCTAGCAATGTAATTAGCGGATTTTAATTTTTTCACATTTTCCCCGTGGATGGAGGTACGTCTAATTACATTTTTCCATACAAAGAGATAAATCATTATAGAAAAAAGTTATTCTCCTATATTCAATTTACAGAATCTTTAAGCAAAAAACAAGCAGGCCGATTATTACTTTTTAATTATTTGGACTTTTCCATCAGCTTCTAGTGTTTAAACTATTCCTTAACAAAATTAATGTAATTTAAACTCTAGAAGCGAAAGAACAAGTCCAAATAATTAAATATTAATAACAAATCCTCCGCTATAATGAATCTTAAAAATACAGTATATTGTGTAGCTTTAATGTACAGAAAATTAAAAGATTATTATTCAAAATAAACACTAATAATAAATCCTATTGCTATTTAAAAAAATCACAGTTCGGTCAAATTGTAAGTTAACAATAAAATAAAACAAAAATAATATTATTCTCAAATGGAAAGTATGTTAATTATTAAAAAAATATGAACAAGGTAACCTTTACATAATTTGGTAACTCCTATCACAAAAATTTTATCGGATGTAAAAAAATCATGAAAAATCGCAGATAGGTTGACTGATACAAACCCCTTAAAACAACCAAACAATTTAGTTAAAATAACGAAAACATAAAATAAAATACAAGCAACATATCAACTCAAGTGCTTATCAATTATTATGGGCTAAAAATAAGAGTTAAACAGATAGGCGAATTTTTAAAACACATTTAAGAATAAAAATCACAGTTAGGTTATACAACCACGAAAAACAAAATTAAAATAATTTATACTAACATTGAAAAGTATCAATGGTCAAAGACGTTCTTGTTCAAAAGCATGTTACTCATTAACTTATTAATTGACCGACCAGTGTAAGAGGCGATAGGCCTAGCTACATATTCCTTCCGAGAAATAGTACCTCTGTAATATTTATCCTTGGTATCCTTGGCGAGAGAGAGTAATCCATTTAATCTACGTTTTTGATGTTGTCTGATTCAGTGGAAAGTTATAACTGGTTTCAAATGATAAGGCCTAGTCCGTCCGTAAGACGGATGCTTAATTTTAGCATTGGGCTTATGAACGGCGTGAGCCTCAAGTCTTGAAACGAGTTATAAATATTTATTTCCTAGTGGTTTTTCATTTTACAGTCTAGCCTAGTTATTAATGTCGCATACATTATATGAACACAACGTTTTTCATTTAAGGTTTTTACATAATTATAGACTGAAACGTAAGTTTTCTGTGCTTATTGATGGCAAGAAAGTTACTTCTTGCCAATAACTAACTACAAGGCAACTTTACCGTATAAGACACGTTATTTAAAAATATTATAGAATAATTTTTTCTATAATAATTCATCTCTTTGTATGGAAAAAATGTAATTAGATGTACCTTCATCTACGGGGAAAATGTGAAAATAATTAAAATCAGCTAATTACATAGCTATATTTGATTTGTATATTTATCATATCATTCTAGCAATGTATAAGTGGATACGAAGTCTCAGCGCAAAACGAAACGTGAAGATTGCTGCTGCAAAATCAACAAAAATCGACGACTAGTCACCTGTTACAGTTTCATCGGCGTCTTAACATTTGGTAATTCATAGTAAATAAGCTATACTGTATTTATCATTCTCTTATATGGTTTTAAAAGTTTATTACCATGAACGTTGTAAAACCGACATGTTCCAAATGCTTAATATTTATTTAATTATAACTAATTTGACTAAAACTTTTATTTGAATTGCTTGAACTACAGGTAATTTTAATGTTATAGAATATAGTAGTTCTTAAGTAGCAATGTTAAGCGTAGTTATTAAGGAATATAGAGTTGAATGCAGGTGCAGTAGCGCAGGCCTGTACGCAGGGGTCCCGGCAAACAATTGTCACCGAGCCGGGGGAGGGGAAGAGGGAGAGGTACCTGCCCGCGGTCAAAAGTTGGCGAGTTTGAATATGGCCGGCCGGATTCCTGCCCCTAGTTTTTGCACCTAATTAAAAGTTGGCGAGTTTGTATATTAGAAACAGTCCCAAAAATGTTGGCGAGTTTGAACGTACCCGGACAACATACTGTGTTTACCGCCAAACTAAAATATCAATTATCTTTGCAACCAGTTGACGTAGACTAATGATTCAAAATACTAGATTATTTAGTTTTTCAAGCCAAATTTAATGGTTGCAGGTATATTTTCTTTAAAAGTTACAATTTTTGTGAAATTTGAAAAATATAAATTTTTTAACACTTAAACCCCCATAACTTCTGAACCTGAATTTTTACAGACATGCGGATGGTGTCATTTTGTTTTTCATCCTAAGTACTAAAAACCATGAAATTTTTATCAAAATCGTTAGAGCCGTTTTTGAGAAATTTGGATTTTGTCATTTTTTATGGGTTTTTATAGAGTAAATACCCTTAAAAATCAAAAATTCAAAAAAATGAAAAATACGCCTGGATATACCACGGCTTTATACCTATATGCCAAATTTCATGAAAATCGGTCCACTGGTGTCGTCTCTAGCTTTGTATACATGCACACACACACACACACACACACACACACACACACACACACACACACACACACACACACACACACAGACTGACAGACACCACGCCAAAAACCACTTTTTTGGATTCAGGGAGCACTAAAACGAATATATCCAATAACAATTCAAATTCGAAAATTTTGACGAAAACAATACTTTCTCCATATACATTGTATAGGGGGAGAAAGTAAAAGTTAAGGGGAACTATTATGGGACACCTGGTATGAATTTCCTTAAAATCAGTCGCGCGCTTTTAAATGTTTGAGGGCAAAAAATACATTCTACAATTCATAAAATTATTCTAATTTACTGTCATCAGCACTATTACCTTCCGCATTTTATTAAATACAGGGTGTCCAGCGAGTATTGTGCCAAACTATACCAGGTCAAAACAAACAAAAAATGTTATATTAACATATGGTCTATCTCGCTTCGTTTTCCGCCTGTACGTGATTTTTACATAATTGACTATAACTTTTGAACGACTTGACGTGCCAATATCAAACTTGGTAAATGTATGATGTCTAACAGGACCTTTCTTTGTGTGGAGTATCAAGTCTCTGCTTTGTACCATTTATAAATGGCGGCTGTTTTTTATTTTCAACTCTAAATATCTTAAAATTGGTAAATTTTATAAAAGTTAAAGAAGACGCAAAAAAGTTGTGAAATTTAATTCAATTAACGCCGATACTAATATTATGATGATCAGACAACTAATAACGGAGAAATTAAAACTTTTCTGCATAAAAACATGGTTCTTTAGGTTATACTGTCTGAAATTTGCCTATTTTAAATTGTAAAAATTAAAACTTTCCATTATTAATTGTCCGATCATCATAATCTTAATACCATCGTTAATTGGATTAAATTTTGCAACTTTTTTGTCTCTTGTGTAATTTCTCTAAAATTTACCGGTTTTAAGATATTTAACTTTGAAAATAAAAAACAGCCGTCATTTTGAAATGGTAAAAAGCAGAAACTTGATACTCCATACAAAGATAGGTCCTGTTAGTCATCATACATTTACCAAATTTGATATCAGTATGTCAAGTCGTTCAAAAGTTATAATCAGTTACGTAAAAATCACGTACAGGCGGACAGACGGAAAACGAAGCGAGATAGACCGTATGTTCACATGACATTTTTTGTTTGTTTTGACCTGCTGAGTAACCTGGTAAAGCACAGTACTCGCTGGACACCCTGTATAACCTAATTCCCTTGAAGATTCTGTCAACTTAAATCGATACTTTATTAATCTATGTGTTATTATAGAGGATTTTATTTGTTCTTTCAAAATAAGTGTAAATATACTGTCGCCAAAATTCACGGTTTTATTGGAAGGTGCTACATTTCGTTTCCCTCATAATTTTGGTGAAACACAACCGAGCGACAATCGAATCCAAACTTAAACTATTTTACTCGCTTTTATTCTGTCTAGAGTGACTGCAATTATTCTCGGGTTTTCACGAATGTTAGCGATCATAACAGTAACTAAGCGTTCAATTTTTTTTATCATTGTAAATACAGATAAGACTCACCTCCTTCATTTTTCTATTAGAAATAATTTGCAGAACACTTTTCCACTTCTAGTAGATGACTCGGAAATTATTCCAACAAGCTCTGTAAACTTTCTAGGCCTAAAGCTGGATGCCCAACTCAAATTTCATGATCATACCAGTAAAGCGTCTGGAAAACTTAGTTCTTGATTGTTTGCTCTCAGGAGGCTCTCACAGTTTGCTACATCCGATGTCCTGTTAACTCTCTATTTTGGTTGTTTTTACCCTCACCTTAGGTATGCTGTTCCTATTTGGGGTCACGAGAATTCAAAAACAAAGGCAGTTTTTCGGCTTCAGAAAAAAGCTTAGGATCATTTATGGAATTAAAAGACGAGACTCGTGTAAAACAGCTTTCCATCAGAACAAAATTCTTACATTTCATTGCATCTATTTGAAACCCTCATTTTTTTTCAAAAAGAATTCCTCCATCATTTCCTGTAACAGAGCCCCATCTGGACATTCACTCCGCCCACGTTTGGAAGTACCGACCTTGAAACACAACTGAACGTAGCACCACATACAACTGTATCAAACTTTTCAACGCGTTGCCGGCAAATCTCAAAATTGAAATGCCTTTCATCAAATTTAAAAAAGATCTTAAAAATTTCCTTGCCGACAGAACTTTTTACAGCATTCATGATTTTATAACCAACAAGTAGGAAGTAGTTTATTAAGTTTGTCATCTTTGTACATATTCTGATTTTTTGTACATATTGGGTCTATTTTGTTTTTAGTTGTAGTTTTAGTTATTCAATGTAAATTGTTTTGACGCATGCTAATGCATTTTGTATGCTTTCATGGCAACAAAGAATATTTGATTTGATTTGATTTGATTTGATTTGTCTGTATACGCTTTAAAGTAAACTAGGCCTCATGCTCGAGTAAGCGTTCAAATCGTTTGTATTCACACTAATTAGTTTTACTAGGCCAAACGCAATCTAATATACTTACTCAAGAAATTTAATATACAGGGTGTCCGGATATTATGTTAAAATATTTTAGTATATCATAGTACAGGTAAAAATAAGAAATAAGTTCATATAAACATAGGTCCTAAAGCGAATCGTTTTCCGTCTAAGTGTCCTGTGTGATTTTTACATATTTAATCATATCTCACGAACCTATTAACTTATAAATTTCAAACTTGGTATATTGATGACCACTATTGAGAACTATTTTTTTTGAGGTATCAAATTTCTACATCGTACCATTTCAGAATGGCAACTGTTTTTTTGTTTTCAAGGTTAAATATCTTTAAAACCGTAAATGTTAGAAAAAATATACAAAAGACAAAAAAGTTGCAAAATTTAATCCAGTCAACGCTGATATTAAGATTATGATGATCGGACTTCTAATAATGGAGAAATTTTAACTTTTCTGAATAAAAACATGGTTCTTTAGAACATACTATCTGAAATTTGCACGTTTTTATTCAGAAAAGTTAAAATTTCTCCGTTATTAGTTGTCCGCTTAATACCAACGTTAATTGAATAAAATTTTGCAATTTTTGGCTTTTGTATTTTTTTCTAAAATTTACGGGTTTTAATAATAAAACCCCTACTTTTGTTTCTTGTATAATTAAAAAAAAGGTTTTTAAGATATTTAGCTTTGAAAACAAAAAACAGTCGCCATTTTGAAATTATGCGAGGTAGAAATTTGATACTTCCTACAAAAATAGTTCTTAATAGTGTTCATCAATATAATAAGTTTGAAGTTTGTACTTTAAGAGGTACGTGAGATATGATTATATATATAAAAATCGCAGGCACATAGACTGAAAACGAAGAACTGTAGGACCTATGTTTACATGAACTTTTATATTATTTTTAACTTTACTATCATATAGTAAAGTGTTTTACCATAATTTCTGGGCACCTTGTATTCGTATGTCAAAAATCGTATTAATAACATAGTTATTAGTGACACAAGACTTACTATTGTTTCAGACGAGGATCACCGGAGACTGACGCGCTGGAACGCCCGCAGCATGATTTGACCTTCGTCTTTAACCGGAGGATGGGAACAGGTACGACAACTGCTAGTTGAAACTTATGCTTGTTAGTTTTTGACTGTTAAACAACGGATCAAATAATTTTGAATATTTCTTTTTCAAGTTGTTACCTATTAAAATAGACTAATGCGCTAGGAGGCAACGAACCCGACAAATATCGCGCCTATCACCTGATTCGATCTGTCTCATACTAGAGGAAGTAATTTTTTACCTGGTAACTGCAACTTATATGAACTTGTATTTGCAGCCAGTTGCATTCACTTTTTTTGTAAAAGACAAATTCAAAACAAAAATATACATATTCTAATCGATGATTCATGTTTCACACTGCTTTAAGAACAAATTTATGTACTATGTAGTTTTTTTAATGTTAAATATATTTAATATACATTAAATATTTAATATATTAAATGTTTAATGAACTCATACATTCATTTTACATGTGCGTGTACCTATATAATTATTAAGAAAAACATTTTTAAACGAACACCCGAATGTAATTACATTTTTTATTCATTTTTAATACATTTTTTATAAATAAGGGCGTTTGTAAAAAAAATGGTTTTCTTAACAGTTATTATAATAACAGCCTAATCAACTAATTTCATATCGATAGTTGTTTATTTATTTATGATATTTATTTGTACATCAAGTTCAAATAATTAATTCATAGGTAATCTTCAGAATTGTCCATCCGGTTCCCCAAGCAGCCTGTGATTTACTGTATTCGCAATGCTGCTATTGGGCAACCAATATTTTAGAATGAACGAGTTCCCACCAATTTCAAACAGATGTGAGCACAAGAATGAAAATAAATCCGCTCCAAGAGGCCTCACGACTGCTCCCTGAATGTAGGTCTCAATTTAGTTATAGTAACAGACCTTTTAAATGTCGAAAACATTATTGTATAAATCAGACACTAAAAACCAAATAAAACTGTCTTACGTAATAGAAACGTATAACTTTCAATTTCAGAGAGGGGGCTTCTGAGGGAAGATGTGTATTGTTGTTTAGAACTTAAGTGTCTCATGGCATGAAAAAAACATTGATGAATGAAAACTCCTAAACAACACATTACAATATATAACTAAAATAAAATTCCGAGATAAAATTTATATTATATATGTTGATTGAAATATAATCCAGTACGTTAAGAATATTCTCATGTTTTCCTGAATTTGTTTTCCTCAAACCTAAAATAAAACTGTCTTTTTGAAACAGTATTTAAGACAAGGTTTGTGACAAATAACCTTTTGATTAGCATGATACGTGTTGATCCATATATACTGGATAGAAAAAATACGTTTTGCAACACTTAAACATTTTTGATTTTAAGTGTTGTAAGAATTATTTTATTTATATTCAAATTTTGGCATTCGAATGTTCATTTACGAAGGTATTTTTATAATAAAAATCAGCTGCTGTGCCCATCGTTGCACAATTAATTAGATAAATAACAATAAAAGCAATAGAATAAAATAAAATTTACAATTGTTCCATTGAAAATCAAATAACTACCAAAATCTGAAAAAATATTACAAAGATATACAAAAAAACCTACAAGCGAAGCCCAAGGGAATTTTAAGAAAATGAATAGGCCTTTGTGTTGTATCGGTTGAAGATCTACCGCTGTGCTAAGTTGCAGTCCGGTCGTTGTCTGGAAGTTTTGCGCCTATCCTTACAACACACAATTAGACATAAACCACATTTTTCTTTATAATATTGTAGATTACCTCGGACTTAAATCGATTTCGAAGAACAAAAGTATTGTTTTCAATATACTCTTTCGCTTCGTTGTACCTCAACATTTCATTTCATCCGGTGGGGACGCGGAGTCTATGGTTTTTTCTTTAATTCGCACAACCATAACGTTTGCGGAGAAAGAGTTAAAGCCGAACTGAACATCATTGAAAATAATATAATATTTTACCTATTTTAGTGTTAAGCTTGGGTTAAAAAATAGATAAAAGCAAAACTGGTTTTTATATAAGTGAGTTCTTAATTTTGAACGTTAATTTTACTATTTCGAATTCTTCAATTGAAATATTCAACACTTTTATTAAATAAAAATAGGTTTGAATACCTTCAAACCTAACAGTTCAAACTCACGTAGATGTATCTACAATCGTTTCAGAATATTTATCATCAGGGATGGAAAGTAGATGTGGTTGGATAGGTATAGATCAGCTGACATAGGCAAAATGGTAAAATAGTGTCGTAATTGTGACGTATGGGTGACGTGTTTTTGACGTATTGGTGACGTATTTGATGACGTATGTGTTACGTAGTGATTATGTCACTGAGGCGATGACGTGTAGGTTTAAAGGGGTGGGTTTTGAAGTGACGATGTCGGGGTGGACGTCGCGACGGCGCCGCCGAGAGGCCGGTGGGACGGGGGACGGCCGCGTTGCGGTGCCGGGCGGGATGACCGGGCGGTTACCGTATCGTCGGTGTCAAAACTACCGGTGGGAGAACTTGGACTTAGAAAATAAATTAGGGTTTTACCGAACTGCTGTGAAATGTGGGTCAAGGCCACTTAGAGGTGTTTTTAAAAACATTTATTTTTCTAAACTACAATACAGAATTTTAAGTTATAACTAATTAATTTACAAATTTGGAAAACACGACACTCAGCACAGTAAGTTGAAAGTTGGATTATTCTGTTTGGTCTGGTCCGGTATGTTGCGGCTCATCATTAGGCGGGTACACGAGATCCGAAGTCCCGTTGTCGGTGCCTGTTGATTCTTCCGGTGGAACGTTTTCGGTTGTTGACACTTCAACTTCAATCGTAGGTGACGCTGTGGGTTCCGGAGACCATTCGGGGGCGTGTTGAGAACAAGACGACGATGAAGAATCTACCCATCCGCAGAGATTGCTGTCGAACTCCACGGTGACCTTCAGTTGTATCGGTGGATGGTCCGCTATTAAGTGTAGAAGTGTCTCATGTAGAATTCCTAGATCGATCTCGTCACTAATGACCAGTTGGAACTGCATGGCGCTTGGCGGTGCGGGGTCTTGGGGATCGCTGATGTCGGCAGGTCCGCTGTCGAGGGAAGAATGGCGTCTGGCGACGTGCACTCCGCGTATTTATGCATGGAGGGGTGTGGGTGGGTGGGTGGGGGGGGGGGGGCGTACGTGTTCTCCAAACACTGTTTCAAGGTCACCGTAGGGGGTTTTTAAAAAAAACTGTGTAATTTAATATCGCTAAAGCAAAATGATACATAAAAAAACTAAACCTATGGAAATAAACATGAGTACGAAATAACTAAACTACAATTATTTATTTACATAAAGAGTAAACATGAGTAAAACTAAGATGAACTATTTACATGGAGAGTGATCTCGGTAGAGTTGTTCGCTGAAGGGCCGTGTGAGACTAAGTAGAATGAACCTGGCTTAATAGCGTCTAAGTCCTCGTTCATAAGCACACTGACAAATCGTTTCGGAAGGTAGACTTGGAACTTTGGTGAATCGCCTTCTTTGTACGGTGAATCGCCAAGAACAGCGAGGACCGCTTCGCCAACTGATGTGTCCATTTTCCTCATCGCGTGAACTGCGTAGTGTTTCTTCTCTTGTAGTTCGCTGCATTTTTTTATAGTTATGAGGTCGGATTTTGAATGTTGGTTGAACTTATCGGCTAGGGATTGCAATTTTTCCATCGATGTCATGGTGAGATGTTAGATGTTTCCCGTGTCGCGATCTGGGTACGAATGATTATACCACAAGTCTTGTTACGTATATATGTGGTATTTCCCCCTCCACTAGTTACTGGACATCAACGCACCGACCTTGTACGCACGAGATAATGCACAATTAGTGTTCTTATGATGAGGATTTTTCACTCCGATGCAAAGACCGTTTAAATGCGTTGCAAAGTCTTTGTCTAGTGTAACATTTGTTACGTTACACTTACAGTATTTTTCGATCCATTTGGTTTTTTCACTTCCGGTAGTGTAAATTTCGTCGTACTGTCGACAGTAGTGACGCATTATATTGTGGAGCTCCTTGTACTGTGTAAAACCTTCATCCCATTCGATGTGGTTGAGATGTGTTGTTATCCAAATGTTGGTTCTTGCACTCTTACTGTTCAAAAGTCTAAAAGGGTAAGGCGGTTTAAATAGAAAATAATTTACAACATTAGTTGATATATCGAAAAATGCAAGCTCTTTAATAACAAACTGGTTTCGATTGTTCCTAAATGCTTGAAATTCTACAGCACATCTTTTGGGAGGTGGTGTAATTTCATCATAAAATGTAACCGTCCTGTCCATTTTTCTGAGCAACTTGATGACACTGACACAAATATGGAAGTGTAATATGTTTTATCCACTGTCTTATTTAAGAGGACCAATCGTTTCTATTTTTACAATGTTTTAATTTACATTCACAGAGCGGCTTAGGAAAACAAGTGGAACAAGGATACGATAAATCTTCATAATGAAACTTGGAACACGTTTCTTCACAGCAAGTCCAAAAATGTGGAGTCTTGTAGATTTTTAGAGTGACAGGCTTTGGTGTTTCAGCTTTAAACGATTCGCAAAGACATCTGCAAAAACCAAAATTCTCACAACGCCTACACGCCATCCCATCTACTTGACATATGGGCCGAGTAAAACATTTACTTTCACAACAGTATCTGATCATACTTTTTTGAGAGTTTTTCTCCATGATCACTGAGTAAAGACTGACAACGTTTTCGACTTGCACCATATTTATTACAGGAGAGAAGAATAATAATTTTCGTGCCTTGTTTATTTTTCAAGGTCATGCAAAAGGCGTTTTAAAAAAGCGGGCATTTCAGTACTTTACCACTTACAAAGTGTTATTTTCATCGGCCTCATTTTTGCTCTCGTCTTCATGATCGTTCGTAGCAGGTTCTTCTTTCTTGTCTTCAGGACCGTTAGTCGTAGAGTCTTCCGGTTTGACGATTTCGCTTTTGAGCTGATTGCGCAAAATTTCTGTGTTTCTGTAAAACGACACTTCTTGAGGCAAGCGGTTATATACAGAGCTATCCAACGGCCCGTAGAGCAATGGGACTTTAGGGTTTCTGATCATACAACTATCGAGATAGTCAAAGATAATCGAACTGTATGACGTGAGCTGTTGTAAGTATCTGATTATTACAGGTGTCAGATTGGAGAGGATACAAAATTCCTCATAAGTCAAAAGTATCTTTTTGTTGTGTCTGGACAAGTCCCTGAATCTCACATATTGGGTTCCTCTGAGTCGGATATTGTCGATTTCCAAGTCTGATTCGTCAAACCCCATCGCTGTTTTTCTCCCAGTCAAATTGTTGAAAAGATATGCTTCAATAATGGAGATATATTTGGTAAATCTGTCCCACATTTCAACGGTAAGCACTATAGATGTTTTTCCACTTTGGTTAAGAAGAACCGCGGGTTTAAAATTCAACGATTTAAATACTCCAGCCGTGATAGTCTTATCCATGTTTTCGTTCAACGGGTACATAGCTCGTAGAAATATACCTGTTGTTAACATTAATTTATCTTCATCTTCAAATCTCTTCCTTTTTGTTGGAGGATTATTTTCATTGAACTTTATAAACTCTAGAAGTTCCTCTTTGACTTCTTTTGAAGATCTTGTATCATCGTTTACGTTGAGTTCCTCGGTAGACTTGTTTTCCAAAACTGTCGTTGTAGAATGAGCTCTGGTGTCTGTATTATCAACATTTTCATTCGAACTTGCGTCTGCTACAATTTTTCTAGGATCACGACTCATCGGATTTCCATTTGATGTTGTGGCCGGCTCCAAGGTTTTGTCGGTTAAGATTTCCTTTGCACTATCTAACGATGTATTATCCATTGTTTTAGATACGATGTTACCACTCTGCTGACAGAAGATAAACTAATGTACCGACGATTGACTTCGCTTTTATGAGCTCGGTGTTGATGGTGGGGGGGAAAATAGTGAAATCTATAACATTCTCCTTACAACTCCTGTCAAGGGGGTATACGTTATGATTGTATCATGAAGTATCAAGCAATATGCGGTTGTCTGTTCAGGAATGTTTTCCTCCAACTCAAATTCTATCCGAATATCAACTGTAGACGTTTTAACAGATTCGTTTTGTTTTGAACAGTCTATTACTACAATAGGTGCAATGTCCTTAAACATTTTGGGGTTCAGAAGAGGCGAATTCGTTCTTCCATAATATGACGATTGGAATCTGGCGTACATATCATACAAAATTCCAAATCTATCCTTTGAAAACATAACATTCAAGTTGTCGTAAGGAAAGAATTGTGAATTTAGGAACAACTTGACGTTTGTTAGTTTACAATGGTCAAAACTACCTGCGTTAGCTGTGATATTCGACTTTTTGTTGGTCTGTAACGCAAAGATCACATATCTAGGTTTTTCTAATTGGCTTGATGTCTTTACAGCCCAGGTCTGACGCTGTGTTGTCGGTAGTATTGGCCATTCATGCATTTCCCAGTTTCTAAACGGGACAACTATATCTCTGTCAGAATTGAGCATCTGCAATAGTCCTACTCTCCGTTCGTCAGCCAATCGTACATGCGGCACTCTCCAAACAACTTTATCTAGAGTTAGCTTCCAATCAAGTGTTGTTGCTGACGTTCCAGAGTCAGCTACTATCACATCCGTATCGCAGGATGATCGCAATAGAACCAATTCTTGCTTAACATTAATTATTATCCTTTTGTAGTCCTCAGCAAATCCTAATAAAAGTTTTAAAGGAACGCAAAAATCGAAATAACCATTTGTATTTGGTGTGAATTTCGTTTCACTTGGCAATACCCATCCACTTGTTATCAAAGAGTTTGATTCAATTGGTGACAGTGAAACCAATCCTTTTATTGTACTGCTAACTCCAACTTTCTTTGTGGAGTCAACAACGATCCCTGATAATTCGTATCGAATTTCTTCAAATAAAAAAGACATGGGATTGTTAGTGAAAGGCACTTTTGATCCAGCGTCCCCATTTGTCGTTGTTACTCTTCCTTCAATATAAATATAGCTTTCGCAAGGCAATGTATAAGCATCTTGATGTTGTATTGGAATTCGTATCTCATCATTGTTTCCCAATTTCGATGAAGCGTAAGGGTTGTGTGTGTGATACTCCTTCTCCCATAACGTTTCGTCGAAAACTGGACCATTTTTTATGTCCAGTATGTCCATATTTGTTAACTGTAAATCCGAGTCTCTCCAAAAATTGCACGTTCTCTCTACTTAGTCCCTCCTCGTTCCGAGTGGTACTGACCTTCTCTGTAGTTTCTTTGGTATTATATACGAAATTAAGACCCATCGTTACCTATCAACACTTGCCTAATATGTAGGCGTATAGTTATTACTTCTCCTCTAAAATCTACTTCGTCTCCGTCTTGATCTCGTACGTCCAGCACGATGTCCGATATGTGACTGGTGTTTAATGGGAGATAAATTAGGTTATGTGGTTTTTCAACTATCTTAAATCCTGGCGGTACAGTTGGGTAAAACGAATGTAATATATGCTGATTTGACCCATCCTTATAAGCACCTTGAACTATGTTGCAGGTAATATTGATTACGTTAACTTTAACAATATTTACAGTTTTTGGACTTGTGTGATAAACGTTTGGTTCAAGTATTGATGAAAAGGGCGGAAATCCTAACAAGGAACCGATCGAAGCCGGTTGAGTAAAGTCGATGAAATATTTGCACTTAATTTCACTTCTTAAGTTGTTGTTATTAGCTCGCAGTTCAATAACATCATTTCCCAGACGGTTCTGGAATTCTTTGTTAATATCTGTAATTTCATATGAACCGGTTGTAATCTCAACAACCTCAGTCTCTCCATACGATTCTTGACTATTTTTATTACGAATGTAGTGAAGCTTATTGTTAACTCCTTCTATTATGTTTGGAATTGAATTATATGTAGAAAAATCCAACAGTGCAACTTCCCACTGTCTGTTAGGTGTCAGTTGCAATGGTGGGAAAAGGGTGCTCCGTAAAGTTGACGAACAACCATTAATGGTTACTGTACAAGACGCCATCATGAAGTTGACTAACGCTAGTAGCTAGAAACTCCAAACATAAATGTCCACAAACCGACGAGTCTCTACTTTGCTTTTGATCATAGTTGTAAAAGATTTTAGATCCTTCACCGAAATATTGCTTTAGCTCTATTGGAGGGGGAAGATTTCCAAAACTGTCAAAATAATAAACAGAATCCATGATTTTTTTGTAACAGACCCAATGTGTACCAACACCGTTGGCATCATCAAGATTTACAATTGCAGTTTCGTTTTTCCAAATATTCTTTGGCAAGTCATTGCGCATAAACACCCCCCTAAAAAATGGAATTTTTAGGCAAAATGCGTATCTTTCCAAATCCGTGTTGCTCAATGCTTTATTTGGTACTATTAACTTATGTTTCTCACTCAGTATACACGGTAAGGTTTTAAATACAAGCCTCTTCCGTTTACCTTTTTTTTAGAGCATTTACAGGATCTTTTTCTCTTTCGCTTGCCATGGGAATTAGTATTTCTAGCTCTCTTGCCTCCTCCAGAAACTTTTCTTTTGCGTACATTTCGTTTTCTCCTTCTCGATCCACCTCCCACTGCAGTCTTTGCTTTCATGGCTGCTGTTACCGCTAGAGCGGCTGCTCGTTCACCAAGACTAGCGTCACTAGACTTAACTCTTTGCCAAGCTCTCTCGGCCAAAGCCCTGTCAGCAATCGCTCTTCTTTCGGTATCGGTGTAATTTGAATATGCTATATCGTGTTCCTTGCAGGCCTCGTCCAATTTATTAATACCAGGGTCCCCACGAGCCAAACGCTGACGTAATTTGGTCCCTGGTCCACAATACTGATATCCACCCGGGATATGAAGTTCTATTGGCAAGGCGTCGATAGCTGTGTTCACAAGATTTCCTGTTGGTAAAGTGTCAATGGCTTTTTTGAAAATAGAAACTGCAGAACTAGTGAGTCCTCCTCCTCTTCTCATGGGAGTTGAACAACAAATGAATCCATTGTCGTTCCTCATTGTATTTTATACAATGAGATTAACGTGAGGCTTTTCATGTGAATGCGGAAGAGGTAATGCGTCATTTTTCTCATTTGTAACATTATATGCATAGTATATATTGTTCGAGTTTTCTTTGTCACTTTTAGCAACGGAACTAATGGTAAGTGGAACTGTAGATGACAATTTTTCAAGTTTATCGTATAGGTCTTGTTTTAGTTTGTTTATTTCTCGAGAAAGAAGTGCAAAATTTACAGCGTCCGTGTCATTTACAGCAGTAGCTACGTTTTTTATTAATTTGTTTTTAGCATCAAACATGCCATCGTCACTGTCACAATGTAAGGAAATTGTACGGATAGTTTTCAGGTTTACGGCTTCTTCACTATCAATAGCATCTGCTAAATTACAAATACGTTTCCTTTTCAGGTCATAATGACCGTCCTGCGTTAAATAGAATCCTTCACCAGGAGGACCTCTTAAAACTTCACGAGCAACAGACGACTCGTGGCGACCGAACTTATCCACACTCATTTTAAGACTGAGTGTTTACACTATAAACCCCCTACTTTTCAACTCCTCTGTTAATGCTACCATTTCACTATCTAATCCATTGTGTCCAGCCTGAATTGATTCATACAACAACCGCATTCTATCAACCAGTTTGTTCACATCGTTATAATAAATTATATTAGTCTCGTACATTGATTTCATCGTCATCCCCTTACCTTTAACGGAACGACTTTTACCTCTATATTTAGAAAACAGCTTTGCGATTATGTTTCTGTACTTTTCAGATCTGTTCCTGTGTATAGGGGTGGAAGGAGAGTACGCCTTCCTATGAGAATTCGTTAGTATACAAATTTTTTTGAAGTTATTTAAATCATTTCTCGAGTACTTTGTAGGAATAGGTTTGAATATCAACTCGAACAATCCAGCCGTACCTTTAAATGTTTGGCCTTTTATAATTATATTATCTTTATCATCGACAGATAAGTTACTATCACCTATCCTGAGCCCATCGTTTTCTAGACGTGCACCGTACACGTGATATTTTGCACTTTTACGACCACTGTGTAACATTTTTAATATATATTTTCTTGACAATGGTCCTTTATTCCCGATTTCCTGACTCAAAATACTGATGTTTGTTGGTGATTCAGTTTGATCTTCAGAATGCTCATGATGTCCCTCTTCTGTTAAGTTCCCTTCTTTTTCCTCTTCCTCTTCCTCTTCCTCCTCCTCCCCCTCCTCCTCCTCCTCCTCCTCTATAATGTCACTTGATTTACTATACGATTCTGTATCATTAGCAGAACTTTCCGTTTCGGTTGTCTTAAGTTCTTTTTTAGGTGATATTTCATCTGTCAATAGAGATGGTTTTTTTAACGTATCATTCAATTTGTTAAGAGGGTCGACAATCGGTTTAAATGTTTCTTCTAAAAACCGGTTTCTTTCCTTAAGCCCTACTTTTAATGCTTGATGTTTCTTTCGTATTGAGTCACTTAGCGCTTTTATTTCACTTAGCAACTCCTTTCGACCCGTCATGATTGTTGTCCTCTTTACTCCACGACTTCGAAAGACATACTAAAGATTAAAATATACTTGTATACTTTTAATGTACAATTACAAAGTGATCGAATCCAATCCTGTAGCGACCTTTATCCATTGGTCTTTCTTTGTCGATAACAATAAACCCGTATTTTTCTTTCCAAGCTTTTCCACAAATTTCACGAAATTTCTCAAAACTCATGTCAGCTCCAACGTGATCATTGTACACATGTTTAAGATTTTTCTCATCCTGCTTGAAAGCAATTAAAAAGTTTACATTGTCTCTGATTAACTGTTTTGGTATCTTGCTGTACGTTTGTCCAATGTAAATGGAATCGATTTGATTATGCCTACCCATTGAAAAATACGATCTTATTTTTTCGTGGTTCTCACTTGATACATCGTCGAAAATAAAAATTGAGTGCGGCTTAGCTTCATTTGGTTCCATAATCTCACTGCTAGCATCAAACTTGTAAAATGAAACGTCTGGCACATCATCTAAAATCCTTTGTAATAATAGGTATTTTGGTTGATTTAAAGACTTCGAAAATATATATATATTATCGAAGCTTAGTCCGTTTTGTTTGGTTATCAAATTAAAAACTACATTAGTCTTTCCACAGTTTGATGGTCCGCTGATAATACACCTAACCGAGTCTGGAAACAAAGTTCCGTGCTTACTTACAGTGTTATAAAAGCTATCTGGAGTCAAATGATCTATGTTGTTAATATCAAGTTTTTCATTTTGCTTTATAACCTCCATTTCACAATGAAACTTGTAATTGCTCGATCTAGTGTTACTTTCCTACTGACTACATAATATTAAAGCAAGTCCTTTTTGTTTATCCACGAATCCTCCGATTGATTAAATCCTAACCAACGGACCAAAATTCGATCTCCTTTCCTTTTTAAGATCTTTTCCACTAAATAAACATTTCCTGATCTTGATTTCAACATTTCATGACCGTAAATTCCTCCCTGCAAAATTTCACCTTTACTATCTTTAAGTATATACGTTTCAGGGATAGTAGGTTGCACTCTGTAAACGGTAAATACTTCGTTTGTCCAATTCGGAAGATATCCTTTAGCGAACACGTGTTTATATTTGCTCAATCTTACTTTATCCCCTATAGCAAATTTGGGAGGTTTTCTTTTGTCAACGGCTGGTTTGGTTTTATTTTTAATGCGCTTTATCAAGTCAGACTCGTGTTTTTTCTTTACTTCAATAGGTTTCATCCCGATTGTACGGTGTTTTCTTTCATTGTAGTCATTTATCAGCATGGGGAGGATATCATACCATACGTACGATCCTCGTTCTGAAAACTTCTTGTACATTGCAGTTTTTAAAGTGCGATTGAAGCGTTCTACAATAGCAGCCTTTTTTTCACTAAAGGTCGAGTAATGGTTTATTTTATATTTTTTCATTAACCGTGAAAAGTCTTTATTGAAAAACTCCTTCCCATCATCTGTTTGAAGATTCAAAATACGTCCCTTAATTTTTTTCAATACCTCCTCCATTGCATTGGTAATTGTTTGTCCTTTTTTATCTTTCAGAGGAACAGCATAAGCTACCTTCGTAAAACAATTAAGAACGGTTAAGATATATTTGAATCCTTTATTTTCTCTGCTGTGAGGTATTAATTCCACGAGATCTCCTTGGTATAGGTCGTTTATGCCTTTCAAGACTGTCTGTCGTCTAGGAAAGTTTTTTCGGGCAGGTTTGTGCAACTCTTCAATAACAAGATTTCTATTATCCATTGTACTACTCTTATTTACAACGAAAGCGTAATGACAAAATTGACAGAGGGTTGTATGATTTTAAGGCCTTTCATAAGGGCGCAAGTGAGTTTTATACGAGTGACATTTGTTGGCCTTGAGAAAGACCTTTTTTATGGTGACATTTATCAAGTAGGGCATTAAGTGGCTATCAATCAGTGTTTTTCTTCAAAATGTTCAATGAATTTCCCTCAGTGAATAATGACCGTAAGGAAGAGTGTGAATGTTATCGTGAAGGATCACTCGCTTGTCATCGTTTGCTGAGAGTGATTTTTTAGTCACTGTGATACTAAATAGATTGTGGTTGAAGCTCCGAATTGTGTTGAACGTTGCAATGTACTCAGTCCCTCTGAAGAGACAGTTGTGGTAGTGTTCGAATTTAACATTTCTTGCAAGATATAACTTCTTTACTCCTTTTGCTTTTTTGACTACTCCTCTCTCTTCGTCGTCCACTTGTCTCGACGTATCATTGATAAATAATTTTAACGCATACATTTTGGACATGAGTGCTACAACCTCTTCCAGGGGTATTCCACATGTCTCATCCTTAAACTTCCCAAGAACTTTCTTGTTGACTGACTTATCGTATGTTTTATGATCAGTCGGATAGTCGGAAAAGTCGAAATCACCCCTGTAAGGGAAGGTCCTTAGATCTTCGTATAAGTCCATAGTCTTTATCCAATAAATGATTCCGTCTGTGTCCATATAGCTGATACCAATTCGATCTCTTTTGTAAAATTTTACCATCTTGTTATAATGAAAATCATACATGTGCGTCTTTGAAATATCAAGCACGCACATACCAACGTAGAGAGGTCTATCCAACACAATATTTGTCTTATTCATGCATACAGCCACGAGAGAGTCATTTATAATAATAGATGTTTTGAAGTTTGCTTTTTTAACTAATTTCAAAAACTTCTTTTTGTCATTAACAAGTCTTAAATTCATGTGATTTCTTTTGTTCTCTAGACATTTTCCATATACGCTGTTGTTCATAAGTTTGAAGAATTCCTTTTGAAATGTTGACGTTGCAGCTGCTCTTCTAGAGGTGTTTGAATCAATGTATTTCTTCAGCCAACAGCTCTGTGAAAATTGAAGTACCCGATTAACCTTCACAATTCTTATTCCTAAATCTATAGCTTGTTGCACGGTCCAGTAGTGAGCAATATAATTGTTCTTGTTTTCTAGGGTGGTCAAAAGTTTTTGATGCTTTCCCGTAGGAGGAATTTCTGATCTCGGTAGTAGGGGCAAATCATAATGTTCGTCGTGAAGATGTTCAGGGTATTCAAAGTCAAAGTCCAAAATATACCCTACATCACCATATTTAGGAATGCTAAGAATGTCCCCTACATTATCAGGATCTACCCAACAAAAGCCACCGTGTGGAAGTGGCTGGCACATGCTAAGACCGTACAGGTTATTTGCATCGAAGTAACCTATGTAGACTGACTCTTCGTTGGGTTTGTAATTTGGAAGATCCTTATTATTCGCTTTAACATATCGAGTAACAGCATTCGTAAGACCACCTCGAACTCCGGCTTCCACCATGAGAACCATGTCAATATCAGTCAGAAGTTGAAGTTCACATTTCGTCTCTTTCATCATGGCTTGCCATGCTAATCCTGGAGAGGTATAGTAATAAAAGCAATCTAGTCCATAAGCTGACATACACACATTTCGAAACTGTTCCATGACATCACAGAGTAAACTGACATCCAATCGGACATAGAAATCGTTGTAGTCTCCTAATGTTGAAATATTGAGCTCTCTCCAAACTCTCATGGCGTGGTCGTAATCTTCTGGGTCAATTTCCGATTCATTGAGTTTGTTGTAAAACATTTCCGGAGGCGGTAGGGAAGTTTCTTCGAATCTTTCCAGGGAATCTATATAATCGTATGGAAAAACTCCCTTTCTCAGCACCAGATCCATCTTGTCATCGGGAACCAGCTTTCTTGTTTCAACAAAGTCATCCCTCTGCAGGTTCTTGGAAAGAGCGCTCAAACTAAAGGGTAGAAATCTCAAGGAATCGATGAATCGTAATTTTATATCTTTATAAGTTTTCGTGAAACTAATAAATTTTTCTGTTGTCAAGGCCAGTACGTCAATACGACCCTTTTCCTCCCCAAGTTGCGGTATAATAAAGTGCGCATCATATCCACTTAAATTATGCAACACTACAGGAACGAATTTAGGTAATTTATAGTTAATATTACAAGCGTTGCAAGCCGCTCCTCTGTAGTCTCCTGTCAAATGATCGTGCTCGTAGACTTTAATGTTGTTATCAGTAAATTCATGTCCGCATAAGTAACAAGTGTCAGAAATTTGGTGAGATAGTTCTTGTAGATCCGTAAGGTCTTTCATTGGAACAACGACACTGTACAATGATGATACTTTTTCAGCTATACTGTAAAGGTCAGTTACGAATCTCTTTGCAGCTTCTTGCCCACGATAAAGTATAGGTTCTGTTGGAATGTTGAATTGTTCAAGATGATCATTCGAAAGGGTCGATTTAACCAGAATACAGTAGCTGTTTGGTTCATGTTTTTGGTACTTTCCGTTGTCTGGTGCGTCAGGATCTTCATTTTCCATGGGAATTAGACAAGACTCAAAGTCTGCGTAAATAACAATAGGGATCTTGTATTGGTTATGTACTTTGTTAAATTTTAATATCGATCTCTCTCTTGCAGGTAGTACAACCTTTACGGCAGAATGGTTGCCACAAAGTCTTTTGTGTTCTGACAACCATCTACGACCTCCCCTATCATTACTTTTGAAACAGAAACATCTTTTGCAAACAGTAATTGAATTATTTCTTTTCGTTAACTGTTTATGCACGAGTATGTTAAAATCTTTGATGTACACATAATGCGAAACTTTATCACTGGTAATTAACAGCAAATCAGTGTGATCGGCTAACTCCTGAGGAGCAATTTTCAAGGGGTACACATTGTTACCATCATCTAGCCCAAAAACATTTACTGAAACACCTGGATTCTTTTTTTCAAATCGCTTAATATCTTCCAGAGATACAGGATAGGTCAGACCGTTGAAGTTGTATCTATTATTATAAACTTGGAATCTTGCATTTGGCCTGTTTACGTTAAGTTCATGGTCATTTATTAAGAATTTTACCAGCATTGAATATCGGAAACATTCATTATCGTTATTTTGAACATTAATGCATGAATGAGTACTCTTTATCTTCTTGGGTAAGGGGATGTAACTACTCCCACGATCTCCGTATCCATGTTTATGCACTCGCAAATCCAAACTGTTTACGGTCGACAAGGACCATCCTGAACCACGTGCTTCGTGCTCCGTTATTTTAAGAATTATTTCCTGGATGCATTCTTCCACAACTTCAGCCAAATCAGTGATTTCAATAACATTTCGATTTCTAGAAATAAAGCCCCTGTTAGATTCCTCTCCATTGATGTTATTAAAAGTAGTATCCAAGAGCAATCCGAATTTCATAAAATGTAATCGATTACGCTCATACTGCAATCGTTCTAGGATAAGAGTCTTCACTCGTGCCAAAAATGAGTCTAAATCGAGAGTACTGTTATTCCTTACTCGATAGTGTCTTACTACGGAGCCCTCAAAAGCTTGAGCCAATAATTCAACTGTTACTTCAGGTTCATTATTGATTTGCTGGTCTGAATTTTCTTGTTGCTCTCTGGGAGGAGCATAAGCAATAACGCTGGGTCTGTTGTACTGTTGAGTTTCTTCTGTATCGTTGAGAAAATCCTCAAAGTCAGGATGGGTCTCACAGTCAGATAAGTCTACTTGAGGTACGTTATGAAATAATTCACAGTGAGAGAGATAAATAGTCTCATCTGTAAATTCTTCGTTGCAAATGTGACAGTAATACATCTTGGGGTAGCAAAATTATGTTTCGATGTGATATCTATGGCTGCAGATAGGATAATGAAGATAAAATTTCACATTTCGCGGCTTTATAACAAATGCTGACATCAGCACTACCTTCCCATTGGTTATTTTGTTTGCTACATCAGCACTTTCTTTTGATTGGATGGTTTAAACATTATCTTGCATCAATTTGACAAGCAAATGACTCGCCATTTCAATGGTATCACTTGAGGAGAGATGT
This sequence comes from Flexamia atlantica, assembly GCA_035578135.1. Classification (NCBI taxonomy): domain Eukaryota; kingdom Metazoa; phylum Arthropoda; class Insecta; order Hemiptera; family Cicadellidae; genus Flexamia; species Flexamia atlantica. The sequence continues at coordinate 78,907,414 of JAQJVK010000001.1, read as the reverse complement.
CTCAAGCTGTGCAAGTCTCAGAAGTATCTACCACTACCCCACCGTTTCAACAAGAACCATCCGTCCCAAATCGTATCAGTGAAGACCAGCCTATCCAGGAAAACAAAGTTTCAAGCACAATCCCATTACATTCAAGGGATGCAATAGCAGCAATGGAAAGGTTGTTAGGCGCAGACCACTTGTCTGACAATGAAGGTGATGGTTAGTTAAATGAAATACTATTGAAAAACATTCGCTTAACCGGACACAATACATTTTACTTAATTTCTTTTTAAAATTCAATATTTTACTTACTACAGTACATCAAAACGTTAATGTTTCGAGGAACCTGGGGGGGGGTTGTGCTTTTATAAAGCTGCTTTTTGTTTAACGACTCATTGTGGTGTTAACCACAGGAGAGTACAAACACTAAAACCATGGATCACCCTCCTCACCATTCGTTTGATCAGAGAGAAAGAAGACTAAGGAGAGAGAGAGAACGTCAAAGTAGACTAAGAAATGAAAGGAAAAACGGATTTGTAAAGTTGAGGTCTGTTATACCTTTGGCCTACAATATTCAATCGGAATATCAAACTCTAGTGATGGCTATCAAGTACATTAAAATCCTACAGCAACAGTTGGAGGAGTCTGAAACACTCACATCCACACCATCTTCACAACTCAGAGAATAATAAAGTACAAGTTTTACTCGATATTATTCTCGCTGTATGTTGAAATACACCAGCTACAAAAGGCCTTTTTAAAGGCCGCCAATAGATCTAATCGTATGTGACTCAGCTCGCTGCCATAAACAACTGTACTTGAGCATTGATGGTGCGTGTTATCAAACCTTTTGTATACTTTATTACAAACACAAGTTACAAGTTAATTCACCAGTAGTACAAATTATTTGCGTTGGAATTTACTCATTTTTATATCGTACTCTCATATTATATTTTCCACTTGAATTTAGGAATAATGTCTGGGTAAGTTAACAATCCACGAATTATTTTTATAGTATTTACCTATTCCATAACTAAGTTAACATTGCATAGCTGAGATTAAATACGAGTGAACAATATGGTGGCCTTTATAAAGGCCGTTTTATAAAAGTGATTTTTTAGTTGTCTAAGTATGCTACTCCATCATCATCATCTTCATCATCACTGCTACACTCTTCAAAAAGCCGCCTCCTTACTGTTTGCTCTTCAGGGAGTGCTGGAGTAGATCTACCGGAGTGTTCATGAGAGACGTCTTCAGACTGGTCTTGAAGCTGGAAATATATAATACTATCATCATCGGTATCAGAAATATCTTCAACCAGTAGGAGTTCCAATTCGTCGGAAGATTCGTCAAAAATATCGAAAATATCTTCCGAGCTTTCAGAAACAACAGATTCGTCATCTGGATCATCTGCTGCTAATAGAAGAGTATCTGTCAAAATATCCTCTGTGCTATGCCAGTGGTGTGGTACGTCTTTAGGAGCCATGGTGCTAGGAGAGACGAGCAGCAAATAGTGAGGATCGCGTCTTTCGTATGGCTTTTTAACTCTAGAATTGTGATGAGTAAGCAAAAACATGAACCAATAATATAACAGCCCCTTAGTCAGCTGATTAAAGTGCTGACGACAATAATAATAATAATAATAATAATAATAATAATAATAAGTAACTGGGCGAAGGGACTTGATAATATGTTGAAAAAGTTAGGAATGAGACATACGTTACTCCTTAGATAATGTTTTACAAATAAAACTTCTATATGGTTTTGGTAAAATAAACAACCAAAGTTAGTCAATATTTTAGATCGAGCAACAAGCGGAGAGTTTAATACGATTGAAAATAATGGTGGCCTTTAGAAAGGCCGTTTGTAGAGGGCTGCAGCGGCCGCCGTTTAGTCTTCGACGATGATGGAAACTGCCACCTTTCGCCGTAGATGTAAAAGCCGTCTTAGGTCGTTCATGACATTCGCCCTGAGTGTTAAGTCTTCATCCAATGGTGTAGGCGTGATGTTCAGCTTGGCCTCCACCTTTAGCGTGATGGTCTTCTCTCGGCCGTCGAATTGGATGCGACCCAGCATGTTCCTCACGGCTCGAACATCCCGTTTGTCCCACGGCTTAACCTGCATTTCCCAATAAATTGGGACATGTTGGCTAAGGGTCTTCACAGACAGCGGTTGGCGAGGAACCCTCCCGGCAGTTTGGTAGTATGTAATGGTGTACACCATCCTGGCGGCCGAGCTGCAGTGAGTGAATGAGGGTCTTGTAGGGAGTACTGCTATTTATACCATATAAACATGATTAGTAAGCAAAATAAAAAGACCAATTAAATCACTCCACCTTAGTCAGCAGAAAAAAAGTGATGACAATAAGCAGTAGATACGTATATTTACTTTTGAAACTTTGGTTTTGTGAAGAAATGTCACCTCTTCGACTTAGTTTACAATTAATATAGTTCTTGTTAGCTACAAGCTGAGAGTAATAACGATTGGAAACATTGGTGGCCGCCGAAGTTAGTCGGATTTACTTTTAAAACTTTGGTTTTGAGGTATACATTACGTTTTGTGAAGAAAACGTCACCTCTTCTATTAAGTTTACAATTAATTATTGCAACAAATAATATAGTTCTTGTTAGCTACAAGCTGAGAGTAATAACGATTGGAAACATTGGTGGCCTTTAGAAAGGCCGTTTGTGGCTGCTTGCAGTGGCCGCCGAAGTTAGTTGGATTCATCGTCAGACTCATCCGGAGGGAATAAGCGACGAGGAACGTAGTACACTCCCCTCATGGCATCGAAAGCAAGCCCATCACAATTGCTGGTACTTGGAGTCTCTTGGTCGAAGGAGCAGGAATTCTTGATGTCTTCGAAACAGAGTAGTTGTTGATATATACTCATTGTTTCAGAGTCTACATCACTCAATTCCTCTATTTCTTCCATTCCTCCACCTTCAACACTTCCAGCTTCACTCTGCTCGTCAATCACTGCGTCGTCAGTCACTGCGTTGTCAATCAGTGCGTTGTCAATCACTTCGCCTTCCTCTTCTTCCTCTTCTTCTGGGTGGGTAACCACTGGAAGATTTTTCATTATACCAACAATTGTGCTGGGTAGAGGGAAGATGTTCTCCTTCGGCGCCATATCTCGAGACTATCCGTCCTGGTGCAAGCAGCTGAATGATTTTACAACATGTGAGGAACCCCTTTTATAGGCGATTTAAGGGGGGATAAGTGCTGATGTAAGTGTTAATGGGAGATAAGGATCAGTCTGTTATGTGGACGGTAGCAACTAGACACTTTGTCATACAAACGATTGAAATACTTGGTGGCCTTTACAAAGGCCGTTTTTAGAAAGCAGGGGGATAGTTTTTAAATGTCCACTATTTTACGGGAGTCACGGTGAAACATAATTTTATAGCCGAGTGTTTAGCGGTAATAGTTAGAGGGCGGTTGCTACCGAATACAAAAAATAAAGTTAGATCAACTTGAATCTACAACGTTTAGCCCTCAGGGAAATACTTCTCATTGAACAAATAGCACCAGGCTGTTGGTATGGACGGTAACAACAAGACACTTTGGCAAGGCATGAGTTAAATACGATTGAAATACTTGGTGGCCTTTAGAAAGGCCGTTTAAAGTGCTGCTACATCCGAGATTTACTCCCACATCCCCATCGGACGTGATCCACTTGTCGCTCTCTCAAATTTCAAGTACCCAGTCTTAGGTATCGGTAATAATGGTTTGGGCAGTCTTACCCGTAAAATTCGTCCATCACATTCAAGTATGACACTATACGCAGCCAAAGGTTTCAGTAGTCTGTACCTCTTTGATACTTTCAGCCGTTTAAAGCTAGTATTTACCGCAAAAGTTTCATAGTCAATGGTTGGTTTCTTCGTGTGTCTGGAGCAAAATTCCTCTCCAATTTTGCAGTAGTTTCCGCAGACTTCTCCTTTTCTGTCTCCCCTTTTGATGGTTGCACTACAGATCGGGGCATTTTTCAACCGAGGGGTCTTGCGAAACATTACTCTCGGTGTTTTAGCCTCCTTCGGGACGAACCCGTCGTTCTTCGAGATGAAAATCCGTGTCTCTTCGTCGGACGACTGATCCTCAGCTGGGCCGAAACGTAGTGGACTCGTGGGGCTGATCAGATGGGGGGATGCGGGAGCTTCGTCCGGGGGATCGAAGATCGACGCAACGGCTTTACCAAGCTCTTGCTCGGAGACGTCTGCCATGGTTGCTGCGATGAGTGCAGTTGTCGATGCGAAGGAAGAATGATTTCATGTGACAACTGTCTCTCCTTATATACACTTTGCTTACTCAGCACTCTCTTTCTATTGGTCGGGCGTTAAATGTTAGCTAGTCTGAGTTAAAACCGATGTCAACTTGGTGGCCTTTACAAAGGCCGTTTTTACTATGTTATTTTTTACAAAGCAGGGAGGATAGTTTTTGAGTTGCCCACTATTTTTACAAGTCAGGTCAAATATAATTTTTAAGCCCGAATGTTTAGTGGAATTAGTTAGAGGGCGGATGCCACTGAAAGCAAGGATTAAAAGTAGGGTAGATTAACTTGACTCTACAACATTTAGCCCTCGCCCATGATGTACGCAAACTAAGTTAAAAACGAGTGACAAAATGGTGGCCTTTAGAAAGGCCGTTTTTTATGTAGCTAGAAGACTAGCGGCGAATCCAACTCGCCATCCGCCGACCGAGTTTTGCGCTCCGACATCCGACCTCGAGATGAGTCGCCATCCACGGCCACGCCATCCACAAAGGCAGGCGGACTTTGATCATGGGCGTCGAGGATCCCCGCCGTAGTAAAGCCTCGCCAAGTATGTAGTCGAACCAGACAAGATCGTAGTGTCCGGGTCGCAACCGCCACAGCCGGTAAAACTGCACCCCGGCGAACTTAATCTTGAACGGGGTCAAAAACCGTCGCTCCAGCAGCTTACGTTTCCGCTTGGAGACCGAGGCAATAATCTTGTCCACGTCGTCCTCTATGATCGGTGACAGCAAGGTTGGCGGGGCAGTCATCTCGGTCAGGATCCGTTGCAGAGTCAGGTCGCTGTAGACATCTGCGGCGAAATGCACCCGCTTGCGTGGCTCAGAACCCGGACGGTCGCCAGATGGCTGCAGGTCGGGGCGTCGTAGAATAGTCTTCCGAGGTGTCTCTGAGGAGCCCATCTTCTATCTTCAGTGTCGCTGGAACGAATGGTGAGACATCGCAACCGGTACGTGTTTTATGCACGGCTGCTAGCTTCCCATTGGTGCGCTGAAAAGACACTGACTCAGCATTTTAAACGGTGGCCTTTAGAAAGGCCGTTTTTTACAGTTCATATTTTAGATACCAGGGGTATATATTTCAAGTTGACCGCAAGTGTACAATATTCACGGTCAAATATAATTAAAGTGTAATAGTTAGTCGGAGTGTTACTGATGGAATTTTTGAAAGTATCAGGTGTAGGTCGTTAGTTTGAGTTATAAACTATAACTATTGGAGGCCTTAACATAATTTTAAAGATGACCACGGTAAAATGTAATAGTCTTAGGAGGGGAATACTGAATGCAAGGATTGAAAAAATCGGGTGTTGCCAGTTAGCGTGTCTGAGTTCAAATACGAGAACAATTGGTGGCCTTTACAAAGGCCGTTTTTATATACCAGTAAAATTATACTGATACCCACTTCGCTCTGACTTTCTTGCGACAGTACCCATCTCGAAACTCTTCAATCTCGAGGTAGGTGTTTGCACTTGTCTCTGATGGTCCAACCACGCCGACAGGTAGAGTAGTTCGGACCAGATCCTTCCCGCGCCCGAGTAAAACTTCTCTGCGCTCTCCATTTGTTCGGTAGTCAACCAGGCGATATTGTCCCGACTTCAGCTTCCAAAAGCGGTGGCCTCTTACTCCGGGAAACGCTGTCGACCAAGTGTGACGATCAGCTCTGCGATGCGAAGGCTCAATCACCGGGATCCGATAGCCGTCCTCGGGAATCAACAGGTTGCTATACGGCAGCACTGTACTAGCGTGCAGCTTGTAAATCTTGGCCGCTTCCGGACCGTGACTCTCGGAAAGAATCTCCCGGAGTATGCTGTGGGCATCTGCGGCATAGCAGGAAACTAATATCCGGCGTGGCAGGTCGGCGAAATGCACCCGCTTGCGTGGCTCGGTACTCGGACGGTCGCCAGATGGTTGCAGGACGGGGCGTCGTAAAATAGACTTGACCTGCTGAGATGGGTCTCGGCGGGGCAGGGTGACCATCTTTGGACGGGTAGGCTTCCTCAACATGATGGTAGGTGCGTCAGAGCAGCAGTAATTGTCTCCCAGAGCCACGGTGCTAGTCGTTGACCACATCCCGTCTCCCATTGGTCGAGACATTGTAACCAATGAGGAGGCTGTATTTTCTGCTGACTCAGCGGGAAAGTTGACAAAACTGGGTCGCACACTGCGATCCCATCACTCGACGGGCCGACTGCACTGGGGCAAGCCAAGCATCTTCAGACCTCCACAGAAGACCTGCAGCGAAACGGCGGAGATCTTCGAGGAAGAAGCGAGGCGAGATCCCACTTCGAGACGCATCCCCGCTGCGTGGTAACCGCCTTGGATGGAACCTCGCGCATACCACAGTAACAGTGTAGGTCACTGCGCTCAACGCTTCTGACCTACGCGGCTTTCCGTCGCGATCGCCGTGGGCCTCTTGAGCTGACTTGCGACATCGTCGGGGTGTTGTTGCCATGCCTGGGAAATACAGCCCCTCCGTTGGACAAGTCTGCTGCGGAGCTGAAGCTGCTTGTCTGATCCCGGTGCAGTTTGGCCCTGTCGAGTCGATGCCTTGCCTTCTCTCTTTTCTGTCTTTTTCTGCTATTTGGCTTGCGCTTTGCATGGGGTACTCGTATAACTACTACTACTAATATTGTTTTCCCAAAGTGTAAAACTTAAACTGTGTCCCATTACCTTTCTCCCGTCACATCCTAAAAGCCCGGGCGGTTACAGCAATGTGTTTGCTGCCGCCCAAAAACCCCCTAGGGGTCTCCAGTCGGTGCCGTGAAGGCACTATGGTAGACCCTTCCTTTCCTGACTGGTCGCCGACGTGAAGTTGGTACAGTCGGGATCCTTCTTTTTTAACATTGTCAAATGACCTTGAACCTGTTTGAACATGTTCGTTACAAAAATTACCAAACTTCACGCGTAACGAGTACTCGCAGCTGCGGGCCCCCAGTAAATCTTTGAAAATTAATTTACTCAACCTTCAAAAATAACTGTGTGCCAGAACGTCAGTTTTACATCTACTCTGAAACACCAATGTTTAAATAATAAATTTTATGCTCGTACCTAATTTGTGCATCTACGATCAAACACCATAGTTTTAACAAAACTGTGTACTAGAATCCCGGTTTCGCAACTACTATCAAATACCCAAGATTTTTTCAGCGATCGTCTGAAAATATTAAAAATGTTTCAATACAAGTCATATTTTTAATACTTAGATGTTTTGTTAAGTCAAGTTGTTAATATATAGTAAATTTACGTAAACTATCCTATAATTTATTATGCTCGTAGCCTCTCTTTAAATAAATTGTAAAAATATCCACAAAATTATTTTATTTTTCCGAAAGTTAACTCGCACGCTATCCTGCGGCGATTTGAGCAAACACTTCGTTAATACAGACAGAGAAACACAGAGACTCCTGGTGGTGATGTAGGCAAGCAATTAGTTTGATAAATTACTGCTAAACAGCGACACTAACAAGTTGGACGCATGTTGTACGCTGCAAACACTAGAATGCGCAACGATGTGCTTCCAAGCATATAGATAATGTTGTCTGTCGCGATAACTGCATGTTAAATGAGACAGTTCCTAACTTATCTCATAGGTCCCTGTAGCTATATGGCTACCGCACGTGCACTGTTTGGCCAACGATGTACGTGTGAGTGATGGTTCGATCCTGTCACTGGGGGCCTAAAATTTGATCGGTGAATTCCGATGATAAATTGATCCAGTTGGGTCGGCGTAAAAGGAGTGGGCAAAACGGGATACACGTCACAATTGACTGGATGAATTTATTGTCGGAAATTCACCGATCAAATTAAAATGTGGAGGCCTATTTTGCTCATTTTTTTTTTAAATACTGTTATCTGCATCCCTAGGGATATAATATATGTTTGAAGCAAGTATGTTACAAACATGTTTCTAAAACAATAATCGTTAGGGTGTTTTATTTGTTAATACAATAAATTTACCTATCACTATTTCACGCCGTCGCTACATTAAACCCACTAAGACTCTAAGTGCGAGCATGCACAAGTGCGTACATAGTAAACATATATTTAATTTTCGCGTATTCGGAGAGTTACATTAATTAGTAGGGCCTACGATTAGTAAGAGGCTACGATTTGTATAATTTTCGCCACGCAATAGTACGTATACGGAAATATATATTTCATTTAGAGTCCTCGGGAAGTTTCAGTACTATTTTGGCGACGACGCTACGGTATACATTAAAAACTAAACATAACACTATGTTAGACGGTACGGCAAAACTAATTCTTCGGAAAATCAATTTTCCTTATTTCGACTATATTTCATACTTTATTAAGCAACATCGCAACACTTCGAAAATACGACTTTACGTTAAAACCATCTATGAATAACCGACCTGGCCACTCACAGTACGACTGGTGACCCCGGCCGCACTGCACCGCCGGCCGGCGCGCTGCGCTGTCCACCGTCCTCTCGGCGTGTCCCGTCCCCCGTCCCACCGGCCTCTCGGCGGCGCCGTCGCGACGTCCACCCCGACATCGTCACTTCAAAACCCACCCCTTTAAACCTACACGTCATCGCCTCAGTGACATAATCACTACGTAACACATACGTCATCAAATACGTCACCAATACGTCAAAAACACGTCACCCATACGTCACAATTACGACACTATTTTACCATTTTGCCTATGTCAGCTGATCTATACCTATCCAACCACATCTACTATGGAAATTTTTGCAAAAAACCCAAAAACAAAAAACACTGAAAACTCGTAAAAACATTTAGTTTCCAGTTCTTATACATGCACCAAACTAATTTAAGATCTAGAACCTGTGCCAGCTAGCAACAGATACAGACTGATCTTCCAACAATTCAGGCTGAAGGTACATTGTCAGTAAAATTTGAAGTTTGTTAAATAATTAATATTGAGAGTAATTAATGTGTTTTAAAATTTCAGCTTAAATAATTAGTGTTCGGCAATTTATCTGAATTTTTTATCCTAATAAACACATACACAAATAGAATATAGTATTGTACTAGAGAGTACAACAGACGACTGAATATTTACAATTTGGATAATAAAATAGGGTTGGTTTCAATTTTAAACTTAACTAATCGAAACTGTTATAAATTGTTCAAGTATAAGAAGAACATTTACTGTGTTGAGAATTCCAATTCAGTGTTTAACTCTTTTTGTATTTTACGACAATTTATTATGACCCTTAAATTAGGAAAAACCCGTCCATGTATTTTTAGGGAGGAAGAAAACATTTACGTTAACTAATAATTGGATCACTCGAAACTCATCACATCAGATCCCCCACAAACCGACCCCATAGGTGAAAATTAATCACAATAAATCAACGAAACCACTTGAACATAAAATGTTATATAATCCGGGAAGGGAGCGCCCCTCGCAAAGCTACTTAGTTTTGTTCACATTTTTAATCCCCCTGTCTTTTGTCTGCCATCCCCCCTCATCCCTCAAAATGATCCTTTCGCCATCCTGTGTCCGTCTGAGTTTTTCTTGTTTTAATGTAAAAAGATTATTCTTCTGTGTGTGTCATGCTATTTCACCTCAGTGATTGGATTATTTAAATAACTACTACTTTTTAAGCTGTAATTAACATATTTTTTCAATCAGTCGTAAAATATTTAATGTTCATTAGGGTTCATTTCTCCAGAATATCTAAATAATGTATTGGAATATGTTGGTACTTTACTTATTTCTAATTTCTTCTTTTTATATACTGTAAAGAGAATAAAGGAGACAGATATGCATTAATTAATTATCCTCAAAGCAATTAATCGATTTTAGCCTCACAAACTGTTTTACTCATTCATCTTACTATTTATTCCATTCGCCCATTCAAACAAACAATTAAGGTATCATCTAAAAACTATACAAATTTCAAATTTTAAAGAAAGTACTTTTTATAAGTCAAGTATTTACAAGGAGCTTGAGAGTTCTAGCTATAATTAAATACATCGGTAGTAGCAAAAGGAAATAGACAATGCATATCAGAGTTTTGTAGAAATTTTGTTTTGATAAAGGTTATATTACTATATTATAACAATTCACAGTTTCGAAGAAGTTTTTCCCTTGTACTGATTGCCTCAAGTTTTGCCTTATAATGTGGATTAAATACCTCATTGGCGTGCCTTTTACGTAATATTAGATTGATGCATGTCACGGATACTTGTTTGTTTATTTGTTTATTTATTTATTTTCATACATGGCATATGCCAATTTACAAATATGCAGCAAACAAAAGAAATACACATAAAATAAATTAATTAAGTCCAGTATTTTAGTTTCAGCTTCAAGATAAGTAAATAACCTTAATGCTTCATGCAATACATTGTGAAAAATTCTTCAGGCGAACAAGCTAATACAATCTATACCGATCTAACATGCAGGACAAGCAATAAACAAATATATGTACAACTAGTTCAAAGTTCATTACATGCCTATTTTAAAAGTTGTAATCTTAATTTACTTTTTGAACGTGTTATGTCTTAGTCAAGTCAATGCAACATAACTAAGTTCACATTGCTTTAAGGAAGGCGGCGACTCGAGCAAGAGTTGAGTATAAGTGGTGTGGAAGATTTAATTGAGGCTTTAAGAAGTGTTAGCTCGACACGGTAAGGTACTTAGGCGGGCGTGCTCGCGCAAGCGACTGACTTAAGGGCTGCGGCTTCGGAATCATTAAATATTAAAGTGCGGCGGTAGCGACGCCATTACACTCTCAAATAACCCGGACTTGGGTGCTCCTCCTTACAGCGCACTTTGGTTTACACCACAACTTCAAAATTCACATTTCACTATTTTAAATACAGTTTTCTTAAAGTTTTAATTGGAGTTCAAGAAGAATTAAAAGTAAATACTCATAATAATTAATTATTTTAACAATTGGTTGTTTTATGAATTCTTAACACGAATATTAAGTTACGGATTGCATTAAGGAGTAAATTATATTAACTCATTATTTTGAATCAGACATTGTCCGTCATCGGTTGAAAAATATGCGCCATTCCGATACATTGCGGATCCTCGGTGTATCGGTATTGCGCAATTCTACGTTTTCGTACTTGTGCCGTTTGTGTTTTGTGTCGATTATATGTATGTACTTTTCGTGCGTTTGGACAACCATTAGAATAACAATGGATTAATTTTAATGATCTTCATTGCTGCTGAGGAAAAGCGATCATTCGCCTGAAACGCGATCAGCGTGAAGAAACAAGATGTTGACACTTAATGGCAATAAAATTTACGTAAGTATAAATTAGTAGGAAAAATCAAGGGCGCCCGCAGGATATTTTCCCAGGGGGGCAAACAATTATTCTTTCCTGGGGTTTTATTGGGGTGTAGAAAATATACCGGTATCCCTTATTGGGCCCGCAGCCCTCTTCTGGAGAAACAGTTAGATAAAAGTAATTGAAAACATATTTTTGGCTGTCTAAAAACCAGAGTTACCTTTCAAAAACATTTCAAACATACTCATTTGTTTCTTCAATTATGATACCGATTTTTAGTTTGTTTGTAAATTTAATTTAAAAGTCTCAAGTTCTTTACTTTTGTAAATTTTCTTTTAAACTTATTTATGAAAACTAATCATTCTTTTAGCTGGTATTCAATTGCATCCTGAATTAGTTTAGGAAATTGAATAAATAGGCAAAACCAGTGCCATTTCAAAATTTCCGACCATTATGTGGGCAAAAATATGAACAATCATCACTGTCACGCCTTCTAGCATGGAATTTCCGTCAATTAACCGTTTTTAGTGAATACATAAGATTGGTTTTCACACAGCACGATTGCGAGTTCGCAATGGTACATTTTTGTCGTTTATCAGCGATCCGGCAAATACCGCCGATCGCGAGTTTCGAAAAGCAACATCGGCCGTTTATCCGTAAGCGGCAATTACGCGGCTGTTCGCGAATTTCGCAAAGCTAGATTCTCCGTTTGTTCGCGATCGGCAAATACGCGCGACCGCTTTCATCGGCCGATCGCGAGTTTCGTAAAGCTACATCGGCCGTCTATCCGCGATCGGGAAATACGCGCGATGGGTTTAGCGGCCGATCAAAAGGTTTGCAAAGCTGCACTTTTGCCGTTTATTAGCGATCGGCTAATACGCACGACAGTTTTAGCGGATGATCGCACTAACCTGGATCTGCTGTTTATTTGTGATCGGCAAACGGCAAATACACGAGTTCGTTTTCCGCGGCCGGTAGCGAGTTTTGCGAAGCTACACTCGCTGTTTAGTTGCGATCGCTAAAACGATCACGTCCCGAAATTTTCCCGAAGTGAGTAAAGATCCCGCCCAAAAATCGGGAATTCAATTTTCCCGAAATTTTGGGACCCGACCATCCCTGGTTAAAAATTACGGAGATTAACTTTGTTTGGTCAACTTGAATAAACTTAAAAGCTTCATGTATTTTTAAATATATTTTCCTTTTCTCAGGGGGGGCAGTTGCCCCCCCTGGCCCCCCCCCGCGGGCGCCCATGGGGAAAATAGTCATTAATAATTGTTGTACGTCACTTTTTCTAGGCAAGCCACCGAGAGAGGTTGATGCTGAATGTACCAGATAACGTTTCACAAAATATTCCTCTTGAACTTGGTTCAACTCCTATTTTCCTCTTTAAAAGCATTTTTACATATATTTTCCAAACTACCCTAAAACGAATTAATAACTTCCTTTTAAAAAAGTTTTCACACCTCATTAACTGGCTTCACTTTTCGCAAGGGACGGTGATGGTCTGAATCTAATCCCACCTCAGTAGAATTAACCGACTGACGATTGAGCTACAAAGCTTTGCGGTGATTTGTCGATCAAGCAAAGAGCAAGGGAGAGAGAAGTACAGATGAATAGGAGGAGAGCGCGAGAGAGAGACGTATAGCTTTCTAGCTCACTCGCGCTTGTGGTATCGGTTCAGAGGGAGGGAAGTGAATACAAAATCCATTAACCAATGGCCCGAGGGCTTCTCAGAAACTAACTTATCTGTCAGAGTGCCAACATAATGTAGCCTAAGCAGATTACTCTGAGAAGCCCGCAATGTGATACAGCACTGCTGCCAACTTAACTTTCAACTCAAACCTTTCATAGTTCTCTTTCTATTTTTCTTTTATTTTATATATTCATTGTTAACACTAGACAAAGAAATGTTCGATTAGGTTATTAGTAACTATACCTTGTATATGGACTAAGAAATAAAACTTCGCCTGCAAAAAAATTGTCAAACCTTTGTCATTAATATACTTGAGTGAAACAATTGTACAACCTTCTTGCCACCCGGCTTTATGTACTAGCCGCTAACATGTAAATCACCTATTGAAATAGATTTTGCCACAGCTAATTTTAAATTAAACATTACAATGAAGTATAATATATTCTTGAATCAATATACTAAAATGAACTATCAATTATTGGTAGCGCGCTGGGTCTCGGAATTATGGTAGCAAAATCGTTTGTTTGAATCTTAAGCCGCGTTTACTCTATGCAACTTGTTTTATAAACTTGTACAACCAATTATAGTAATTGATTTGAACATGTTTAAGTATGTCATGAAAAATGATGTACAAAGATGTACAACAATAGAGTTTTAAAACAAAAAATCGTGTTTTACAACAGGTTGCAGGTTTCCCGAGGCGTGTCATGGAAGGAAATTTGTGTTTTATAAACTTTTCTATATATATAAAAGCCAAAACCCATTGATTGACTGACTGACTGACTGACTGACTGACTAATCACAGTTTCTCAAAAACTATATGGCTTAGAGCCATGAAACTCGGCAGTTAATATTCCTTACAGGCTCTAGATGTGTACTAAGAAAGGATTTTGCAATATTTTGTCTCTAAAGGCCTAAATATGGTATATTATAAAATACAATATGGCGGCCACTTTTAGCTTTCAAAGCTTAATTTATCAAAAACCACAAGACTTTGGGCCATGAAACTTAGTACAGTTATTCTTTATAGGCTTTAGATGCGAAAAAAAGAAAGGTTTTAAAAATATTCTTTCTCAGACGGCTAAAATAGATTGTTTGAAAAAATTCAAAATGGCGGCCATTTTAGTTTTTCCTAACTATGGATGGGAGTCCTGTAGAATATTTTCAGGGAACAGAAAAGGTACGAGAACTAATCTACTAAAAGAATAAAATTTAAAAAATTAACGAGAATTTTTTTGGGGAAATAGGTTTTTGGCCAAGATATTTACTTTTTCTTACAGTTTTCGGTTTATTTTCAAAAACGTGCTAAATTCAGATTGATGTCAAGTCGAAATCCATCCTTAGTGTCTTGTTTGTTTTATATTCAGGGTTATCCTCATTCTCTGTATTGGGAAATTGGAGGAAGTTAATTTATACCATTTGCTAATCATGAGGGGAACACGTTTAGAGGAAGCGTTACACTATCTCATTTTCATCTAGAGTGGAATTATCAGCTCTATCTTAAGGGTTTAATTGCACGCACATGACCCAAAGAAATCAGTCCATTTGTTAATTATTCCTAAAAACTGCACAAGTCATAATATATTTGAATTAAAATGAGCTATCCTTTCAGCGGGCGAAGCTGCGGGTATATCTGCTAGTGTTGTATAATATGTTTTAAAACACAAGATCGAGCTTTAAAAACAAAAGTTGTATTAAACATGCTTTACAAACAAAAGTTTATGAAACAAGTTGTATAGTGTAAACGCGGCTTCTGAGTCGCGTCGCTAACCTTTAGCAGTGGTGTTCAGAGGTGTTCGGTCTTGTACTGAACCATCTCACTTCCTTGATGCGTTCAATGTTCAGTGAGGCCTGAGGCGCATATAGCGAAAGGGGTGGGGAAATAAAAAGTAAAGAGTACGCCAACCTATGAAATAAAATTTTTAATTTTACCATTATATTACATTATGTCTATGTTACTTTTATGTTATGATTAACTTATAACATGAAATATTTTATTAAGGTTGCTCGCCATTGAGAGTTTGTTTGACCACACGGCTATGTTTGACGGTACCTGGTGGTTATGTGTTGCAGGAGATCGTCTGCTAGACATTCCGTGCAAAGTATGCGGCGACCGCAGCTCCGGCAAACACTACGGCATTTACAGCTGCGACGGTCAGTATAGGCCCAGTATGCACTTCCACCACACGGCTATGTTTGATGGTACCTGGTGGTTCTGTGTTGCAGGAGATCGTCTGCTAGACATTCCGTGCAAAGTGTGCGGCGACCGCAGCTCCGGCAAACACTACGGCATTTACAGCTGCGACGGTCAGTATAGGCCTGATATGCACTTCCACCACACGGCTATGTTTGATGGTACCTGGTGGTTCTGTGTTGCAGGAGATCGTCTGCTAGACATTCCGTGCAAAGTGTGCGGCGACCGCAGCTCCGGCAAACACTACGGCATTTACAGCTGCGACGGTCAGTATAGGCCCAGTATGCACTTCCACCACACGGCTATGTTTGACGGTACCTGGTGGTTCTGTGTTGCAGGAGATCTTCTGCTAGACATTCCGTGCAGAGTGTGCGGCGACCGCAGCTCCGGCAAACACTACGGCATTTACAGCTGCGACGGTCAATATAGGCCTGATATGCACTTCCACCACACGGCTATGTTTGATGGTACCTGGTGGTTCTGTGTTGCAGGAGATCGTCTGCTAGACATTCCGTGCAAAGTGTGCGGCGACCGCAGCTCCGGCAAACACTACGGCATTTACAGCTGCGACGGTCAGTATAGGCCCAGTATGCACTTCCACCACACGGCTATGTTTGATGGTACCCTGTGGTTCGTGTGTTGCAGGAGATCGTCTGCTAGACATTCCGTGCAAAGTGTGCGGCGACCGCAGCTCCGGCAAACACTACGGCATTTACAGCTGCGACGGTCAGTATAGGCCCAGTATGCACTTCCACCACACGGCTATGTTTGATAGTACCCTGTGGTTCGTGTGTTGCAGGAGATCGTCTTCTAGACATTCCGTGCAAAGTGTGCGGCGACCGCAGCTCCGGCAAACACTACGGCATTTACAGCTGCGACGGTCAGTATAGGCCCAGTATGCACTTCCACCACACGGCTATGTTTGACGGTACCTGGTGGTTCTGTGTTGCAGGAGATCGTCTGCTAGACATTCCGTGCAAAGTGTGCGGCGACCGCAGCTCCGGCAAACACTACGGCATTTACAGCTGCGACGGTCAGTATAGGCCCAGTATGCACTTCCACCACACGGCTATGTTTGACGGTACCTGGTGGTTCTGTGTTGCAGGAGATCGTCTGCTAGACATTCCGTGCAAAGTGTGCGGCGACCGCAGCTCCGGCAAACACTACGGCATTTACAGCTGCGACGGTCAGTATAGGCCCAGTATGCACTTCCACCACACGGCTATGTTTGACGGTACCTGGTGGTTCTGTGTTGCAGGAGATCTTCTGCTAAACATTCCGTGCAAAGTGTGCGGCGACCGCAGCTCCGGCAAACACTACGGCATTTACAGCTGCGACGGTCAGTATAGGCCCAGTATGCACTTCCACCACACGGCTATGTTTGATGGTACCTGGTGGTTCTGTGTTGCAGGAGATCGTCTGCTAGACATTCCGTGCAAAGTGTGCGGCGACCGCAGCTCCGGCAAACACTACGGCATTTACAGCTGCGACGGTCAGTATAGGCCCAGTATGCACTTCCACCACACGGCTATGTTTGATGGTACCTGGTGGTTCTGTGTTGCAGGAGATCGTCTGCTAGACATTCCGTGCAAAGTGTGCGGCGACCGCAGCTCCGGCAAACACTACGGCATTTACAGCTGCGACGGTCAGTATAGGCCCAGTATGCACTTCCACCACACGGCTATGTTTGACGGTACCTGGTGGTTATGTGTTGCAGGAGATCGTCTGCTAGACATTCCGTGCAAAGTGTGCGGCGACCGCAGCTCCGGCAAACACTACGGCATTTACAGCTGCGACGGTCAGTATAGGCCCAGTATGCACTTCCACCACACGGCTATGTTTGACGGTACCTGGTGGTTATGTGTTGCAGGAGATCGTCTGCTAGACATTCCGTGCAAAGTGTGCGGCGACCGCAGCTCCGGCAAACACTACGGCATTTACAGCTGCGACGGTCAGTATAGGCCTGATATGCACTTCCACTTCTGTCACTTTAAACGTTATCAACATAGCTCATGTATCATAAGCTCTTTTAGTACTTGCTGCAAGTTTAAAGCTGATTTTTGCAAACATGCATATACCAATACTTTAAATCTCAACAGCTTCACCTCATCAAAAGTCTCGTAAACAAAGTGTTTTAATATTTTTAAATACTTTAAAAACATATTTAATTAATATGCAAGCATAGTTTTTATTATTTTTAATATTTAAACCATCCTAACAGAAGTGTAGTTCAGTGTTACATCAGATCACTAGTTAACAATCGATTTTGGATAAACAGCTAACATATCTGTCTGAAACAAGTAGGTACAAAAATAAACTTACACTCGACAGGAGTGCTTTCATATTTTAAAGATTTGAGTAAATTGTTTAGCAACGTGTTCTTGTTCGATTGGCAGGGTGCAGCGGGTTCTTCAAGCGCAGCATCCACCGCAACCGCGTGTACACGTGCAAGGCGCAGGGCGAGCTGAAGGGCAGGTGCCCGATAGACAAGACCCACCGCAACCAGTGCCGCGCCTGTCGGCTCAACAAGTGCTTCCAGTCCGCCATGAACAAGGACGGTCAGTGACAACTCTTATTTTCATGTGAATCGTTTATAATCTTTTACGATTACAGACCATCCAACATTCAATTTACGTCGGCGGATGATAATATATCCGTACGGATCTCCACATAATTTGGCGAATAGACATTGAAATTAATATTGAATTTTATTTCATTGACATTAAAGCAATATATTTGTACGCAAAAAAAAATAATAACTCTATGTGTTTTTAACAAGGCATTGAATCTCCTACCCCGCTGTAACCTGCTGACTTGGAAAAATCGTCAGAGTTGTTATAAACCCGGGCTTCAAATTTACCACGAGGTCAACATTTCACAAATTAATTAATCTCATCTTTGAGTTGTTCCTGAATTTAAATAGTAGTATGCAATGGTATTTATTTGTAATAACTTTCTCGAAGTACTCGGGTTCCGTTGTTCGAAACTTTTTTAGGTTCTTTAAAACCTGTGTTTCGTTTTTCCGTTTTTCTTCTTACCTATATTGTTATAATAGCGTACGAAAGAACTTCAAGGGAGTAAACTTTAACCATTTTTTAATTTTCTGCCTTATGTCGATTTTTCTGCATTTTAAACTGGCAATGTACAATATTAAGGATTTTTTCAATTCCTTTAAGCTAATAAATTTAATGTTTCAAGTTATGTCTATGTATTAGTTTATTAATTTTGAAATTTACGAAAGTTATTATTGAAACCAGTAAAGTTTAAGGTTATTAAACTATGTATGTTTATTGTATTGTATAAGTGAATGCATTCACTTTTTTCAAGACTTTTCACGATATTGAAATGATTTGACCGGCCGGATATCAATCTCAAAAGGCTCTAATTATTTATTAAAGCTTCTAAATGTCTGGTGAGACTCGATTTCACGATTCCGTAGGAATTATTTATCACTACTCAGACGTTAGCGCTGCGAACCGGATCGATAACAAGTCAACGGGAAGTGAGATAAAGCAACGAGTAGCCTCAAGCAGGGTGTTGCAGTGTAAATACTAAAACTGATATTTATATATCGAAACAACGTTACTGTACTTATGATTAATGGGTTTTAGGGGTTAGAATGGTGTCATGTTGTATGTACAATCGCTTATAGTAGACTAATTCAGGAGCTTATAAATGTAAATAGACAGATTTAATTAAATAATTCTTGAATTTGCCATAATAATACTTTTTATGCTCGCGACTGGACATTTATTTGTGATATGCACTTAAAAAAAACGATTTTAGGCGACAAATTGTGTCGGATTTTTAATCTGCCCCGGGACTGATCCATTGTCGCCCGACGGCCGCCCTCATATTTATTGTTATTGCCGATGGCAGCTGCCCCGGGACCCACACTAAATATCGCCAACAATGCCACTGAGTACATTATGGCGCTGTGAATATCGATACATCTTTTGTCGATTTGATTAACTGCAGAAAGCGATGAACCTTTCAGTGCACGAGCTGATGGTTTTATAAACTGCCAAAGTGCTTTCGACTCTTGAATGAGTATCCATAACAATAAAAAACGTCTTTAAATATTTTCTAAAATTTATTTCGATAATTTACTCCTCACTTTTTTAGTCACCGATATTTTGCTGTGGGCGACTTGATCCTGATATCGTCAACCAAAACATGATGTTCGTTTTCTGATTACACAAATTGAAGCTGAGCTCACCCAGCTAGTAGATAGGCTTACAATATCCATAAAGACCTTCTCTTCACTCATTGATCACATCTTTATTAAATTACGATACTGAACTACTTCTACAAAATAAGACCGTTTAAGAGCTTTTGTTTTAGTTTAATATGAGTTATATTTTGGAAAAAAACATGTACACATAAAATAGCTCAAAATTAGGAAGATTTTATTTATTTACTCATTAAATGTAAACACTCCTGGATTATGGTTTGTCTATTAACATACGATTATAAAATTGTATCAATTAAAAATAATATTTAAAATCCGTATATATTTTTAATACTTGTTTGATGGAAAAGAAACGATTTATCAAGCAAAGAAAATAAACAGTATTCCGAAGCGATGTCTTTGATTCTACGCTAATAATACATGAATTTCGTTATTTCGTTATTATTTTTTTTTGTTAAGTAATTTGTTTACTATCTGTGAGATGTTTTTGTACCACAAGGAGAGGGTGAAGTTTCAGCCGTGGTCGGAGAGCTGATGTTGCCGTGCTATTGCCGCTAATGTGGGGCTTTTCGTTCTCACCTCCCCAGTTAATGCGACCATCTCCGTTGTAAAGTCCTTCTAGCCACAACGCCTTAGTTCAACATTTACTCTCGAACGCTTCTCACATTGCAAGCTGTGCGTAATTACTTAAGAAACCTAATTCATCGATTGTAATCGGCTATATATAGATATGGAGCTCACAAAATATTTTTGACATAAAATCTAAAACGATTCAAACCGAAAATGTAGGCTATATATTTTACTCTAAATATAACTTTATTTAAGAAAGTTTGTTCAACAAATACCTAAAACCTGTCAAAGGATTATTATAAATCAAATTTATATTATAATAAAGATTTATTATAAATCAATTTATTATATTTATTTATAATAAGGATTATTATAAATCAAATTTCAAAGTGTCATGATAATTTTCAATCCAAAATAAATGTGCTTATTGATAAAGGAAGTTAGCATCTCGTCAACACTTAACGGGTTTTCATAGCCACCGATCCCCAAACACAGCTTTTAATGTAAAACAAAAGACTAAATTGTATTCACTTCAAGTATTAATTCCAAAGGCAAGTGAGTTTCCCCTGATTAGTATCAACAATTTAATCTGGAGTATGCTACTCCCTCTGTTCGCGCCTCCCCTTGTTTGACACTGAGTGACGAAAGGGTCAAATCCCCTATTCTGTCACCCCCTCCACCCCTCACCACAACCTGCCTATCTCCATGACACTAATCTTCTTGACTGTAGAAATCGTTCCATACAATATGGATTCATGATTGGAAAGGTATCGAAATAGATCTAATTCTACAAGATTACTAGAATAATACACGTACTTTTAACATTTAATCATAAACTACCATTGATACTTCGAAAACTAAAACTTTATAAAGCTGCAATCATGTTAACACACAACTGATCGACAACCGCACTTTACTTAATGGCAGATCTGGAAGGAAAACATGTATCTGATTAACAGATTGAAGGATATTTATGGTGGGTCACACCACCACATTTCATTGGTTGACTTTTTCAGTGAGTTCATGGAACAAAATCGAAATACAGTAAATTTACCATCTCTATTACATAATAAACCAGAATCGTGTTGTTTCTCTCTAAAGGTTTGATGTTTTTATATTAGCCTAAATGGGCGAACAGCGAACCACTGCTCACCAATGAACGTAGAGGCCACAGCCAGTATGTTAAATATATTTATATATTTAAATATATTTATATTAATATATTTAAATATATTTCCCTTGTTAATATTATTGGGGAACATCAGACTAAGTAGTGTTGCTTTTTCTATAAAAGTCTCATTGTATATATTGTAACACTGTTAACGCGATCTGAACAGATATCGCCAATACATTGAGGGTGGTTCGAGCCACGGACATGAACACGTAATACTCGCTGGCGCTGGCGGTCAGTTGGCCGAGACGCGAGGTTATTGCTCAACCCACAACAGCGAACCAATCGCGAGCCCCGCAGGTGTCTGGCCTTATCGATCGCCGTGCTCTACTGTACATGTACATTGTACATTGTAAACCTGATAGTTAGCATTTCATCTAACAAAATTAGTCTTTATTATTAAAGCTTAATAGTAGTTTTCATTACTAGTCTCGAAAGTGACCTATTGCGGGGCGAGATTGCATTTACGCGCGAGGCGCAGCCGAGCGTGGAAAAGCTATCGAGCCCCGCAATAGCACTTTTGAGACGAGTAATGAACATTATTTTTTATTACGATATCGAAAAACTTGTAAACAACATTAATATTTTAACAAACAATCCGTCACAACGACTATAACCTAACTGACAATGTCAGTATTTACTTAGCGATGAAACGGTTTGGTTTGAACAACAATGCAACAGCTGATCGGCCTAATACAACAGCTGATCGGTCTGCACCGCAAAATCCCATAACGGTTACTTTCCGTCCACCACATACGCACAGAAAGTTAACGTTATGTAATTTTGCCGTGCACCAGCGGGAATAACCTACTTTCTTGGCTCATTTTACGATTAGAAAGTGTACTTTCGTGTGTAGGGTAATGAAAAGAATAATGTCTTCGGTTTACAGCTTGATTAAATAATCAACAATTTCATTGGTACTGATTAAAATAAAATATTAAACTTAAATACCCTTTTTAAAATTGAATAAGTGTTCTCCAAAAGTCCTAAAACAAATAATTTTGAGTTGTGTGATTGTAACAAAACTTTTGCATTTGTTTCTTCTTTCAGTTTCTTTCTATAGCCAATCAAAATACGTAAAAACAAAGATAATATATTATAAACCAATATTAGAAAAACAAAAGCTTACAAAATATTTTTATAAAAGTAGGCTACTGCATGTTATAAAGAAACGTTAAGAAAATGAAAGTTTAATACAGTTACAGATTGTACTGTTTATGAATTATTTTCTTTTTATTTAAGTCACCGGGATTTAGCGGATACTATTTAGAACATGGCCGATATTGAATCCACAACTTTAAATTCTGTTAGACATAGTGGAAACAATGGATGGGTGTGAAGCACTCGTTCTAATGTCAATGGATGGGTGTGAAGCGCTCATTCTAATGTCATTAACACGCCGAAGATTGACGAGCTCTCCTCAATCTTAGCAACAGAAGAACCTCGAAACCAACAAATTACTCAGTTATAATGTGAACAAAATGTCCTCAGCCTTCTTTACTCCTGTGAGATTTTAGCGCTTCGGCATTTGGTTTTGGGCTTCAGCTAGTTGAGATCTAATGTATTTTATCTAAATTTCCTGGAATTTAATTTTCTGTGGCAGCATAATCATTCCCTATGTTATCCTTATGGGAAATAATTTTTTTTATCTTCATTATTTTTTAACATACCTTGATGACACTTGGTATATGTTATTGTTCCTTCTTCTAGTTAAGCTACTAAATATTTAATTAAAACCATCCAGTTCTAGCGTACCTGTTGCATCAAACCTGCATACTTGTTTCCCTTGTTATTCTTATGAAGATTACAAAAACATGTCTTATCTCGCTATGTTGGATGGTAATACACGGTGTTTTTTTTTAACGCAACCCAAAACTTTATTTTTTCAGCGATGGATTATTTCCCCCAAAGATCCCAGGATTTCTCCCCACTATATTATTTTCTTTGGGGATACATAAAAAGTAGGGCCTACGAAAACAATTCATATGATACTCAGCACCTCAAAACAAACATAAAACATGAAGTTCAAACAGGTACCTAGCAACATGTGTTCGGGAATTTGATGGAGAGAGCATAACTTCATACAAATGCCAGTGGCGGATTGTTCGAGCACATAATGTAAACTAAATGTGGTCAAACTCAAATAATAGGTTGTATAAAATGTAAAGATGCATAAAACAATCCTCATTTAATATTTATATGTGCATTATTCAATCTTAAAAATAGGTTGCGTTAAAAAAACACCCAGTATAATGTTTTGCATTTGAAATTCGCTGAGTAGGTCTGCTGCAACGGGGGTATTTTTTATTACAGTATTGTCATTTCTCAAATCCGACCCAAATATAATGCCGTTTGGTTGTAAATTTTTGTTTTCGTCTACAAATATATTTATTTTGAGAAGTCTGGTTGGGAAAAATGATAAAATTATTTAAAATCTTTTGATTACGAATTTTACTTTGATAAACTATTGTATTCTTTAGTGCGTACACTTCCTTGAAATTTATTACATTTTTAAAAGTTAGTTGTGTAAAATTAAAATATTATTTTTTCATTCCAACAATAGTTAATTTAAGGAAAGTAAAATTTTTTCGATACATTGGTTTTATTGAATTTGTGATATTGGTAGTGATAAATTTAGAAGTGACTGTATTTACGTGATACTTAACCACAAGTAATATATACTTCCAATATGTTTAACAGCTCATCAAACTACAAGGACGTAAATTAAGTATAGTTGTAAAATATAAAAAATATAAATTTGTATAGAACGGAAACGTATGAAATGTGACACGTTGAAACCTAACGTTAATGCCATAACTCAGCAGATTAATTGCCGCTCAATCTTGGCCGGGACGTCTTGATCATTATTTTTAATCCGCCGACCAAGCCCTCCTTAAATCGCTTCGCCACTTTCAAGCACTCAACTCTTTCTTTAGACACCAAGTTTATTAATTTATACGCAACGATGAGTTCATTTTACTTATCTTTTTTTTCTCTCCTGCGTAAAGTTTAAAAGAGTATTTATATTTGTCGTGCTGCAGCTAGATCAAGATCCACAATATAGTCAAAAACTCAACATTGGTAATGATCCTCTCATGTGAAATTAAAATATCTAATTAATTTCATTATATCATGTTTAAAGTTTACGAATATTCTAAATAGATCGTATCACTAAAAGGCCTCCCACTCGTGAGAGTAATATAATTATTTCGCTTTTTTTAGTTTAAAATTGTATTTAGATGATCTTTTAATGGTACTTCAACAGAACCTGCGGTCAAATTCAGGTACTGTATTTAAGCAATTGTTCCAGGTGCAAGTGAACTCAGATTTTTCGGAGGTTACTTTAAAATTAAGAAATACTAGATTTAGTGGTTTCAGCATAATCTCTAAACGAAGTGTAAGATTTTTTCATGTTAAGTGTAAGAAAGATCCATGTGGCCCTGACTTTCCATGGTTAAATCAATAATTTTCATTTCATTTTCATATAATATAAACGATAAACTCATCTCTGAAACTGTAAAGCAATTGAAACAATTAGGCAGATAGAAAATAAACACTTGCTTACAATATAGTGTAAGATCACACTTAGCAACAAGATAAACTCTCTCGAGAGAACATATTATACATTTAAGGCGGAGTAAGAAATGCTATGCAAAATGTATATGCATTCCACTTTACCTATCTTAAATGTTATAGGTCAATTACCATTATAATAATATCATTATTGTTTTTCTATAAATATTTTGTGGAGGAGAAGGTGTTCTATTTCAACTTTACTCCACCATTAAATCTTTATTTTTATAGCATGTTACTAATTCCTGTGTTATATTAACATTTAACGATTACGGGATTTAAAAAAGGTTAAGTGAGATTAATGCCCTATGTCTTTGAGTATCCTATACTCTTGTATGAGCAATGCTATCTTGCTTGCTTGTATGCTTGTATGCTTGCTTGCACAATTATCTCTAAAACGGCTCCGAGGATTTCCTTCAAAGCCTGGAAATGACTCAAAAACGTCTTTTATGCAGATTACTTGGCCAGAGAAAATCTAATAACGTAATAAATCGAATTTTAAAGTTGTAAAATTTTAACATTTGCCTTATGGGTTGCCGTGATAGTAACGAAATTACCTGGTGGATCGAGCCTTGCTAGGTGCTATTTCATGTTTACCAGTTCATCCAGTTACTATAAAATATTTCAATGTCATAAAATTGATAAATAGAAACCTTTTTTATTGCTCCATGGACTCTTCATCCCATTTGCTGTTTTTTTCCTTAATGGCTGTAGATTCCAAACAGCTGTTATGATTACTTCATTTGTTTACACTTTCCCTGTTTATTTTCGTTGCTATCACGGCAACCCATAAAGCCAATGTTAAATTTTTACAACCTTAAAATTCGATTTATTACGTTATTAGATTTTCTCTGGCCAAGTAATCTGCGTATAAGACGTTTTTGAATCATAAATTACTTATTTCCAGACTTTGAAGGAAATCCTCGGAGCCGTTTTTGAGATAAATGTGCAAGCAAGCATACAAGCAAGCGATAACATTACTCATATAAGAGTATAGGATAAACAAGGAAAGTGTAAACAAATTAAGTAATCATAACAGCTGTTTGGAATATACAGCCATTAAAAAATACAGCAAGTGGGATGAAGAGTCCATGGAGCAATAAAAAAGGTTTCTATTTATCAATTTTATGCCATTGAGATATTTTATAGTAACTGGATGAACTGGTAAACATGAAATAACACCGAGCAAGGCTCGGTCCACCAGGTACTTGTTAGTTGAGTGTTAAGAGTACCTGGTGGACCGAGCCTTGCTCGTTGTTATTTCAACTTTATCTGTTCATCCAGTAACTATAAAATATTTCAATATCATAAAATTGATAAATAGAAACCATTTTTATTGCTCTATGAACTCTTCATCCCACCCACTGTATTTTTCCTTGAAGGCTGTAGGTGTAGATTGCAAGCAGCTGTTATGATTATACTTCATTTGTTAATACTTTCTTTGTTTATTTTCGTTGCTATCATGGCAACTCATAAGGCCAATGTTAAAATTTTACGACTTTAAAATTCGTTTTATTACGATATGAGATTTTCTCTGACCAAGTAATCTGCATAAAAGACGTTTTTGAGTCATAAATTACTTATTTCCAGACTTTGAAGGGATTCCTCGGAGCCGTTTTTGAGAAAATCTTGCAAACAACCAACCAACCAACCAAGAACGCACGCACGATAACATCTATCTATACATAGGCTAGTCATTCTACGAAAAGTAACATGGGGAACCTAAAAAAAAACTGCAAGAAAACGTTTTTTGATGGAATTCTACTTTAAAAAATATGAATTTTAACATATCCAAAGTTTACCAAAATCGGACCATGGGAACCTCACTAAAATCACGTTTCAAAATGGCGGCTTTTCCCACCATAAACAAATTTTTGAAAAAATACATTCATCTGCATTTTGTGTCAATTATCCTCGAGATATTGACTTTGGACCGCCACCAATCATCGTTGGGTGATCGGTTCTAAATTTTGACAGAGTTTACATTTTCGGCCGCCATCTTGGATCCGCCATATTGGATATAAATTCTTTTTTCAAATGTAAAGATGGTGTTGTGACACATCATTATGGACTAGATTTTTACCCTGGACACATACATTTCTTATGGACGTTTAATTTTTTAAAAGAATTTTTAATGAATTATCTCTTATATCTCCGATCCTAATTAAGGTATGTAGTACGTTTTGGTCTTAAAATACTCAGTCATTTAACAGCCTTTATACGAGCTATTGATCATTAAAATCGGACGACTGCTGGACGAGTTTTAAGGCTAAAATCTACACGAAAATCCATATTTTTAGAAATTTGTTCTTTGTCAAAGATAATATAAAAGAATATAACTCATCCTATTTTTGTCAGATTTCAATTATCAATATGTCAAATGAAAGCTAGTAGATCAGCGCGTGTTTCAAAACCAATCCAACTTGCAGGCCATGTTTGGGACTTGAGATACAAATCTTTAATAATTATGAAATTTTGAAAAAATTGATTTATATGTAGGTTTGAGGTATATATCTCACCTCAAACTCAACCGATTTAAATGATTAAGAGCTTAAATGAAAGACAATAATGTACTGACTTAATTAAACATAAAATCGTTTTGAATCTCTGTTAGATGTCTATGTATGAGTCATTAATTATATACAATATACGAAGGTGAACAGATTTCATGGTAAATGAAGGTTCATAACTCAAATGCAGTAACTACGATTTTAATGAGTCATAGCTCATATAAAAGCCCAGAATCTTCTGAATAATTTGAGACGAGAACGAGCTTTTTAATCCATTTAGGACCTGCGTTATGAATCTTTGACAAAAAACAAATTTTTAAAAAATGGATTTTTGTGTCGATTTTTGCCTTATAGCTCGTCCAGCAGTCTCTCGATTAATGCAGCTCGTCCGATTTTAACGACCAATAGCTCATTTAAAGGCTGTTAAATGACTGAGTATTTTAAGACCAAAACGAACTACATAACTTAATTAGAACCGGAGATATAAGATATAATTCTTAAAAAAACTTAACAAAATTAAACGTCCATAAGAAATGTATAGGGATGAATTTTTATTTCAGCATATCTTTTTAACGAATGCATATTTTCAAAAACGGAATTCATCATTGTGTTCAGGGTAAAAATCTAGTCCATAATGATGCGTCACAACACCATCTTTACATTTGAAAAAAAATATTTACATCCAATATGGCAGATCCAAGATGGCGGCCGAAAATGTAAACTCTGTCAAAATTTAGAACCAATCACCCAACGATACCGAAATGTAAACAGCTGTGAGTACTACAATTTGACAGTTCAAAGAGCAGAAGTAAGATCAGCTGTAATTTTCATCGTGAGCAAATCCACGGGCAACTGCTAGTTCATCATATAAGTTCTGGGGAGTTTGGGCTTTATATGTTTATGTAGTGCTCGTTAAAAGTTGCCAGTATCTCGACAATCACAAAATTGTGCTCCAGTATTATAATATAACACAAACTTTACTGAGCAGTTATAATAAAATCTAAATTAAGAATTGGTGACTTTATTGATGTATCTCATTTGAAATCTGGCTTGATTGATCGAGAGATATTCTATAAAACTCCTAGTTTACAATAGAAGCATTGCGGCAATTTCATTCTTACCGTATAACTTCCCCTCCTCGAGTATCCTAGTAACTTCAACAGCAATCAGTAATTTCAATATTGGTCCAGAAAAGTGCCACCCCCTCCCTCCACTCAACCGAGTAACTTTCTTCGCCTAAGTTAAAAAGGGTTGATCAAACCGAGTAAAGAAACTGGAAAATGATAAAGTTTTATTGTCTTTCATCTTGGAAAGAGATTTGCAGAGTTCAGCCGACTAGTCGAGCGGAAAAGCTTTTTCAATTAGAAGCGCCAGCGTTTTCCCATCAAAGGTTTAAGTGGAAGTTTCTAAACTTAAATCTTTAATAAAGTTTACTTAATGTAACGCCGCCATCAAAACAAGATGTATTTTTTATCTAGCTTGTGTAAAGGACTTCCCTGAGAAAATGTAATTGTCTAAGCTGTTGTAAAACAAACTTACTCGAATCGGTTAGACTGTAGGCATTACAGTTTGGTAGTGCATACGAATTACATATTTTTATTCAACGAAACTACTGAGACTGGTTTCACGGGAAAACGTTGTCCTTTTAGAATAAATAATTTTTATTTAATTTGTGTTTCAATTAATAAGGGCAATCACAAAAATAATATACAAAGAAAATGATAAGGTATAACAGACGCCAATTCTTGGGGCCCAGTGCGGTGGATGCGCGGTAGCATAAACGGCTAGTGTGCATGCGCGACAACGCCTCGCTAGAGCGCAGCACTGTCATTCTGCTCCAAGCCGTTAACAATAGCGTGTCACTACATGTCGTCCCAAAAACATTGACCGACGGAACATTGACTCTTACTGGCGATTAATGATCTGATTTAATTCTATTCAATAATATAAAATATTACATTAGTATTTATTGAAGCGTCTTGTTACTCTGAACAACGATGACAGAGAAGTAGTAACTATGTGCGAGTTGCCGAATGTACGCAGCCAGGCTAGTACAATGTCGGCCGCCGCTGCCGCTACTACTCCCCTCTCCTCCCAGCCTACCCACTCCCCGCCCCATGCGCGGACTGGGCCCCAAGAATTGGCGCGAGCTTTTTTATAAACAATTTAACATTGTTTTACTGGAAGCTTTGATACCGTTGTTGTTCAATTAAAATGTCTCCTATTTGGAAAAACGTACTACTGTACTTAAATCGTCAGAAAAACTGCGCTTGATACATAATTTAGTTTTGTAAACAATTCATTGCCAAGAATTATGTCAAACTAATTAATTCGTTGATGATTTAATACAAAACTGATAAGTTCCCTAATGCTTCGATATGTATTACAAACGTAATGTTTTCCATTTTTCCTTTAACTTCACCAAATGCAAAACATCAGACTGAAGTTTAATAAAAGTAAAAACTTACAAAATTTGGTAGTACATAGCCTAAGGTGTTAATCCAATACTCATTACATGAAACCGGTTTAGGTATTCTGACTAACCATCTCATTGTCATTAAATGAAAAACTATTTACAAGTAATACACAAAAAAACATATTTCAATTTTTTCATCACATTGTTAAGGCCCTTTTCACACTGGGCCACCATGGTGGCGACACCGGTGGCGGCACCATGGTGGCTACGTTACATTAGCATTGATTCAAAAGGACATCTTCACACTGAGGGCCGCGCCACCAGAAGTGCGGTGGCTCGGGGTTGCGATTTTGAGAGCCACCTGACTGGTGGCGCGACCACGTCGTGACATGCTTTCTTATTGGTCTAGTCACATTGGAGCGACTGGCAGCGCCACCAGTCGCCAGTCAGTCCTCTCCAGGCGAGTATTCGTGCAGTGTCATGAGTACCAATAAAGTAGATACGGAGCGGTTTATATTGGAAATTGAAAATATATCTGCAATATGGGACATGACATCTAACGTGTCATAACTACACGTATGTGTGTAGCTTTTCTGTAAATATGAATACCAGACAGGGATGCGAAGAAGAAGGCGTGGACGAACACTGTAGACATCTTTATCGGGAAAGAAGATAAAAACTACGTTTTATCCAAAGTTTTCGCAATTTCAAAAATATATAAGCTAAAGCACCTGCTTCTTAGACGTCCATGGTTGAACTGTGAGGTTGGTGGCTGCACTGGTGGCTGAGCTGGTGGCGCATGCACATTTGACTGGCCACCATGGTGGCGCCACCGGTGTCGAAAAGGGCCTAATTACTAGCTGACGGTGTCCCGCTTCGCTGGGAAAAGTAAGCAAATAAAAAGTAAATGAACACAAAATGAAACAGCTGCTCAGCCCTTTTCTTTCAATTTGTGCCCTTAGGGAATTGTTATCAAAAAAGTAATATATCTCCCAGGAATTTCTCAACGTGACCTTACATTCAAGTATGGGGTTGATTGATATTAGACTTTCTCAAAAGTGGATGGTTTTCTCAAAAGTTCCGGGGAGTTTGGGCTTTATATGTTTATGTAGTGCTCATTAAAAGTTGCCAGTATCTCGACAATCACAAAATTGTGCTCCAGTATTATAATATAAGCTAAATATAAGACCTAACTGAACATGGTTTGTCATAAATCCGGAACCGGTCCCATATAATGAATATTGTACCCAGAGGCTACACTACACAATTTGGAAGTTTATATTGAAATGGGTCAAGGATTCAGCAATCTATACATGTTTTGCTATACCCATTTTAATTTAACATGATTTTCCCGGTGGACCAACATAAAAAAATGTAAAGCTATAAAAAGCCTTAATTGTTAAGTTTAATATTATAGTTTAGATTAAAACCTCGTTTTTTTAGATTAAAACCTCGTTCGTTTAACAATTATTGTCTAAAACAATTCAATGCTGCTACACGTGCATCGCAGTTTGTTACCATATTAACTCCCAGATTTCGAAAAGAGTTATGTAGGAAACAATTCTGTTATCTAGGGATAAATATTTTTTACATGATAGTGGCCCATTTTGGAAATAATATTTTAAATGAGGGGAAACCTAGATTTAAGATGAAAATAAAAAATGCAATCCTTAACAGTGAAATTGACATGCCTTAGTGTTAATTTATTTATTGTTCTAACCAAATACTCTCAATCCAATCTCAACTTGTTAAATTTGTTTTAAACTTGTTATGTTTTAAAGAAATGTATTGACAGTTAATTATTTATTATTTATTATCTCATTAATTATTTATTATCTATTTTTACTTGCTGCTTTTATTGTTCTTATTTATTTATTTATTTTTACGTTTAATGTTAAAGCTCTAATAAAAGTTTCTGAGTGATTTAAATAGACTGGCCGACAACTTATTCTAAAATATAATATGTTCATAACTTATTTCCGCGCGAGCTCTGTGAGCTCTTGGAATGTAAACATGTCTGTTCATATTATTATAAATAAAGTGTTTGTCTATTGTCTATTGTCTCGACCCGAGAGGGTCAGGGTCTTTTATGTTAAATCCCCGCATTTACGGGCTATTTTCTATAGATTGTGGATTAATCGGGAATGTCCAAATAACTATTTATTACTACTCCATAACATCTAAGAGAAGAAGTTTCCAGTTTTTGTTGAGATCAGATAAGGGTTGTCGCAAACAGGCCTCTGCATGCGGATCGTTTTCTCATTGAGCGCCGGCTGTTGTAGTATTGGTTATCAGTCGATGAACCTAACCAACTCAAACTCATCAAAGACATTAAGTTGTTCTGGCCACCAGAGTAACTTTAAAGTGTAACAACGTAATAAATGTGTGTATTGTTTTTGTGTTTGGATGTCAATAATTGTATATTAAAAAGTTGTTACAATAATCTTTTACAACAATTAAACGTTCAAATAGTGAGTAAATATATTATTTCGCAGTATTAGCTCCATCCCGATTAATCGTCAGTCTATGGTGAGTAGTTTGTAAATACGGGGATAGAACAGAAAAGACCCGAGGGTCGTTAGAATCCTGCTATCGACCCACAAGCAAATTTTTAATTATCTTGTTTTTAACCTGCGTGCGTATCCCTGTGCAAGTTTTCATGTTTTGCAGGCAGTCAATGTTACATCGTACACTGATTAGGCGCGGAAAGAAGTAAGTTTAAAATATAAAAGCATCTCCGCTTGAGTAATTCATTCAAGTTTTATAAAACATCCCTTATAAAGTTGAGTAATTAATTGAACTTTTAGTTCCTGCTCTTGTAACTTCAAGCGATTTCGTTACTGAAGAGAATCGTCCCTAAAGTGGTAGGGGGAGGGGGGGTGTTCCAAAGTTGGTATGTATAAGTATTTAAAAAATTATTTTGTATTGTTTATTTGCTTAAAGTAACTTGAAAACAAACCTAAAGCACTTTTGTTTTAACTGTTAGTGCTTTAAATCTGTGATTTTTGTTAAAATCGGACAAATAACAAAGGAGGTAGTGCGGAGTTATTTTTTACCAGCATTCAAGCTATTAGGGTGCTATCTTTGTAAGCCGCTTGCGAAGCAATATGCGTTTTTGTTATGTCAAAGAAATAATTATTTCGTTTAAAAGAGAAACTGCGACTAAATGAATTCACATAGCCTACTCACCTGCTGTATAATAGTTTACAAACCGATGAATAAACAATAGTGTGCAACAGCATAACTAGATCCACACCCTGGTCCATTACTCGCCCACACCAGTTCTGTTGTAGTCCATTACCAGTCCTGCACCGTGGCCACAACACGACACGCGTGACCGCCCGCACGCGTCGCACGCCCGTACACCGTGACACGTCACAATTAATTGCCCCGCCTGATCGCGAGGGGAAGCGGAAGTTGCAGCCGCTCGTTCCCACCCTGAGGATCTTCATCTCCACACCGGAAATAACGAGCTGCCTCCGCCCCTGTCGAGTCACATGTTTGGCCATCTCACGTCAACGGGAATAACTAAGAATGAAAAATGCATAGTTTGCTTTGCCCGTTTTAATTTAGCATGATTTTCCTGGTGGACCAACATTTAAAAAATTTTAAAGCTATAAAAATTACAACTGAAATTGCTGAAATGAAGTTGCAGAGGCACGGAAAAAGATTGTTACGCCTAATGTAATAGCTGTGTAATTAAGCTCGCGATAAAGTCCCACGTTAAATACTCATAGCTGAGTCTCCTTATATCGGTAATAAAGGACATATCTCTCTTGGTTATGGAATATATGTTCCTATTCAAGTGGATAATCTAAAATAGATTTTACGAAATTATAAAATTGGTTCTATATACTATGCTCCTCTCAGTCGAAGGAGTGGTAACATTTGATGATACATTCTGTTGCAGCCGTGCAGCACGAGAGGGGGCCCCGCAAGCCCAAGCTGCCCAAGGAGGGCCTGGGCGAGCAGAGCGTGACGTCAGGGCCGCTGAAGCTGCCGCACCCGCCGCTGTTCCCGCCGCCCGCGACGCTCAAGTCGCCCGACGTCGCGACGCCGCCGCACCACATGTTCCTGCCGCACCAGCCGCCTCCCGGACTGCTGCAGATACTCATGTCCGCGGAGAAGTGCCAGGTAACACCCGGCTGGTTGATCAGCGTTTTATGTTTAATCAAAATAATTATCTTTGTATGTCTTTTGTAAACCAGTAAGTAACAACCCAGTAAGCAACGTAAGTATACGTATTAGTGGAATAGGTTTGCAAACGATATGGATCTTTTCAATGCGAAGATCTCCAATGTTGCTTTTTCTTTCTGTATCTTGAGACCATGATTTTGAAGACAACAAATTTATGATACATACCTTGGCTATTGCCACAACCCCTCTTCATTTCGAGTATGATAGTGTAAAAAGGTCGTTTGATATTCAGTCTTGTCCAATATGACTTCGATAAAATTTCTTATCCGGCGAAAATTCTACTTTTAGTAAAAAGTTGGCTACAAAACAGTTAATTGCAAAATGATAGGTTTGTGGCCAAATAGATGGTTAATGTGTCGGTAAAGCTTACTTGAGATATTGCCATTGAATTCAGTATCGTGGTAACTGTAGACTATAACTGAATCCAGCGCCACAAATCCCTTCTTTGTCTGAATGACTCTGTGAGGACCTAATCTTATTAGTTGTGAGACTGAAGGGCGAGCCAGTGTACAGTGCAAGCGATGGCGGTAAGTAAGCGTATTAAGACGGGAGCGCTGGTCAGGCGGCTTAAGTCAAGGGCCTGTGAGATCGCACACGTGGGTCATGATTAGACAATGAGCCTGCCCGCGTGGGAGATGACAGCTGATTGGTCCAGCTGCAACAATCGATCAGCTGTAACTCTTCTGTCGACACGTCATCACCGCTCGCGGGGGAGGGGAGATTACTTCGTAATCGAGGTAGAAACATTAATGCCGCATGAAATTTAGGGGAATAGTGTTTCCCCTTGAACACCAGAAATGCTACGGAATAGTTCGGCACTTACACCACTGTATAGTGGCAAATGTGCTTATTCACCACAAAACTAATGTATATAATAAAAACATCACTAACTATACATGAGCTCCCAAGGTTTCAAAATACGATAATCCTTGTATGACTCGTATGCTTGAGTATATTTATAAACAGAATGTCTTCAAAAAGTGTTGAGCATTGTTTTTATGATCCTGCCTTGCTAAACAAAACAAATCCATTATCCATATAAAAATCTTTGGACAAAAACTTAAATGTATACAACAACAAGATAGAATATTTAATCCTATATAAATAATAATCATTAATATAAATAACAAATGGAATGTATTTTTAGAACAATAATATTATCGACGATGGTGTCACAAAGACCATCTCTTGACTTTTCAACGATCTCTTGATTTTTTAAATTATGATTTTATTTACTCTGTATTTTGTAGATTTCTCAAGAAATAGTCACATAACGTTTTGTCATTGCTTCGTTAAAGTTTTTACTAACATTAAATTAATTTCTCACGTGGCCAATCGAGTTTTAGTTTATGTAACAGATCATTCCTTCTCTTGATTATTTTATTTCAACTCGGTTGTGTGAAAATAATTAGCATTGTTTTGTGCGTTTTGATTGCTAATGGGCTATTAAGAAGTAAAGGTTGAATGTTAACGCATAGTTTAAAACTATTTTATCTGATCCCCATCATGTGGGATCACATAATTAGCGAATTTCCTATGGAAAATTAAGGTATTGGCATCACCCGCACGATGGATCTGAGGCACGGGAGCATGAATATGCATTCGGTCAAAACATTGTATTCAAACCGACTAAAGAATTATTTTCTATCTCTTCAACTTTTAAATTGGGGAGTTAAGAGTTGGATAACAGTATGTATTTTAAAAAGGTTCCTCTTCACATCTTCCCCTTGAGTTAGAGTAGTTTATAAATTCTTTCATTATCTCTGAAACATAATTTCCTTTATTAAACTATATGAATTTTTCGAAAGATTAAAAAATAGAAGAACCATTATAAACCGTTGGCTCTGATACAAAATGTCAGAGCTTATGTAAAAGTAGTATATTTTCTAAACAATATTCTCTTAAACTCAAAATAGCTCTGGGCAAAGTGCTGACTGTTTTTGGTAATTTCAATATTTTAGTTCTGATATAACATCTTGTCATAACTATATTCTACAATTTTAAAATAGAAAAATAATTCTAAAACTTGACTGCGTTGAGTGTGCGGCGACAGCTGATCATCAACTATTTATTGTCCAAATGTGTTTATATATTGTTATCCTAGCAACTAAGGTTATGCACATGCGCCACTACTCTCGCTGTCAAATTAAAGTATACTACTGATGTCTCGTATTTCTCATTAAGCCTAGATTCCCAAAGTTGGTGACCCCCGACAATTTTCAGCAACAGTTCAATCGACCATCTGCCGAAATGGACGAACTCCTTAATGAAATGGAAGAACTTAGGCGTCAAAATGAAGATCTACGGCATCTATTACAGACAACGATCCAGCTACCGATGCCAGCCACCGACGATCAACGACCCGTCGATCACTAACCTCCACCCATCATTCCTCCACCCGGACTCGAGCTTCCTCAGAACACCTTCACGGCTGAAGACAACCCCGCTCACCCTTCCATCAATCGTGTGAGTATCAAACTACCACCTTTTTGGGAAAAGAGACCGGCTCTTTGGTTCGCTCAAGTAGAGGAGCAATTTTCTCTAGGAAGAATCACCAACGAGAATACGAAATTGTTTTACGTAATATCGAACCTAGAGGAACGATTCGCCCACGAGGTTGAGGACCTTATTGTTAATCCTCCCCTTGAGTCACCTTAGTCTACTCTGAAAAACTAACTCATTCGGAGACTCTTTGTGTCTGAGGAGCGCCGTGTAAGGCAACTCCTTACCGAGGAGGAACTCAGGGACCGAACCCCATCTCAATTTCTGAGATACTTAAGATCGTTGGTTGGCACAGCAAGTGTCCAAGATAGTCTAATGAGAACTATATGGATGCAAAGATTACCGGTTCATGTACAGGGCATCCTGCAAACCCAGTCAGGCCAGGCCGGAGTAAGTACAGATACTCTAGCCTTGACTGCAGACAAAATTATGGAAGTGCAGCCTATCAGTACGCTCTGTCCTATTTCTAAATCTAGATCGGTGCACTCAGTTTCCTCTTCTAGATCTCTTCCGAAACAGCATAACCAGAACGACATTGCCAATCAACTCTCGGCTATGCAACTAGAAATTAAATCGTTGGGAGACGAGATGCTATCTTTGAGATGTGACCCATCCCGATCCCGATCACGGGCAGCAGGTAACCGTCGTCGAAGCCCCAGCACCCATAGGAATTCCCTTGGATATCCTATGGAGGATAAGAATACGTCTGAGTCTCTTTACTGGTATCACAAACGGTTTGGTGAACAAGCTAAAAGGTGCGTATCCCTCTGTACCTTTAAGTCGTCAACAAACTCCAGAGACATTCAGTGATGGCGTCAGCTGACTGTCAATTAGAAGGGCGCCGCCTCATGATTGCGGATCGAACGACAAAGTGTAAGTTTTTAATTGACACTGGCTCAGACATTTGTTGTTTTCCTAAGTCTTACCTTCCAGGACAACGGAATCGAGTTGGATACGAACTTCGCGCTGCGAATAATTCTACAATCCATACGTATGGGAGCTTAACACTGAACCTTGACTTTGGTTTGAGACGTTCCTTCATCTGGAATTTTGTCGTGGCTGATGTTAATACTCCTATCCTAGGGTCTGATTTTTTGGCCCATATCTCCCTACTCCCTGACTGCCGGAACCAACGTTTAATTGACAGTAAAACCAATTTGTCTGTATCTTGTCAACCTGTCTCTTTAAATCACTTTAGTGTCAAAACCATCGTTCCTGATCCGTCAACCAAGTCCATATTTGCTGACTTTCCTACACTGACTCGTCCTTCAGGCACTCCTCGTAAGGTACTTCAGTCAACAGTACATCATATTAAAACGACTCCCGGACCCGGACCCCTAGTTTCTTGCCGCCCTCGACGTCTCGCCCCTGACCGCCTTGTTATAGCGAAAGCAGAGTTTGAGGCTATGCTTCGCGAGGGGACTGCTCGACGTTCCGACGGACCGTGGTCTTCACCATTACACATGGTCCCGAAGAAAACTGATGGCTGGCGTCGCACAATCCCCGACAGGTACCCTGTCCGCCACATCCATGACTTTTCGGCAACGTTTTCGGTTCAGAGAGCCACCGGACCTGTAGTTATCATCCCTGTGCTAACGGTCTCGTTGAGAGATTCCACCGACATCTCAAAGCTGTCATTATGTGTCATACAGGATCAACTTGGTTTGAAGCTCTCCCCGTCGTACTCCTTGGAATTCGAAGTGCTTTCCGTGAGGACCTCCAAGCTTCAGCAGCAGAACTGGTCTATGGGCAACCCCTTCGTTTACCTGGCGAATTTCTCTCTGCGAAAGATGGCCCAACACGTCAAGAAGACCCTTCAAGTTACGTAGTTCGCCTACGACAACAAATGGAATCTCTTCGCCCAACACCCGCTTCAAGACACACTACTGCTACCAAATCCTTTGTCTACAAAAGTCTCAGTGAATGCTCTCATGTTTTCCTTCGAGACGACACTGTCCGTCGATCTCTTCAACCACCTTACACAGGACCATATCCAGTCGTCCAACGTGACTCTAAGACAATCACTATTCTTCAGAACAGAAATCCCGTTCGTGTCACACTGGATCGCGTTAAGCCAGCCTTTATATTAACCGACCGGACTGGATCAGTAAACTCTCCAACCCAACCAATTGATGATGTATTGCCTTCAGCTTCTCGGAAATCTGAGTATGTCACCCACTACGGACGGAAAGTCAAGTTCAACGTTCCATAAGTGCAACTCCGTTTTTCCGTAGGGGGCTGTGTGGCGACAGCTGATCATCAAATA
Organism: Flexamia atlantica; assembly: GCA_035578135.1. NCBI lineage: Eukaryota > Metazoa > Arthropoda > Insecta > Hemiptera > Cicadellidae > Flexamia > Flexamia atlantica. The sequence continues at coordinate 78,868,644 of JAQJVK010000001.1, read as the reverse complement.
TTTATTTACCAAATGTGTTTATATATTGTTATCCTAGCAACTAAGGTTATGCACATGCGCCACTACTCTCGCTGTCAAATTAAAGTATACTATGTACTGATGTCTCGTATTTCTCATTAAGCCTAGATTCCCAAAAGTGAATTAGCCAACCATTGCCTACTAAACAATTTATAATAGTTTAAATGCCCTGCCAAACATATGTCGATGAAGAACGCAGCGTATTTGAGCCGGTGTCCGGATAAAACTACAAACGGACAAAACTACAAATCAAAAGAATGCGGACAAAACTACAAATATCCTGGGTCTGCTACCTGGGGAGGGTCATTAGGTAATCCAAACAAAAATGTAGCGGACAAAACTACAAAGATTCGGTCAACCGATTTTAATGACCTTAGTGATTCTTAAAGTAGCACATCAGTTATAGCTCATTTAGGTAGATTGTCTTGAAGTTTCACGATAACTGAAGCGAAACAAAAATCTTATTGTTATCACATATAGAGATATGTGTTAACAATACCGTATTTGATAACAATGCAATGCTACAAGGTATTTTGTTATTTAGAAAAATATACCGTTTATTATTATATAAGGTATGACGAACGACTAGAGAGAATCATGGATACGTATGAGAGAACGGGGAACATGCAATCATGCTTAAGAGCGCTATCGTACTCGCAAGCTCTGCAGTGAAGCGATGACCATGGACAGTATAGTAGACGCATTTTTGTAATTATTTCTCATCCGTCTTGAATTGTATTTAATCCAGCGACCACGTAGTACAAATAGATGGAGCACACGATCCGCGACTTGTAACCTAAATTTGCATCTAGTCCCTATGCACGGAAAAAACAAAGTACGTAAAAAATTACAAATACGGTATCAAATTAAAGCTCTGAATCTCAGAATTACTACAGTACCAAATATAAATGGTTTACAGGTAGTTTACCCATCGTAAACACTGATAACCTAGAAGCTTGTCCTGACATTTTCAGAGAAACTGCCGGCACCTGTAACGTTCCTATGATTGGTAAACTGTTTCAAAATAATTTATAATTGGTACAGTAGTAATTGTGAGATTCAGACCTTTAATTTGATACCACATTTGTATTTTTGTAGTCGAATATATTTTTGTAAACAACAGTTTAGGATTGATTTTGTTTTTATGCAGGTGCCGCACGGATAAACTCTCCCACAATAACTAAGTTATCGACCAAACTATGGCAGCCATTTTTTTTTCAAAAATATGATTTTAAAATTCAACTCTTTAGCAACAATTTTTACCGTTTTTTACTTTACCTGACCGAAAAATAAAAAGGTAGCAGTCGACTACTTTTTCCATGTCAATTTTTAAAGTTTAATAAAAACTTGTGACTTTTTATCATGTTTTATTTTCAAATAGAAAGGAAATTATTTTTGAAATATGATTGATACTGTTGCTGTTAAAAACTAAAGGACTCTTCACATACAAAATTTCAACCTTAAGCCTCAATGCTAAGTGGTATAGACTACGAGTTATTTGAAACATGAGCACTGTCAGATTACACGGTTTTACGCGCCGTTTTATGTTTCTATACCTACACAATATGGTGGCCTAGGCTTCATTTGTTGTAATGCAAGTAAGATAGCTATGCTCCGCTTATTTGTACTGTGTGGTCGCTGATTTAATCTAATGTAAAAATTAACTAGATTGTTTTTATTATATTTTTTTGTGATAATTTGTTTGTGATGTTGTAATTTATTTTTAGTCAAAGTAGTTCTGTAAAAGTTTTATCTTGTGTATATCTTAGTAGCCTTTAATGCAAACAAAGTTGTTTCTTAAATGCTTTAACTGGAAACGTTTTTTAATTTATTAAAGTTTTTAAATGTTATACGGAGCATAATTAAATGTTTATTAAGTATTACAAAAAAGCATTTAAATATAGTTTATATATTTTTTATTGACAATATACCCCGTGGTATTGTATGTAAATTTGACTCGTCAATTGTTGTGATTGAACAAAATGCCATTAAATATCTTATGTTATACGCCTTATGTTAGTCATTTTTAACCAAACAACAAATGATGATAGGTTAACCACACCTGATTTTAAACACGCCAAAGTGATAAAAAAGTTTTACTATTACTTTGCTAGTCGAAAGCACAGACCAAAAAATAGTATATTTCACTACTAGTCACGAAAGTAGCCTATTTCGGGGCAAGATAATGTTTTACTTGCGAGGCGTAAGCCGAGCATATAAAACACTATCGAGTTGTGAACAATACTTTTCATCACGATGCAAATAAGTAACCAAACTTATAAAAAATCATCCAACATTTCATAATTCAATCAATTTTCTATAAGCAAACACAATACGGCTGAACTGTCTATTTTTGTTTAGAGTCATCTGGTTGAACTGTCAAAATAGGAAAACCGTTTGTTTGGGTACTGCAAAAATTTGTTTTGGTACGAAAATGGTTTGATTGGGTACGGGAATGAAATGTTTGGGTACCGAAAAAGCAGCTGCTCATTATTTATTTGTTTTGACGTAAGGAAATCGAGAGCTTTCGTAGATTTCAGCTGTACGGTAACGGGCAATTTTCGTATACAGAGTGATGAAAAAAACTTTTTATATGGTCTGTGGTCCAAAGCCTGGATAAAGGGTGATGTAAATCAGAATTTTGTTTCGCTTCACTTAATATGGAACTCCAAGACAGCTGAGCTATAACTGTGCTACTGTGCTACTTTAAGAATCGCTAAAGTCATCAAAATCGGTTGACGGAATCTTTGTAGTTTTGTCCGCTATTTTTGTTTGGATTACGTACTGACCCTCCCCAGGTAGCAGACCCAGGATATTTGTAGTTTTGTCCGGCATTCATTTGAGCCCCCTCACCCAACACTGCTGTCAGATTACAAACGCTGCGCCGTCCAAAACAATTAAGCCAACTGCTGGATAAATAATAATTTGTTTTATATTTATTTTACATCAAATCATCAAAGTGTAGTTTGCAGCCTTTATTGCATTTTTACCATTTTTAAATCAACGTTAAAGATAATACAAGTTTCTAATAAATATGCAGCCGTTCAAATTTAATTTAGTGGGAGCTTCTAAACGATTCTCGATTATACTCGATCAATAACATTTCTACCACTTAAAAATACAGGTATCCCCAGAAAAAATATATCGTTAAAAAACTAGATGTTAATAAAAGACATAACAAAATAGTGTTCTATAAACCAAGAATGGCATGATGTTGCATTGCAGGAGGTGCTGTGGAGCAGCAAGCAGGAGCACGACCGGCTGTCCACGATGGGCATCTCGTCGCCGGCGCCGGTGGGGCCGCCCCTCGCCCTCTCCCCCTCCTGGGAGGTCCTGCAGGTGAGCAACTATTTATTGCTCATACATTATTTATGATAAGTACAATTTTTAAAGAGCAGGAACTGTTCCTGAATGTACTATTCATAAATATTTGTTTATTTGCAAAAAACGCTTCCCTCACAATGATCCCAATATAGAGGTGTCGGGATGGATCGCGTTTGTCGAATCAAGCATTAAACATGAGATTAGGTTAAAATTGCCTATCCTTAAATGCCTAGAAAACTCAACTTAAAGGCTACGCATCTCAGGTTGTAAATTCAATGGTACACACAGGTATTGAATTGAAACCCATGGGTATTGATCAAAAAGGTATCAGTTTGTATTTTTATACTTCTGACATACCGTACGCTTGCAGAAAAACACTTGGGTCATACAGAATTTCAATAGACTCGTCCATCTACATACATGTGAAACACTGTCCAAGAAGAATATTACACCATTTAGAAATTCTGTTAGTCTCATTTATCCACTCCGAAATGCACCCAACCTTGCCATACGATGGAGTTTAATTATTCAATAAACTTACTCCTCTACTACTGCTAAACAAGATTTTGGAAAATTCATGAATAATTTAAAGTTAATCTTGTTCGTTTTAAGATCGTTTTAAATCATATAGTGTTTCAAGTTTTCATTCAGCCTAAACTCAAATAAATCATGTGAGACATGTCCCCAATCTATGGACTCATTTATCATTATATTATCACTCCCGTCGGCGTCGCAGCCGGTGCCACACACTCGCTGTCGTAGTGCAGTGCCGTGCGGCCAGTTGACTCGGCGCATGTTTCGCCGCGGACGAGGGGAGTGACTTGTTGACTTTCCGCGTTCTCGATTCCCATTGGCCGCTCCCACAACCAATCGCCGACCACCCTATGTCACCCGTCGAAACGAAATGGAGAATATCTAATATTTCAGATATTGGGGATCCGAACGAGTAGTCAAGCGTATGTCTTTCCCAGATATTATAGGAGTTGTCGGGTTTCATCATATTCATGAAGTTATTCAGGGCAAAATATAAACCAGCGCTGGGCCAGATCAAGGTAGAATTTTGTCAATGGGTCAATATGAAGGAGCTTCACTTTCTGAGATATAAATAATAATACCGTCATATCTTTTGCATTTCCTCTCGCAGTATTGTATGCAATATTGCATGTGTACACCCTGGTGTGTTTGCCAGGAAACGACAGCACGACTGCTGTTCATGGCCGTGAGGTGGGTGCGCTGCCTCGCGCCGTTCCAGACTCTCTCCAAGAGGGATCAGGTATGCCTTATTTAAAACTAGTTTTATTCCATTATAATTGAGATGATATTGTAAAGTCGTTTATTGACGCTGAGAGTATTAGGCAGATGCGTGAGTTTCGTTATAGACCAAACTATAACGAAGTATAACAAATGGTATTTTTTATGGTATTTTATGTACTGTAGTTGAAAAAAATAGTAAGTACTTTCATTTAAATATTTAATGATAGTTCTAGATAATACATTTTGAGTTGTGCAAAATTTATATGCATTCATACTGATATTAAACGAAATTAATGACTGTTTTAGTATATTATCATGGTCATCTCTATTACAAGGGATTTTTATGATATATAATTCTCGATGAGCTATATATCGTAGTTAGCTGCGGTTGCCGTTTCTCTTCTGCATCCACGGCTCCGGATATTACGCGACACGACCTTCTAATTGTAGAAAATGCCGCAACGGTTGCGCATGCGCAGTAGCGTCTTTGTCATGTATCTGTTACTCCAAAGGAGCAGTTAAATTGGTCCGAAGTTCCAATTAGCCTAATTACTTGCTAGTAATAGGTCACAGTTGACTGACGCCGCGATTCTGATTATTTCGATTAGAGTGCCGCAATTTCTTTCTTTCCTTTCCTAATCTCTTACCTACCCATCTTGCGACACTTAAGTTAGAACGATTTGCTACAAAATGTTTTTTGTTAAATTAATTGTTAAGTTTATATCATTGTTGTTGTTTTGTTATGGTTTTCTATCGAAATGGTGCCGTGTTTTGATTAGCTAGAGGAACTCAACACATTAAATTATTATTTTTAGTGACCTGTGTTTGATTAATTTGACAGTAATCTTGGTTTACCTTTCGATTAAACTAACATTGTATTTCAACACAGCCCATAATTGGATTACTGTATTAGGCCTAGGCCAACTGGCTTTACACTAAGTTAGTTATGTAGGCTACTATTAAATAAATATTTGTAGAAGTTTCCACTCCTTTAAAAAAATTTCCGTGATGATGAATTATTAAACAGGATGTCTTAAAATGATAACTAATAATCCAGAGTTTGAATATTAACATAGTTTAATACAAAACTTCCGATAGTAAAATTCTTTCTCCTTATACAGGAATCAGGGTAGGGAGAGATGAGATAGGTTCTTCCCTTCATACCTTCAATTATTATACTTCATCTTCAGTCGAGTCTTCAGTCTACTAAGTTAGCTTTGCATGGAACCGGAACGGAACGGCACAGTTTGTTTTGTTCCAGATTCTCTGCGGAACGGCATCGGCATTCGGCACGGACTAATACAGTTCCGCCTAGTCGGTGGAACGGTTACGTCGAAAATAACGCTAACTGCTCCTCGGCATTTTCTACGATTAGAAGGTCGTTTACGCGACAACAGACAACAACAACTGAAGACACGTTACTCTACAAGTATATTTATCCGCGAAGAAATCCCCCTCTGAGCGTTAGCCCCCCCCCACCAAATTACACGAAAGTAGTTGGAAAGATTTTGAGGAAATTATTACGTTAAACATTCAGAATTTAAGGTAATTTTGTTGATTAAATGTTTTTACAATATAACGTTTTGACGTTTGATATCACAATTTCGAAAATTCAAAGTACTCTTTTTCGTGAGTACCTAATAAATGTTAATGGCCCTGCTACAAGCACATTACTTGATAAATAAACAACATTGTCTATTATTTTGGATTGATCTTTATTTACCCCATTCATGCTCATATTAGGCCTAAATCACTCAGACTTATAGCTGATGGTTGAGAAGAAATAATCAACCACCAACGAATCCAGTAAGAATAAGTAGAAACAACATATGTAATAAACAGCATGGGCGCCGACTTTTAAAAAATATTGGGGGGGCTTAAGATGTTATTGACGGAGGGGGTAGGGGTTGGTGTTTTAATACTTTGCCCAGATTACCCTGATTGACCATTCAACTATTAAGCTCTCCTCTCGTTTGCATAGGGCGGCTACAAATGTGATAAAAATAGAATATAATCTTAAAAAATTAGCCTGTTGTCAGAAATGAATTTACGGCTGATTGAGCTTTACTACATAATGCAAATTTAGAGCAAGACCCAAAATGGCTGTAAAATAATTTAAACGAAACCCCTAAACAACAGTTTTAACCTCAAAGTATACTGTAAGATTTAAGTTATCTTGACTGAAAAGCTCGCAGACTAATAAAAGAATATTTGGCTTGCAATGTGCCAAATCATCAAATAACTATTGTTTCAATATTTAATACATGAGTTTTACATGTTGTGTGAGAAATAGTAAGCAAAGCAGCACCACTTGTAACTAAAAATTGAAGCAGATGCCTTTAATGATAAGCACCGTTTGGGTTTTGGAGAAAGTGATAAGCACCACTTCACTTTTGAAATAAATACAATTAAAAAAACGTACGTACGTAGTACGTGTGCTTATAGGCCTACATCAAGATTTTACATTATTACTTTCAAAGTTTAAGAGATAATTATTTTTAAAACAACATTTTTATAACTCCTTAAAGAAAAGTTGATTACATCAGTAATAGCCATTTAAATATAAGCCCCATGTTTAAAAAAAAACTCCGATTTCCCTTTGGATAGCTGTAACTGGTGCCAAATCTTAAAGCCCAGTCCGTCTATAAGGCTAATGTTAATTTTAGCATTGGGCTTATGGACGGCGTGGGCCTTAAGATTTGGCACCAACTACAATATATATTGCACGTCCATTTTCCGTGAAATGTTTATTAAGGTAATTACATTGATACGTTTTTATTTTGTTTTTTGCAGAAATTTGCCATCATTGATTAGTATATAAAGCATTTTTTTGTATATCACAAATAAGTATTTTCATGTAGATCACTGAACTGAATTGAATAAGGCAACTAAATTTATAAAGATAGCCTATTTCGATTTTTCAAAGCCATCTCATTTTTCGTGGTATTGGTACGGTATTGTACATCAAAATTATACGAGGGTCGCCCAGAAAGTAAAGCACGTTTTGTTAATAAATCCAGCCCTGTTGCCCCAACACCGCGACTGAGAGTGCGGTCTAAACCTCCACTCCTGGTCAAAATCTGAGTCAAGTCTCGTTACCGAACGACCATGCATTTCATTCTCACAGCGTTTCAAAATGGCGGCGACCTTTGAATATCTCGCCAAATGTATTTGACCTAATAATGTTGCTTCTTTCAGTTCCTTACCACTTTCAAACACTTTCTAGCCTAAAAATTCCCTTAATTACGAAACAAATTTATCCACGTAAGGCCAGGTAAGGGTTACACAAGGATTGTCCGAAAAAGTCTGACTTGAAGAAGCAAAGTTCTGTGAAGTTGCTGCTGCTGCGTGGGGCAGGCGCCACGGCGCCGCGTCGGCATTGATCAGCAACACCCTAGCCTGCGATTGGATTTATCCAAATCACATGTTTTGAATGGCATGTGACGTTATTGTAAGGCCTTATAATGGACTCAGGATCACTTTTTTCTCCTCTGCGAATAAATTCAACAGTGAATAAATGTTTTACGCCGCAAAACACTATTTAAATCACCTCACTCGCATTCGGCGGGATTTTCAGTAGTCACAGCCATTTTGAAAAGCAGTAAAAATGAAATGCGTGATCGGTCGGCAACGAGACTTGGCTCAAATTGAGATTGGGAGTGGACCTTTAGACCGCACACTCAGTCGCGGTGTTGGGGCAACAGGGCTAGATTTAGTAACAAAACGTGCTTTACTTTCTGGACGACCCTCGTATAAAAACAGAAGCTGGTCACTTTTTATTCACTTTTATAATATTGAAAGGAATAAAATGAGGTGAAAATCGTACTGGTTTACAATTGAAATATAGTTTTTTACTAAAATTAAAAATAACGATACATCGTCCTCGAGCATCGCGTATAGGTCGCGGTAAAGCCTAGTACGCGGGAACACGTTCTAGTTCTATTAATTTGCATTTGACGCGGCTATATTGGCCAGCAACATATTGTGAAACTTCACATTTTTAATTACCTTTCTGACATTGAGTCATTGAAATATTTGACAACATTATAATCCAATGGATGGACTAAGCCATTACTACGTCGCATGCACTACTTTCGGCGCTCGACTGCGTGGATGTAACGAAGTCGTTCCTTGATCGGGTGTAGAATGTATACAAACAACACTTAACTGGCTTTAAATCCTGTTTAAGTAATTTCTTTTAAAAATGTTTTTTATTTGATCTTTGCTTAAATTATTTATGAAAAACAATTTGCTACTAGTTCCTTGATAGTTTTTTACGATAAGATTCTAACTTTACTCTTGGGAGCCGGATCACTCTTCTATCAAGATTGGGGGGGGGGGCCGGGCCCCCTTTCCCTTAACATTGGGGGGGGCTCGAGCCCCTTGGGCCCCATGGAGTCGGCGCCGGTGGTAATAAAACAAACCTATGACTCAATTAAACAATTTACATAATGAAAATGCACATACTGACAACTTTTCAGGCATATTGCAAGAATATGCTTAATGAAGGAATAATAGCTGCCAATTAATTTAATTTTGAAACGTTTAAATGGCGATTCTATTTGCTAAATAAACATCTGTTTGGCAGAGGATGTTGTTTAAATAGGTAGATATGCGAAATTTTGAATGGTAAATTTATTGGCTGTTGGCCTATTAATTAACAGTCCTGTCTAAGGAACATCGGACATCGGCTGTCGGCCTTAGTAACAAGACTACAAGATCGCGCCACAATCATCCTTCACTCATCTGTCATTCATACTTGACTTAAAATACCTACCTAGGTAGGTCGCCATTCCAAGCAATGTATATAATGTAGACTAGAGGTTTCAAGTAGGTTTCGTAAAAAGTTAAAACATTTAATTTAAAGTCAAATTTTTTGTTTCGCGGCCGGCAAATCTCTCATTAGCATCACTGCCGGAAAATCTTTGTCGCATCGCGGCCGCCAAGCCTGTCTCTGTTTACGTGGCCGTCACATTTATCGTTGTTTGATGGCAATAAAGCCGCTCGCTCGTTTCGCGGACGGAGAATATCTCATTCATCCCGCGGCCGAAAATTCGCCCGCTTATTTCTTGGCCGGAAAATTGCCTGTTTGTTTTGCGGCCGGCAGATCTCTTGGTCGCATTGTGTACGAAAGATAGTCTCGCTCTTTTCGCGGCCGTCACATCTATTGGCCATATCTTGTCCAGATAATCAGTCGTTGCTGGCAGGCATATTTCTTTGTTGTTCACTGCCGACAAGTATTTTGCTATTTTCGAGGTCGTCATATAGAGTGTTTTTTTAACGTAACCCATTTTTAAGATTGAATAATACACATATAAATATGAAATGAGCATTGTTTTGTTGATCTTTACATTGTATACAACATATTATTTGATTTAGACCACATTTAATTAACATTATGTGTTCAAAAAATCCACCATTGGCATATTTGTATAAAGTTGTGCTCTCTCCATCAAATTCTCGAACACGTGTTGCAAGGTACCTCTTTGGATTTCTTGCATTAAATGTGTTATGTTTGTTTTGAGGTGCTGAATATCCTATGAATTGTTTTCGTAGGCCTTACTTTTTATGTATCCCAAGGAATATAATATAGTGGAGTCAAATCCAGGGATCTTGGGGAAATAACCCTTCACTGATAAAATAAAGTTTTGGGTTGCGTTTAAAAAAAACACCCTGTATTTATTGACCATATTGCGGCAGAAAAATCTGTCGTTTAGACCACGGCTGGCAAACATCTGTCGCATTGCAACTAAACAGCTTACCCTTTTCATGGCCGTTACACTTTCGCGGCTGTCAAATCGCGGTCGTATATACCACGGCCGGCAAATCTCTCGGTCGTGGTAGCCTATTGCGGCCGGAAAATCGCTCAGAGTTTTTGTGACCAGCAAATCTCTTGGTCCCATTGCGGTCATTAAACATGTGGTGGAAGCAGGGCTGGCTCTACCATATAGGCGAACTAGGCGACCGCCTAGGGCGCCAGGTCTTGAGGGGCGCCAAAGGGGGCGCTAAGCGACTCCGTTTTTTCATGAAAGGAAGACGCAAATAAAACACTTTTATTTTGGAAAGGAAAATCATGAAAGTAGCCTAAACTTCATTTTATATTTATTTTATTAAATTATGAGTTTATAATTTGGGAATAGCTTGCAGGAATATGCTCTGCTTGTTACTTTTTAAAACACTTTAAAACTATATCTCCAATAGTGGAAAATCCTACTCTTCCAAACTTGTGATTATATACCAATGCTAAGCATGCGACATTCTTTGCTCTATAGGCGCCCTCGCCGTTATACAGTAGTTTAGTATTCTTGTTACCTTGACAGCCAAATTTCAAGACTGGTCCACTTTTTCCACCATTTTCCCAATGCTGGCAAGTAATATGTTTTTGTTTTGTAAATGATTGTTCTTAATAACTTGCCTAAAAGTTTTTGATTGTTTGAGTTGCATGTTAATAATATTATTTTTATTAACGGTCAAAATCATACCTTATTTATATTTCTAAATACCTATACTCGGGAAAATGTTATTTAACATTTTTTTCCAAAGAACCAACTCCATCTTAATTATATAAAGCCTCATTTTATGAACACAATTTTTCAAATGGCATCGTGTCTATTGAACACTTGATGTGCAGTCTCCAATTGAATGAAATACAGTAAAAACGGAGGAGCCGGAAATCGACAATTAGTTATAACAGTACTTTTGACTTATTTCATTTTTATTTTAACAACATGGAAACCCATGAGGTCCTATGTGAAATATTCAATTTTTACTCTTAAATTCCTTTCATTACCTACGCCATTAGATTTTTTTCTAGCGATGTGACTAGCTCAAATCACGTTTTTAGACAGAAATAAGTTACAGCATTTTCATAATTTGAAGGAAATATTTACAGCAGTTTTTTTTAGATAGTTGTACAATCAAACATAAAAAGTCAAGTATCACACATTAGAGTATACACGTATGATGACACTGACAGTGTATGGAAAGTATGATTTGTCTTCAATTTCACTGGTTTATATATTGTTGTTGTTAATTGGCTACCAGGAATCGCTATCTAATTAATGAAAAAAAACAGCCCTGATCATGCCCCTGAATAAATAGGAACGAATTTATTGTTCACATTTCAAAAATTGGATTGCAGAAGACGGAGAGTTTTTTCATTACTTAGATAGCCCTGATCACCAGGGTTTCATTGATTTAAACCCTGATCAAAATTTTCCAGTTTCAAGTGCGTTTGCTTGGGGATACCAAAATTACACAGATTCACTTTCCTTTCATTACAATAAATTTATTTACTTTTAAACAAGAAACTTTGAGAACAAAATAAACTGACAAGTGTCAAAAAGCGTTACCTTTGAAACCGTACTGAACTGTACCTTGAACTGTTTTAGTGTATTGAAAAAAGTCTGTTCTTGGCTGTTTAGTGTTTTATCTTTAACGTAAGTAAATTGACAGGGGAATAATGCACTGATCGACCCCTCGACTCTAATGACCTTAAGCAACTCACACACTCATTCGATCTGCGGTTATACCGTGGTACTTATCAAATCAAACAATTTAAGTTCTCAAAAATTACGTATATAGTAATAAATATTGAAGTAAAAAATATCATCTTAAAATATTAACTAACAAATCCTTCAAATCTCATCACAGGGCGAATTGATTTATAACTTTGTCTGAACTTAATAACAATTGTAATATTAATACGACAATATCTCCTGAGAAAATTGTAATTCATCGACGATAGGCCTACTAAAAGTCTCTTCTCGTTTCGTTTGTACACAAGTACTTATCACTAATTAACAACACTAGGAAGTAGAAATAATTGTTAAGTGATTATTAAAATTTAAATAAAAGTGTTAAAAACTTAAAATGTTTCAACAATTGTATTTTTTATGGTATATAAGTTTTTTTCTAGCCCTGATAATAACGCACCTTTTTTCTAAACTTAGAAAGGGGGACGCCAAACTATTCTTTCGCCTAGGGTGCCTAAAACTCTTGAGCCGGCCCTGCGTGGAAGGAGCTGTTCCTGCTGCACTTGGCGCAGTGGTCTATCCCCTGGGACCTGTCGCCGCTGTTCCGGGACACCCTGTACAGGATCTGCTGTTGTCTGTCCAGCTGCTGCTGCTGCAGGAGTCGAGGAAGGAGCTGTACCTGCTGCACTTGGCGCAGTGGTCCATCCCCTGGGACCTGTCGCTGCTGATCCGGGACACCCTGTACAGGATCTGCTGTTGTCTGTCCAGCTGCTGCTGCTGCAGGAGTCGAGGAAGGAGCTGTACCTGCTGCACTTGGCGCAGTGGTCCATCCCCTGGGACCTGTCGCTGCTGATCCGGGACACCCTGTACAGGATCTGCTGTTGTCTGTCCAGCTGCTGCTGCTGCAGGAGTCGAGGAAGGAGCTGTACCTGCTGCACTTGGCGCAGTGGTCCATCCCCTGGGACCTGTCGCTGCTGTTCCGGGACATCCTGTACAGGATCTGCTGTTGTCTGTCCAGCTGCTGCTGCTGCAGGAGTCGAGGAAGGAGCTGATCCTGCTGCACTTGGCGCAGTGGTCCATCCCCTGGGACCTGTCGCTGCTGTTCCGGGACACCCTGTACAGGATCTGCTGTTGTCTGTCCAGCTGCTGCTGCTGCAGGAGTCGAGGAAGGAGCTGTACCTGCTGCACTTGGCGCAGTGGTCCATCCCCTGGGACCTGTCGCTGCTGATCCGGGACACCCTGTACAGGCTCTGCTGTTGTCTGTCCAGCTGCTGCTGCTGCAGGAGTCGAGGAAGGAGCTGTACCTGCTGCACTTGGCGCAGTGGTCCATCCCCTGGGACCTGTCGCTGCTGTTCCGGGACATCCTGTACAGGCTCTGCTGTTGTCTGTCCAGCTGCTGCTGCTGCAGGAGTCGAGGAAGGAGCTGATCCTGCTGCACTTGGCGCAGTGGTCCATCCCCTGGGACCTGTCGCTGCTGTTCCGGGACATCCTGTACAGGATCTGCTGTTGTCTGTCCAGCTGCTGCTGCTGCAGGAGTCGAGGAAGGAGCTGATCCTGCTGCACTTGGCGCAGTGGTCCATCCCCTGGGACCTGTCGCTGCTGTTCCGGGACACCCTGTACAGGATCTGCTGTTGTCTGTCCAGCTGCTGCTGCTGCAGGAGTCGAGGAAGGAGCTGTACCTGCTGCACTTGGCGCAGTGGTCCATCCCCTGGGACCTGTCGCTGCTGATCCGGGACACCCTGTACAGGATCTGCTGTTGTCTGTCCAGCTGCTGCTGCTGCAGGAGTCGTGGAAGGAGCTGTTCCTGCTGCACCTGGCACAGTGGTCCATCCCCTGGGACCTGTCGCCGCTGTTTGGCAGCAGCAAGGCGCGGGAGCGGCTGCCGCCCGACGACCCTATCGTCAACAACGAGATCAAAGCCATCCAGGACATCCTCGCCAGGTTCCGCCAGCTCTCGCCGGACGGCAGCGAGTGTGGCTGCATGAAGGCTGTCATACTCTTTACCCCAGGTATTTTTCTTTCTACATTAAATTTATTTAAAGTGTTCATAGCGGCATATTTTTCCATGTACCTCATTGCCATCCTGGAGATCTGCCTATAGTAGCAGCAGCACTGCCCAGTGAAAACCCGTGTGGTCACAGAATACAATATTCTATTGAGCAGTACTGGGTAAAGTTTCAGATTTTTAGCTCTGATTCTGGCTTGGAAATAAATATATTGTAACGCATAGCATCTTGGGAGCGATTGCCCTAATAGGATGGCATAAGGGTTCTGTGAGGGAGTGATCACAGTCACTCCCGTGCTGCCGCGGTGTAATGTAGAAGTATGTTAAGTATAATGTAGATTACCAAATAACAGCAAGAACCATCCTAATGTGCGTTGACAAACAGTGCCTTTGTACTTATATTAAGGGTGGACACATGGGACTACTTACTTTGCACTGCTATTTTTTACTACATGATTTTATATTATTTGAGTCTGCAAGTTATGCAAGATTTTCCTGAAATATTTCACTGCTGGTACAAGATGCTCAGTGTGTCGCTGTGGTGATGTTGCAGAGACACCCGGGCTGGTGGATGTGCAGCCAGTGGAGATGTTGCAGGACCAGGCGCAGTGTATCCTCGGAGACTACGTGAGAGGCAGGTACGCCCGCCAGCCCACTCGCTTCGGCCGCTTCCTCCTCATGCTGCCCAGCCTGCGCGGCGTGCGCCAGTCAACTGTCGAGCGGCTCTTCTTCAAAGAGACAATCGGAGATATTCCGATACAGAGGCTGCTGGGTGACATGTACCTCATGGAGAAGTCTTATGCTTAGGAAAGATATAAAAAGGAGAAATCTAATGAAAGAGTTGTGTTTTAATATTTCTGTTATTAAATGGAATGGTGTTGATGTTTGTTTTGTACAGAGCTGACTGAAATACTATTTGAAGCTGTAATTTTGAACACATTACACAGTTTTTTTAAGCTAGTCAATATCGTAACGAAGTTGATCCATTACAGAAATAATTACAGAGCGCCCTGAAGTAATAATCATATTAATTACGAATAATTTCTTCCAAAAAAATTAAAAGTAGGTACAGTAAAGTATTCCTGATAACTATGCAGTTCAGAAAACTCGGGCACCCTGTAAAGAATAATAATCAGCCTTATCAGCGATTAGTGGAAAATTTTGGGTCAAATTTTAGGTGGAATGTTGGCACCTTATTGGGTTAAAAAAAGTTTAGGTCATGATCTAAAATCAGATTTCAATGCAAGTTGTGATAACCACTTGTAAAACCTATGAATAAGGCACGTATGACTACGCTTTTGACCCTTAGCCCTTCTGGTTCTTATTATGCTTAATTGACTTGAGAGACTTTACTGTATAACACTGAGAGTGGAAGAACTGAACTTTAGTATTATGTTCACTGATGTCAGCAGTGGGGAGAGCGTTGTACCTTCGGACAATTTTCAAACAATTATTTTTACTTTTAGCTGGGTGAAGATTACAATACTAATATTAATAGCACCTTGTAGTTTTTCATGTAAGGGAATCTACAAACATTTTAAATTAAAAATATGTAATAGGGAAGTAATAAATTGTAATTTACACCCTTGCAGGGTATGCCAAGGCACAACACCAAGTTGTATGTACCTTGGGGTGCAGGGTGTTGTTCCTTGGGATGCAAATACCTTAGTAATAAGTAAGGGAGTGGATAAAAATCAATTTATCAAACAAATCTCAAGTAAGTCACATGCAAATACTATAATATCGTAAAAAAGGCCTTTTTATTTATGGGCGAGCTTCTTTATCTACAGAGGGCGTCATGCCCTTCCTTATTGCGAGACATAGACCAGAAGAAAATAAAAATAATCAGCCTGGGCTATATTTAAACTAGTTAAAACCAACTAGTTATGGACGGCCCGCACCGTCCATAAGCCCAATGCTAAAATTAACACTAGTCTTTTAGACGGCGTGGGCCTCAAGAATTGGCGCCAGTTATACACGTGTAGTACCTTGGGAGTCCCTAGGTACAACCAGGGGTTCATTTCAGCCGGAGCACACCGAAGCATGGTTTCTTAACTCACCGGTACGGCTCCGGACCTTTTTTTCTGGCCACGTAGTTTATTAATACTGATTAAAAAACTATTTTATAAAAGTGAACAACGCTTTCTAATTTGGGAATTACCTAAGTCAATTTTACAACTCTATTTTCCTTTACATAGTTGCATGCAAGGTAATAAATAGATGGTAGTTTTTAACCTCCATTCTGAATACTGATCACTTGATAAATAGAGATAGGCTTTAGCGAGTGATGGTGGAAGTTCACTGTCAACACTGTCGTCAATCAAGAGCAAATCCAATTCAGCGTGACTGAGTGTGTTCGGTATTACTCATTTCTACGTTGATCTTATGGCCTCTTGCGGTAAATAATTCTTCAAATGTTTGGACAAGTCAGGTGCGCACTTGTTTAACAATGGTTAATTCCCACTGTGAGTCGTGAGTGGCGCTAACACACATAGCGCTGGAGATCACAACATTCACGACCACTATGGCACAAGAACACCCTAGCCGCAGCAGGCCGAAACCTAGCTAGCGCGAAAGTAAACACGGCCTAAATGTTACACTGTGGTCATAAACGTTTAAAAGGCAAATTTAATCGCAATTAAAAAAAAACCGGAGGGGGGCCCCTGGACCCCCCCCCCCTTCTGGTGTGGGTTTTCCATACCCTCCCGGCCACTCGTTGAGCCATAGCTCCGGTACTTTTTTCTTTACAAATTAAGCCCTGGGTACAACCGTAATTTTGTCCCTAGGTTCAACAGAGGGCAACAAACAAAAACAAGGCAAATAAAAGTACTTGAGGTTTTATTTACAGTAAAACTAATAATACTGTTAAATAGAGCATATTTCAGTGTTCAAAACACTGTCTTAAGTTTTAGCAAAAATAAACTAGAAAAAAATTTAGAAACACTGAAACCCCAAAAATTTACTTAGCAGTAAGAGTTTTTAATTTATTTAGTAGCACGAACAAAACTCAGCTAAAGTTGACAATCTATGTAAACGTAAACTGCCTTCGGATTGTGAATAGAAACACAACAGGTTAGTTCATATTTTGTCCTAGGATGGCCGAGATGTGCTATTTGTCCCAAGGTACATTGCTCTCCCTACCTTCATTGAGTTCATAGGGTATCTGATGAATAACCAGACAGGCCATTTAAAAAGCGACCTCTAATAAAAAATAAAAAGACAGATATAGATAACTGGTCTTTGAATGTCAAGGTGAAAATGTTATTTACCTCTGGATGTTATTTACCTCTGGATGTTATTTACCTCTTTCTATCTTATCTGTTTTTACAGCTACCGGTACTTCTCTCGCTAGATCAAAATGTTTCTTGACATCACTCGTTTTTAGAGATCTTGCTTATTTATTTACCTTATGACTTGGTTTTTTTTTTTTTTTAGTTATATAAAATCAAAACATCATCCTGTATTTTAAAATCTAATAAATTGAATTACAAACCCTTATGATTAAGGTATGCATGCATTCTGGTTGCAGGCTGGGAGACAGTCTAGGCGAAGGAAATAAAGCCTCAAGGGTCTTAGGAGTCTATTCTTCTTGTTCAATACAGTTTGCGATCATTTCATAGCAGCCCATGCTATATCCTTTAAGCCAATATCAAAATTAATTTTGTACATGGCCGGCATTAAACAACAAAATTATAATCATTAACTAAAATTTATCCTTATTACTTAACTAGTTCAATGTAAAACAATGTTTTGCAGTGGTAAAATAAATAAATTCATCAACTAACAAAAGATAACTGCAAACAAAAGAAGTGTTGAGTTCCAAAGTGCAGTTCACACAATACATCTACGGCTATGGTTGAGTCAGCTGGTTGTAGTGATGGGCGATTCGCGAAAAAAATCGTTCAATTTGAACAACTCATCGAGTGAATCAAATGAATTATGATTATTTTTTTAAAAGAATCGATTCTTCGCGCGAAACAAACGCATGAAATCTGGAATTTTATTCCTTTAATTTGCAAAACAAAACTAGGTGCAAACGCCAGTTTTCCTTCGGATTAGCTATTAATAAAAAAACAAATAACAAATGTTTTTGTTATCGACCTAGAAACTTCTGGGTTGTCTGTTTTTTTTTTTTTTTTGTTTAATCGAGGCCAATGGCTCATTAACTAAAAAGATAATGAGGAAAACAGTCCACACAACTCCGGTACTGGTTCATCTATTTGTAATTTGGTGGTTTGAGTCTTCCAGTTTAAAAGCCGCTTTTATTTCTAGGATCAAATTTAAATGATATATTTTGGGTTTGGAAATAGCATGCACAATTTAATTCAGAATTAAAAAATATACTCTGAGGTCCAAATACAAAAAAAACATATTTTTTATTCAAGAAAAACAGATTAATTGTATTAATTTTACGTTTACACGCAAAGAGTATAAGATGAATCAAAGAATCTATTCTTCAATTTTGATTCTTTGAAATTGAGTGATTCAAATTAATCGATTCACTGAGAAGAATCAAACTGCCCATCACCAGGCAGTTGCATGGTGCAGGGGGAGATAGGGGGTAGTTTTCTGAAAACATTGTTCTCCTGCCTTGCTGCTTGTCAAATGTGTTTATATATGTTGTAGATATCATATTATACGGTTAGTTGCGTAGTAGCCATAGCCGGAGGTATGTTACGCGAATTGTACTTCAATTTGGCCGTTATTAACAAATTTCCTATGGATCAGTGTCCTATTGGCTTCACCCGCACGTTGGCTCTAAAGGCATGGGGCCATAATAACTTTTTGCTATGGGGTCCCCAGATGCCAAAAACACTGGTTGTAATAAATGTGTACATTATATTCTCTTAGTAAATTGGATTATGTAGATTTTCAATCCCTTAAACTTATTCTATAGGCATTTTATCAATAGTTTTGAAAACTGAAATGGTCACTATTTTGAGTTTTATAATGTTCCCTATTTTACACTATTGAGATAAAATATTTTAAAATCCTTTCTTAGTATGCATCTATAGCCTGTAAAGATTATTTTACAAGTTTAACCCGGCAGAACTGACTTTGATTTGAAAAAGCGATGACTGACTCGCGGTCTTTTGGACCAGGTTTTATATAAAAGTTAGTATATTGAAAAATGATGAATTTATTTGCACAAAAACTCCACTTAAGTCTTTTACGTTAGTTTTGTGACTACTTTTTATAGGATGTATGTGCATACAAAATATTTATATAATATAAAAAATATACTTTGAATTGCAGTAGATACTTCAATAATTATTGTTGTTGCGTTAAAAACGTCCGTATTTTGTACAACAATCAAAAACTCCACAAAAGTATTGTACATTAGTGTTTTGAATATTTTGTATAAGAAACATGAGCACAAAATTTAAGGATTCATGTACAAAATATTTATATATAACATGAAGCCTTACGTGACTCTCGGTCGAAAACATCAGACCTCTAAATAAACTTTCATTGAATTGGCTGTAAGGGTTAGAGAATGAAGGGAAGTGAGGCATGATGTTCCTGGTAAGAAGTACAAGAGGTATAGTGACGGCCAGCCCTGCCAACACCCAAAAAATATAATTTTTATCGATAAAACAACTAACCCGGTCTTTTAGACAGGTATGTCAGTCTTCGTGGGTTAATGGCGGAAAAATAAGTCATAAGCTTAATGAACCATGGCCACAATTCTAAATTTTATAATGTATTCTGTTTTGGCTTTTTCTGAGAAAACATTTTTAAATCCTTTCTGAGTACGCATCTAGAAGAACCTATTAAGGATTTGTTTTGTCAGATCTCATGGCCCAAAGCCTTATGGTTTTTGAGAAACTGTGATCAGTCAATCAGTCAGTAAACTTTTTTTGTGGATTTTGGATATATAGAAGACTATGTCGTAATATATAATGTTGTATACATAAAGCCGTATTGCTTTATGTACATTATGGTACAATTAGGTAAAAAACTTGAAATTGAACTGAACTTGATTTGTACCTTAATGAGTCATTTCATCATATGATCATACGATTCAAATAAATAGAAACCTTCTTTAGCCATGACAACCCTATAAATGTTTTCTTTTAAATAAACTCCTAAAAATTCAATCCGGCAATATTCGGCTCAATATAATAATGTTTTCGGTTCCGTTTGACTACTTTTATGACTTAACTTTACACTGCTCTATTGTTGCAGAGTACGTAAGTCTATAATCCATAAAAAACTGAGCAACATACTAACCATAACAAATACAAATTACAAATTATTACAAATTACAAATTATGTTAATGATAAAATATAGTTTTATTAGCCGTACAAAGAAATAAAATGGTTACAATTAAAGAAAAACTCAAAAATTGTTGTCACAGGTGCTCAAAACTATAAATGTTTGATATGCGAACCTCTTGTGACACGACAGATGTCAATCCTGTGCTCAAGCTCTTGCCATACTTTGATCAGAGTGTCTTGATCGATTGTTTCAATGGCACTGATAATCCGTTGCTGGACCTTATCTTTGATGTATCCCCACAAGAAAAAATCACAGAGGGTAATGTCCGGAGATCTTGGAGGCCAGTTCAGGAGAGCGTCATCATTCGGACCAGCGCGCCCAATCCACCTCTCAGGCAGCAAATTGTTCAGTTCAGCCCTAACATCCACGTTGGTAATGTGGAGGTGCACCATCCAATTGCAGAATAAAATAAAAATGGTTACTAGGAGGATCTTCATTAAACCTGGTCCTAAAGTGTTGTTGCACACTAATAACTGATTGGTTAATGTCAAATGGTTAACCCAACTCACAAAAAGCTTTCCTGTCTTCGAATTCAGTCATTACACAACACTTACAACGATTGACTTAACAAACAGCTGATACGCTCCCAAACCAATGTAATTTTGAGTTTTTCTTTCCAATGGTACCAACTGAAATAGTCTTAAACAAATATACCCAGTAATATTTATAATCAAAATCAGGAACATCATTTATAATAAGCCTGTACCGATGAATCTGGAAGTTTAGCTACCTATACTTCAACTAGTAATAAATAAAAACATAACACAATCAAAAACTTGTGTATTAGAGCCCACACCTGTATATATTAGTCTATAATCTAGTAAATTGTGGCTAGTATTAATTTTTAATATTTTAACTGTGATATATGCTGATTATATTGTACATAGGCTAAGTAAAATTTATGTGAACTACCTGTGCCAAAGAGTAACGTTATTAAAATTTCAACATTCCTTTATTATATTATGTATACTTATTACTATGTATTTAGTACCTACGTTGGTAGTTAAGTGCAATATGTAAAAAGATCACTGTTTATATATGGTACAATAAAACAAACTGAAGAATTTATTGTTATTCAATCCCATAAATATTTTGAACAGTAAGTGCAAATAGTCATCAAACCTCAAGCTTTGACTTAAAATATTTAAGAGACACTTCATCCTCACTGCGAAATTGTAGCTGGTTTTGTCTAAGCCAAGAATGAAAGAGGACTAAGTTCAAATAAATCACTAACATAGTGTATACTGATGCCGACTACGAAAATAGCTCTCAGAAAAAGCAAACAATTTAGTATTTTGAATCATTTCTCTTAGTCCAGATGTCTCCAAGATATTTCCACTTCACATTTTTTTGCCATGTATTTACACTACTTATAAATTAGGGTGGTGCGAAAAAACAAAATTTTGGAAATTTTAATTGCTATAGGTTTCAAAAGTTGCGAAATATCATGTAGAATACTGAAATAATAACTTTAACAAAATTATATAAAATCTTCCGATCACGCAATGACCTTGAAGTTTAACATGTAAAACTCCATAAGAGAATTAGTAAATAATCGTGATTTGGTTTATGCTAAACATTAATAATTTTACAAAAGTTTTGCCATGAAAAATGCAAAGAGCTCTTTAAAACTGTTTGAACAATGGTATAATTTGTTCAAATACACCTCAAAATTCTAGACTTAATACAAGCCAAAAACTTGAAAAAAAGCCTAAATAAGTGATTTTTAGAAGGCCATAGATCGATAATACTGTTGCCTAATCGGACAAATTATACATTTTTCAAAATGTTTTAAAGAGCTCTTTCCATTTTTAATGGCAATACTTTTGCACGATTATCAATGTCCAGCATAAACCAAATTATGAGTATTCACTAATTCTCTTATGGAGTTTGCCATGTTAAACTTCAAGGTCATTGCGCGATCCGAAGATGTTATATGATTTCTTAAAAGTTATTTTTTCAATATTCTGCATGCTATTTCACAACTTTTGAGACCTATAACGATATAAAATTCCAAAATTTGGTTTTTTCGCACCACCCTATTGTACATGTTTGTTGTTGAATGTTGAGTTGAAGAATGTTGTGTGGCAGTACTATTTCTTTTTCTCTTTATATTGAGTTTCAACGAAATCCGCGGAGTGTATAAATGAGTTTATCAAAAGTATATTTAATAGGATTTTGGTTTTTTAACTTGTTAAATGATAATAATGAAATAAATCTAGCCCATTTATTTAATAGAAATCCATTTTTTTAGGATAAGACCAATTTACCAGTATTTTTTAATAGAGACCACTTTGTAAATCAAACAATGAAATATTATTTTTATATATTAGTGCACCATTTGTTTATACTAGTGGCTTGAATAAAAAAAGCCCCTAATGAAAAAAAGTCAAACAATCCTTTTTTATTACAATACAAAATACAGTACCTTCATAGCAAACTGAATCTAACTTATATTGATATCTAGCCTACCACATGGTTTTCAGTCAAGTATCACCATCACATGCTCTATGTAAACAAAGCAGACGTTTTTAGAACCCAATGCTTTTTAAATGGCAGATATTTTACAGTATCTCTCGTTTTCTGGTGAATTTCAAGTAATTCCATTATTTTTCCTGTTATCTCGGAATAGAGGCCTTTAATTTGAGCCCTCTCCCATCTTTCTACGACTTGCCAGATGCCCACAATTTTGATGCAAAGAATCGCCTTACGGAATTAAATATATGATTTCTTTTTATATTAATAATTGATTAATTACTGGATTTTTTATTTGGAAATTCGCTGAGTACGCAGGTTTACTGCGACGGGGGTATTTTTCTATTTTATATCTGGCCATAACTTTGTCTACTGCCATTATATAGAAAATTTCTATTAAAAATTTACATCTTTTTGCCATTGCAAACTGCTATAAAACAAAGAATACTATTTACAAAATTTTGTTATTGTTATTATATAAATGGTTTCTTAGAATACTTATTGAATATTTAATACTTAACATATCTGGGTAAAGTTGCATAACTAACAATAGGG
The DNA here is from genome assembly GCA_035578135.1 of Flexamia atlantica. NCBI lineage: Eukaryota > Metazoa > Arthropoda > Insecta > Hemiptera > Cicadellidae > Flexamia > Flexamia atlantica. The sequence continues at coordinate 78,845,255 of JAQJVK010000001.1, read as the reverse complement.
GTATAAAGAAAATGTTTCACATGATTTCTAGAATATTTTATACCAGCAAAATAATTCAACAATAAATAAAAATGTCATAAAATATTAACTAAAAAAAATTGTGCCCTGTATAATTCGTAAAAGACGATCCAAATCAAAATCGAGCTTCCAACTATTGTGGTGTTTAAATGCTTTTAGACTACAGATCACTTAAATCCACAGCATCCACTTGTTCTTCCAAGGTAACATCAGGTTTCGGTTGTTCCTTCTCAGGTTCAGGTATGGCTGCAGGCATGGTCCGAGGGATTTCTAAAGAAGACCATGAAGCACCACTAGTTTTCTTTAACCTTATTTCTACTTTAGTGGGTAACATCTGAACAGAACTTTCTTCTACTCTTATAATCTGAAAATAAAATAAAATGACATAATAATAAAATCTCTAAATAATAACTGAATATCTTGTTTTCAAACCGGTCTAGGTCGAAAAAAACTTTTATCAGGAATACTTTTTTACTATCTTTTGCATTATTTTTTTACTTTACCTTTGCATTCTTTGCAAACCAATACACATTTTTTGTATTGTATTTTTTTACTAGAGTAAACACATTAAGTTATTAACTTTTTTCAATTTTTTCCCAAAAGGGCAGCCTTGTCTGGAAAATAAGCTTGGAATAAGGCTATTATGGGAAATATTAAGAAATGTTTGAAAAGAAATGACATCAGACTTAGTTCTGCTTTGGAAAAGTCACTGATATTTGAACGCAAGTTTTTGGATGGGACTGTTTAGAAAAATGTATAACGTGAGAAAGTGGCAGTGCATTCGAAGAGAAATTTAATTCTAAAAAACATATCACTTAGAAACTTGTGATTTAGGCCAGTTAGGGAATGAGCTCTTTAAATGTAGCTGAAATTAACTGGATTGCCTGAATGACCATTAATTTCTGATAGGTAATCAAAATTATTAGTGACTAGAGCAAAAAATGTCAAACTATAATAACATACTTTAAGTTCAGTTATCACTCAGTTATAACTCAGTTGTTCAGTTATAACTACAGATTTAATTTAACTGAATAATACCGGGTGTCCCATAATAGTCCCCCCCCTAACCTTTTCCTATATTTTTTCAAATATCTATTCCACACCACCCCCAAACATTATGGGTAGTAAATACTTCATTTTGAGGGGGTACCCAATTTTGGCCGCCATCTTGGATACGCCATATTGGATCCAAAATTATTTTTTCAAATGTAAAGGTGTTGTTGTGACCCATCATTTCGAATTAGATTTTTTCACTGATTACAATGTCGCAATCCGTTTTTTAATATCTCAATTGGTTCTCAAAATATGGTTACTTTTAATTTAATTATTTTATTAAGGTATGAGTCTTACCTTACATTACACATTGATAAAATAGGCCCATATTCACAAAATAATGCTACATAGAGACAAATAACCACCATCAGTCATTGTTGAGCGATTTACACTTAACTTTCACCAATGTAAATTTTTTGGCCGCCATCTTGGATCCGCCATTTTGAAATGAGGTAAGTTATTTCAAATATGAAGTTGGTATTGTGACCCATCATTTCAAACTAGTTTTTTACGCCGAATTCAATACCACAACTCGTTTTTAATTATAGTGTTAGTTTTCAAGATACTGACATGTTTCTAATAAAAATCTCACAAAATATGAATTGTTGAAAATCTAAATTTTATAGCTAAAAGCGGGTTGCGGCATTGAATTTGGCGTAAAAAACTAATTTGAAATGATGGGTCACAATACCAACTTCATATTTGAAATAACTTACCTAATTTCAAAATGGCGGATCCAAGATGGCGGCCAAAAAATTTACATCGGTGAAAGTTAAGTGAAAATCACTAAACAATGACTGATGGTTGTTATTTGTCACTATCTAGCATTATTTTGTGAATATGGGCCTATTTTATCAATTTGTAATGTTAAAATTGGTTGAAAATAAATAAATTAAAAGTACCCATATCTTGAGAACCAATTGAGACATTAAAAAACGGATTGCGGCATTGAAAATCTAATTCGAAATTATGGGTCACAACACCACTTTTACACTTGAAAAAATTATTTTGGATCCAATATGGCAGATTCAAGATGGCGGCCAAAATTGAATACCCTCTCAAAATGAAGTATTAACTACCCAATAATGTTTGGGGGTGGTGTGGAATTGATATTTGAAAAAATATAGGAAAAAGTTAGGGGGGGAACTATTATGGGACACCTGGTATAATAATTTATAATCAGACTTTGTCTTTTATGATTTTTTATTAAATTTAAATTCAAAATATTCCAATAGGAGATTGGCTCTTTTCACATTTCCTAGCTAATATTTAGTTAGGGTTCCTAGTTAATATTTTTATTTTCAGTTTGATGCTTGATGCAATTCAAAAAATTTCTATTTCAACTATGCAAATGTGGCAGGCTATGCTTCACTGGGACCTCCCGCCAGAGAAACTAAATCAGACTCAAAGTCACTTAAAAATATTTTTGTGCATTAGTCTGTAATGTACAAAAAAATGTACGTATAATGTGGCGGGATTCTAGTGCCTGATTTTAGTAGGCCGAAGCTAATATTAATAAACTAACTATTCCAATTAAAATCCTTTTCCTAGAACTAAGGGAAACTGGGATATTTTTGAAAAAGACAAAAAAAGCCCGTTTAAACCAATTGCTGGTATTTAATGGTCAAGAAAAAATTTCAGAAATACTTCGTGATTGACAAAAAGTCCATGATTGATGAATCTGGATTTCAATGCATTGCAGACCCCCACTAGTTATTTAGTTATTAAAAAATAATAAATAACTATAGCTATTTAAACAAATAAGATTTAACTATTACTATTTTATACATGACCTTTAAGCATTTAAATATAGTTATGTTATAAATGATCAAAAGTTAACAAACCCCTCGCAGTTCAATATCATTTGTGTAGTATCCACTCTGTTCAGGGAAGAACAAAGATATTTTCAGCCTGACTGGGGAAAGCTGTACACTGGATTGTTCAGGATCATATTTCTTTGCAAACACGGAGACAAATACAGCAGATCCTGTCTGGTGCCAGTCCAATCTGCACTTGACTGCACTACCTCCCTACAACAGGACAGATAAAATTTTCTCAGCATCTCAGAGTCCACTAAGACCTAAGAGCAGCACTTGTCTCATAATGTGTTCAGTAATAGGATAAATTACCTTAAGGTTATATTAGAAGAAATCCTGCACATTGCGGTTTTCACAATGTGGGGGGTTATGAAATGGTTCAGAAATATATTAGTTCTAGTTGGTTACTTCAATATTTTTATTATTTTTTATATTTTTACCATTTGAAATTAAATACTTTGGAAGTACAAAAATGCTATTGGTTAATTTTTTGGATATTTATTTAACCGATGACGTTCATTTTCTTGGCCACTGAATGCTCAATTTCAGCTATTTTCGAGCTCTATGTAAAATTAAATATCTCCACAGCTATTCACCCTATAACATTCAAAAGAAGACCAATCTCTTCAGAAAGAAATTAACTTTGATTAAGGTTCTTATAACTATGCACCAAAAACTAATCGTAAGGGTCCAAATACACCTTCAAAGTTCACAGAGGTAATTTTACAAAAATTGGTTTTCAAACATCTTTTTAAACAAGAAGTCAAATGTCTATGTGTACGTTATTTTATTTTATAGGTATAGGGAGGTATTTCATAATCACAATGTTTCAAACTGTTGACTTGCATAGTTTTTAAATAAAAATGTTTAACTTGGCTCAAATGTAGTACTTAGTGAGGGTATTGACCTATAAAACTTTCACTTTATGGACTCAGGTGTTTTCCAAGATATAAAATATTGAAATGTACCAAAATAGGTATTCGATTCTCGGCGCTTTAGAAGCGTATATTATTTTCTTTTCAGCTTGCATTGCCTTATAACAGTGGTCCCCAAATGGCGGACCTCAGTCTGGATCCGGACCGCCACCTAATTTTTTAAGGACCGCGAGGTCGTATTCAAAAACTGAATTTTTTACGCATTTTTAGCTTTTAGTGTATTTTAACTTTATTTGAACTTAAAACAAATATCACCACTGACCATACAACATAAAAATATTTTATAAAAGAAAACAATTTGTAATGAAACATAGTTAATTCAACTTCACGCCGCGCTAGATAGCTACATGCTACAGTTATTTTTAAGCGTTGCAATGCTCCGACGTTTTCTTTAAGCTTCCTCCCCTCCATCGCTAATTAAACTTGCCCACCAGTGACCACGTCGCATTGTACATCGCCAGGCCACACTGGCTGTAGTCAGCACTGTCGATGTCGCGTCGTCTGTATACACTTGTTACTAACGTGGAGTTTAGTTCTCTGTTCATCCTGTTGTGTGTTAGTTCTGCAAGGAGTCCACTGTGAATTACTTACAATGGATAGCAAAAAACAGAAAGTAGACAGTGAAAATATGCAGTTTTTACCAGAGTGGACGGATCAGTATTTGTTTATACTTCCAAACAAAAGTGGTGCTGCTGTGCCTGTGTGTTTGATATGTCAACAAACTGTATTTATTGTCAACAAACTGTATTTATTGTCAAGAGTTCAAATATTAAATGACACTTTGAGACTAAACACAAGCCTTTTGATACAAAATACCCAATGGGAAGTGATCTTCGCAAGTCCAAGATTAAGAGTTTATGTTCGAACTACTTAGCTAGTACCCAGATATTAAACCGAACAATGACTGCCCAAGAAAGATGTGCAGAGGCTTCTTTAAGTATTTCGTGGACTCTCGCTAAACATATGAAACCTTTTGTTGATGCAGATATAGTCAAAGAATGCATGGTTGAGGCAGGAAACGTGTTGTTTTAGAATAAACAAGATGTTCTTGACATTTTTGACGCATACCGCTTTCTGAATCTACCAGCACACGAAATACTGAAGTTTTAGCAGAAGAAAGTTGTAAAAGCTTGAAACAGATTTTAGCGGCTATAGACATATATGCTTTAGCCAGTGGCAAAGCGTGCGGTCATCGTTGGATTCGGCGATCTTGTAACTTCTCGGTAACTTTCGCGGGGGTTCGGCTGTGGATACGCGGGGCCATAGAGGACACGATGTCTTCTATGGCCCCTATGAGTACGACCTCAGAGAAAGAAGATATTAAGATATTGTTTACTTCTCTGTGGTACGCACAGAGAAAGAAGACATGTTTACTTCTCTGTGGTAAGACAACACGATTTAGATAGCGAGCACAGACGACTGCGATATTGCGGTATACAATTCTCCACCTATCTGTGAGTTATAAACGTCAGTATGCATTGCTGTGTGTTCTGATGTTTGTTTTTGAGTTATTGTAATTTAAAAGTTAGTTACTATGCTTTTCTCCACTCATGGAATGAATGTAAGTTTATATTAGCGAATTTCCCCTATAGGGACGAAGCTGTTACCGTAGTAGTCATGGTAAGAGCTAAGCCCGAGACCATGATAACTTTTTGATTTGAGGCCCCCAGAAGCAAAAAACACTATTCGTTCATTTTCATACATACATTCAAATTCAAATTCAAACAGGTTTATTTAAAAAAATATGGCATACAAATACAAAAAATTTGCAATAATATGAAATAAGACCCCCGCATGGGCCAAAGCCTGTGTGCGGAGATAGAGCCATCAACGAGTCCATCCGATATGAATCCATGTGTGAGTCCATCTGAATTACATGTGTTTAAAAAGGTTTACATGTGTAAATTAAAAAAAAAACCCGTATTAAGATATCTTACATAATTTAGTTCAATTGAAGCTACAACAGAAAAAATTTATCATGCCATTAATTTACATTGAATTTATCATGCCATTAATTACATATATATATATATATATATATATACATATATCTATCTATCTATCTATCTATATATATATGTGTCTTTAAGCACGATAGCGGCCGTAAAAATGGCCCAATCTGAATGAAATTTGGCACAGCCATGTAAAGTAGTAATTATTCGGATGAGTTCGAAAACCAGCCCGATCGGACTACTGGAAGGGGAGGAAACGGGGGGTAAACCCCCGAAAAATGGGTTTTTTGAGTTTTTTACATAGAAAAATAAAAATACCCCCGTTGCAGCAGACCTGCATACTCAGCGAATTTCAAGTGCAAAACAACATATTTCGATCCAACATAGCGAGATTTGACATGTTTTTGTAAGCTCCATAAGAATAACATGGGGAATGAGTATGCAGGTTTGCTGCTACGGGTATATTAAAACTGGGTGGTTTTAATTCAATTTTTAGTAGATCTGAACTAGAAGAAGCCATTTACCAAGTTTTATCAAGATATGTTGAGAAATAAGCGAGATATAGAATTTTACTTATTTCCCATAAGGTTAACATTGGGACAACGTACTGTGTTTACCAATTTCAATATCTCGGTAACCAATGGACATAGAGCTATGATTCAAAATACTAAATTGTTTGTTTTTTTGGGCTGAATTCAATGGTGCCAATAACAATTCGAAAAATTTTATTTTTCTATGTAAAAAACTCAAAAAACCCATTTTGTGGGGGTTCACCCCCCTTTACCCCCCCTTCCGGTAGTCCGATTGGGCTGGTTCACGAACTTGTCCGAATAATTACTACTTTACACATCCATGCCAAATTTCATTAAGATCGGACAAATTTTTACGCGAGTTATCGTGCTTAAAGACACATATATAGATATATCTACATATATATATACAGTGGAACCTGGATAATTCGAACCTCAAGGGACCAGCTAAAAACTTCGAATTATCCATAGATTCGAATTAAAGAAGTTCTAAAGAATGAGGCCAAAACTCATCAATGTCACATTGTGAATTTAACCTTTTTATCAAATTGACACTTTAAAAGAATAAATTCATCAATAAACGCTAATTATAAGGGTTCAGAAACAGAAATCATAAATCAGAAATAACTACCCTAAAGTATAAACTACGTACGACACGACGTACGATAATACATACAAAGAAACATATCTGCTAGAAAAAATACAGTACGTTCTGCTACTTCTGAACTTGATACAGGCTACCAACTTAACTTCGTGTAACATTGACGATTGCACGCTCATTGACGTTCCGCTAAAGTGAGGGTTTTATAGGTCCGAGATTTTGTCGATATGGTCACTACACTTATTTAATGTTACGTAAAAACTTTTAAACACTTAAAAACAAGACACTACACAAATAAAAAAACACTTTGTTTGAAGGACGATCGAAAACAACGGAATGCTGCAATGGAATTCGGAAGTTAGTTTGGCTGGTGGGGGGCGCAGTGTTGAGTAGCCTTTGTGTCGACATAGAAAACTGCGCATCAGGTCTGGCGCATGGCTCGTCTGCCGGGAGCCGTTCTACACAGAATCAAGCGCGAAAAGTCTAGTGGCGCTGTCACGGCGAGCGCAACCCTCTTCCGAACCCAGTCAGCGTTCTGTACTGTTTTAGTTTACATTATTGGTGTCGAGTTACAAGCGATGTTGGGGCAGGGTGGGAAGCCTGGGAGGTGGAAGGGATGAGTCATTTGACCATAACCTGACACGCCATCGGTCTGGCGATAATTTTTATTGAACGTCGTAGTAAAACGCGTTTTCAATGAATTTGTAACTATTTCCAGTCGTGGAATGAAATTGATGTATCTTAATTTGGCACTTAAAAAATTCGAATTATCCAAATTAAAATTCGAATTATCCGCGATTTTTTAGCATTGTTTAGATAGAAAATGCCAGGGACCAAGAAAAATATTCGAATTAAAGAAGATTTTGAATTATACAAGTTCGAATTTTCCAGGTTCCACTGTATATATTTACGAAAATGAACGGTTAGTGTTTTTTGCTTCTGGGGGCCCCAAAATGAAAAGTTATGATGGTCTCGGGCTTAGGTCTTACCATGAGTACAACGGTAACAGCTTCTTCCCTATAGGGGAAATTCGCTAATAACCCAATTTTTGTTAGGACCACTGAATTCAGTTCAAAAAAACAAACAATTTAGTATTTTGAATCACTGCTCTATGGCCATTGGTTACCGAGATATTGAAAGTGGTAAACACAGTACGTTGTCCCAATGTTAACCTTATGGGGGATAAATAAAATTCTATATCTCGCTTATTTCTCAACGTATCTTGATAAAACTTGATAATTGGCTTCTTCTAGTTCAGATCTACTAATTATTGAATTAAAACCACCCAGTTTTAATATACCTGTAGCAGCAAACCTGCATACTCATTCCCCATGTTATTCTTATGGAGCTTTCAAAAACATGTAAAATCTCACTATGTTGGATTGAAACATGTTGTTTTACATTTGAAATTCGCTGAGTATGCAGGTCTGCTGCAACGGGGGTATTAAGTTTATTAAATAATAATGGTAGAAGACGCGGATATCGTTTTAAAAAATAAAAGAACAACCGTTCAGTTTTCTTGGTTATAAATGGCAGTGGTGTAGATAGACTTTGGTCAAGGGGGGGGGATATAACCGGGGGGTCTGGGGGGTATGGAAGAATTTGGAAAATTATAACTCTAAAACTAGCTTTTTATGCAATCTAGAGGCATAGTGGAACTCATATATTATACGGAATAATTGATGCAGACACGAGGTCGCCGCGCACATATCCCTATGAGCATGAAAATGAGTTACAAATCATTTTAATACACTTTTAAAACATTTCAATATAAGAATGTTTAAAAAAATTTTAACAAGACTTTAAAACAAATTTAAACTGTTTTTAACACAAGTTATTTGACTTCAAACTTTACAAGTTTTGATACCAGTTTTAATACTTTTATCTACGACCATTGCAATAAGCACCAATTATGGTATTACAATAAACATTATAATGATATACATTAAAACACCAAAACCCAAGCAGTACTCTAATGACGACTTTGGAGTACTGGAGTCGAGTACTGGTTCTAGACCAATGAGAGCTCGGCATTTGACGGAAGTAGTGTCATAATAACAATTACGCAATTCGCACATCAGCTGATTGTTGCATTACGATTCATGTTTGAGTTTACTTATCCCATCAGCTGATTGTTCCACAACGATTCATGGTTCAGTCTGCTTATTTGCCTAACCTCAAATTTTAGTTGACCTACTCCATCATTATTAAAAGTCATGAGTTTTGTTTAACTTCGGGGAAATTTTGCTGTATATTGTTGGTCGTAGATAAAATAGTGTATGCAACGATTGTAATATGCCTTTAAGCCACTCGTGAGATATCTCACTCGTGGCTTAAAGACATTCATTATACAATCGTTGCATAAACTACTATTAAAATTGTTTTGAAATAATTTTAATATGTGTTTTACAAAATTACATTAATACTAGTTTCAATATAAGTTTGAAACATTTTAAAAATTGATCTGATATAAGTTATTTAACGATCGACATTGATGCAAGTTCATAATAATTTTAAAATTGTTTTAATTAAAGTTCCTAGCAATTTTAAAATTATTTCAAAAAACGTTTTTAATTCGTATTGATATGAAACCGTTGCCAAGTTTCGATGTATTGATAACAGTTGTAATATGAGTATGAACTCATTTTAGCGAATTTCCCCTATAGGGAAGAAGCTATTACCGTAGGTCTCATGGTAAGACCTAAGCCCGAGACCTTGATAACTTTTCGTTTTGGGGCCACCAGAAGCAAAAAACACCACTCGTTCGAATTTTTATATATCTATCTATCTATCTATATATATATATATATATATATATATATATATATATATATGTGTCTGTCAGCACGATAGCGGCCGTAAATATGGACCGATCTTGATGAAATTTGGTACAGACATGGAAAGTGGTAATCAATTGGACGAGTTCGTAAACCAGCCCGATCGGACCACCGGGAGGGGGGGGTAAAGGGGAATAAACCCCCCCAAAAATGGGTTTTTTGAGTTTTTTACATAGAAAAATAAAATTTATCGAATTTTTGTGGGCACCATTGAATTCAGCTCAAAAAAACAAACAATTTAGTATTTTGAATCATTGCTCTATGTCTAATGGTTACCGAGATATTGAAAGTGGTAAAAAGAGTACGTTGTCCCAATGTTAACCTTATGGGGAATAAGTAAAATTCTGTATCTCGCTTATTTCTCAACATATCTTAATAAAACTTGGTTTGTGGCATCATCTAGATGAGATCTAAAGTTTAACTGTCTAAAATCCCCAATACTTCCTTTTTCGTGGCAGCAAACCTGCATACTCATTCCCCCATGTTATCCTTATGGGAAATAAAAACAATTCTACCTTCCTTATTTCTTAACATATCTTGATAAAACATGGTGTATGGCTTCTTCTAGTTAAGATCTATCAAATATTGCAGTAAAACCAACCAGTTTTAACACACCTGTTGCAGCAAACCTGCATACTCATTCCCCATGTTATTCTTATGGAGATTACAAAAACATGTCAAATCTCTATGTTGGATTGAAATATGTTCTTTTGCATTTGAAATTCGCTGAGTATGCAGGTCTGCTGCTACGGGAGTATTTTTGCTCATTACCGGAAGCGGGCATTGGCTCGTTCTCCAAAAGAACGAGCTGAACACAGGGGGAGTGGTTTGTGGTTTGATGTCATAATGATCTTACATCTGCTTTATTCTTTTTTGTATGTATACGTTTTTATTACTTCAATCTCATAATTTTCTTAAGTTGCTTTCAAGTAGTTTTGGTGCTTGTATTAAAAATACCATCTGTCATTTTTTTTACTTAGGCTTGAAGAAATTACTTTTTATTTCATTGTATAATAAAATCACTAGATAACAAATGAATACAGGAATCTGAATCATTCCACTTCACTCATTCTCTGCTAGCACTGATCACTGAAATATTGTTTCACAAGTAAATCTCATAGTTTTTTCACGCCACTAGTATCACCTTCACTCTCACTTTTTCGTTTTGGAGCGAAAAACCCCGTCAGTTTGCACTGTTTCGACATCACAACATATTGTAGTCACGTCGCGTCGTCGCGTCGCTGCGAATTACGCAAGGTTACAGAACCAACTGACCGAGTTATAAACGCATCCTATACGTCAAAGTGAGATCAGATGCGTTAGTTCCAGTGTTGGTCGTTAGAGGGAATATAAGTAGTGGGTGAATCTAGTATTTTTATTGGCTACTTCAGTTCCAACGAGAAATAATGTAGGCCTGTATAGCCTACAGGTTCACTCATTTTGATAAATATAAATAATTGTTCAAAATAATGTTTTTCTGGTATATAGTACTAAAACATTCAGGACAAAATGAACAACATTATAATTTGTAAGATGTAATATTATAGGCGGCGAATTTTAATCTAAAACCAATTCGGCTGTGAATGGCACGTTTTCAGTTGCGTTCTCAGACTGATTTATCGTCTGTCTTTCATAACAGGGTATTTGCAAATCGGGGACAATCAGTGGTGACTAAGGAACAGAAAATGCGAAATTTTGCTTTGATTCTGTTACAGTAACAGTTCACTTTCAGTTACGCATTTGCCGCTACCACTAATATTCCAAAATACTGTATTGTATTTTTAAAAGCCTCTTGTCACCGATCCTGCCGCGTTCATTTGGCGCGCAATATCTCAAAGATAACATTATTTGGAATGATTTCAACTACTAAATAAATAATAACAATAATAACTTTGTTTATATATTTTTACAGAGATTTTAGCGAATTTCCCCTATAGGGAAGAAGCTATTACCGTAGGTCTCATGGTAAGACCTAAGCCCGAGACCATAATAACTTTTCGTTTTGGGGCCCCCAGAAGCAAAAAACACCATTCGTTCAAATTTCTAGATATATATATATATATCTATATATATATGTGTCTGTAAGCACGATAGCGCTCGCAAAAATGGTCCGATCGGAATGAAATTTGGCACAGGCGTGTAAAGTAGTAATTATTCGGACGAGTTCGTGAACCAGCCCGATCGGACCACCGGAAGGGGGGGTAAAGGGGGGTAAACCCCCCCAAAAATGGGTTTTTCGAGCTTTTTATATAGAAAAATAAGATTTATCGAATTTTGGTTAGCACCATTGAAATCAGCTCGAAAAAACAAACAATTTAGTATTTTGAATCATTGCTCTATGTCCATTGGTTACCGAGATACTGAAAGTGGTAAACACAGTACGTTGTCCCAATGTTAACCTTATGGGGAATAAGTAAAATTCTATATCTCGCTTATTTCTCAACATATCTTAATGAATCTTGGTTTGTGGCTTCATATAGATGAGATCTAATGTATTTTAGTATAAAATCCCGGATATTACAGTTTTTATGGCAGCAAACCTGCATACTCATTCCCCATGTTATCCTTATGGGAAATAAAAAAATGCAATATCTTCCTTATTTTTTAACATATCTTTATAAAACTTGGTGTATGGCTTCTTCTAGTTCAGATCTACTGAACATTGAATTAAAACCACCCAGTTTTAAAATACCTGTTGCAGCAAACCTGCATACTCATTCCCCATGTTATTCTTATGGAGCTTAAAAAACGTGTCAAATCTCGCTATATTGGATTGAAATATGTGCTTTGCAATTGAAATTCGCTGAGTATGCAGGTCTGCTGCAACGGGGGTATTTTTTATTTCTTATTGCGGTACAAGAATTACTTCCTAGTTAAAAGTTGTACCCTAACTTTAATTTTTTTGAGTATAATTAATTTTTTTTACATACTGTAGGGCCAAGGGGGGGATATATCCCCCTTATCACCCCCCGTACCTACGCCACTGATAAATGGAAGCTACAAAAAAAAATTCAAAATGGCAGATCATGTCCAAATTTGCCAAATTTGTCTGTCATTGTTTCCGATAGGAATCGGTCTTAAGATACACAAGACATTTTACAGTAGTTGATCACGGCAGACTTTTGACTTAACAGACAACGCCGACGCATAGGCAAACAACGTCGTAGAAATATTAGTAGTTTAGCTGACGATGAAGAAATAACGAAACAGCCAGACTTATTAGTGTGGATTACAATAACTCTAACAATCTATTAACATAACAATAGGGGTGTGCGAATAGTGATTTTTTGGTTTGAATCAAATTGAATCGAATAGTTTATAACTATTCTGAATATCGAATATTTTCGAAACGAATATTTATGTTAATGGTTATTCGTTCAAATGAGATCAAATTTTAAATCGCAGCATGTAAGTATAAATACCCTTTCGTAGCAAACCTGTATACTCAGCAAATTACCAAGCATTTTTGAGCAACTATTCAAGAATTAATATAATGTTATCAAAACAAAGTGTTATTTCATTGTGTTTCCTTTACTCTTGTCCTTACTTTCTCCCTCTCCTCCCTGTATTTATCTTATTTAATTATTGATAGCATTATAACAAGACAAAATAATATAGGTCAAATATCAATTACTTAAGTACACAAAGGTACAACTTATCAATTGTTAAGAATTTAGAAATTTATTGATTCCTCTTAAAGCATAGGTAATATTCATTTGAATAAGCATAATTAGGCCTATAGTAGCAATTTCAGGAATTGGCTACTTAACAATTCCTTTTCTACTGCAACCTAAATGTGTTCACTTTTAGGCCTCTGCATCTCTTTGTTCCTTTTAACGAACCAATAAATTATTGATCAGGGACTAGGCTTAAGGGATTAGACCAAAGAATTACATATAAAACTTGGTTCACCAACTACTTCATATTTGAAGAAAGCCTTACAATTTTATTTGTGCATTAATGCCTGAGAACAAAGATTTTGATTCTCCTAAAGTAATACTATAAAATAATAATAAGTCACACCAGTAAACTTAACCTAAATTTTAAGATAATTTACAACTGCCATTTACTTACAACAAAGTTTATTTGTTTTACATTATAAACAGCAAGCAAATTCATAAATTATTATAATAGGCTTAAGTTGTCAAACCAACATTGTACCGTTATCTAAAAATGACCATTTTAATCACGTATCGAAAATAAACACGCTCCGCCTGATTCGTCAGATTTCAACACAATTTTTGATCATTCACCGTTTCTATTTCTACGTAATTGCTTATTTGAAAAATAAAGAAATCTGAGCCATTGAAACAAACACGCGATAGACGTTTTCGAGTTATTAACATCTAAACTTCAAAAGCAAAAGCAGACGAAGTTTAGAACGACGACGAAATTCGAAAACGAAAAGACAAATAATAAACAGGTCCGCCAACTCTTTGCCAGCTCAAAATTATTGTACTTCATCGTATCAAAGTTGGAAGCGATGGTGATCCCGGATTCCGTTTAAGATATTTACGGCCTGAAAAAGTCGTACGAAACACCAACACGACTATTTACTAATGAGGTATTTATGGGACATTTCGTTTTGGCAACTGAAGACGACTCTGGACGCTGTCGGTCATCGGTGAACTCTGATTGGTCTTGATTGCAATTCTCTCTTTTACCAACTCAACTGATGTTTCGTCGGTATCGGATACTGGTCGAGACAGAACTGATGAAGGATGGACTATTATTTTTTATATGATTTAATGCTGTGATACGAGAATTTATCTTACGAAAAAATTCGTTGTCGCGTCGGGTATTGTGCAGTATATTAACCTAAGTACTGCACGACTGATCAACACGGCAGAGGGAATTTGGTGGCAAAACTGCGATGTCAGTATTATTTTACAGCAGCTATTCATCTGTCGTCTGTCCACGTGAGGACGCAACTGTTTCTGATGTAAAAAATGGATTCGTAGTTGTTTGCAACTACAAAAAACGTACTTTTATTTTGAAAATGGGTACGTTTTCACCTACTTTTGATTTTAAGCCAATCCTTTAAATATTCGATTCGGTCATATCGAACTTCTTTGCAATCTCGAATCGAATCGAATATCGTGATATTCGATTCAAAAAAGTTCGAAGTTCGAATATTCGCACACCCCTACATAACAAGAACAAAACTTAAAGGCCTAATATACGTTTTATATTATAAATCATAAATAATTTTGTGATTTTTTGCTTTATTTCCTTAAATTTACTCCAGGGTGTCTACCAAATTTCATATATGAAATTCCCGACTTTTTCCCGACTTTTCCCGACAATTTAAAAAAAAATTCCCGACCATAGGAAACATGACCATTGCCTCCTATAACAAATATTGAGAACGATATTTGTAAATAAATACATTTAGATGGTAACAATGCAAGCGAAAGATCGCCAAAAGATGAACATGATGACCGCGATAAGTCCAATAGATTTGCCAGCTGTAATGCGGCCGAGATTTCCGGCTGCGGAAAGAACGAGCGATTTTCCGGCCGCGTTGTGACCAAGAGATTCTCTGGCCGTGGTATAAACGACCAAGATTTGACAGCCACATTGCGACAGAGAGATTTGCCGGCCGAAATACGACCGAATCATGTAACGGCTATGAAAAGAGTACCACAATACCATCAAGAAACAATCGGCCACCCGACAACCGAAAAACAAGCAAAAGATTTCCGACCAAAATAAGTCCAAAAGATTTGCCAGCCATGTTGTAAATTACAATATCTCTGGCTTTGAAAAAAATTAGCGATTTTCTTGTCACAATACGACCGAGAGATTTAACGGCCACTAAAAGAGCAAGGAACTCCGTCTGCCACGAATCGACCGAAAAATGTTTCATTCCTAAAACGAGTGAGCGAATTTCTAGCCGCAATATGACCGAGGTCTAATGGCCGCGAAATGAGTAAGGTTCTCATCGGCCGCGATGCGACCAAGAGATTTGCCGGCCGCAAAACAAGCGAAAGATTTCCGGCCGCAATAAAAGCGAAAGATGTGATGGCAGTGAAAAGAGTGACAGATTCGACGGCCGCAAAGAGAGCGAGATATTTGACGGCCCCAATGTGACCGAGGTTTGCTGACCCCGAAACGACCGAGGAATTTGCCGGCCGGGTTATAGATATTCTGGCCTTCATGTGGCCAATAGATGTGATAGCCACGAAAAGAGTGCACGATATTAAGATACCAATACTAACGAGAGATGTGTCAGCCGCGTAAAGAGCGAGACCTTCGGTCGCGTAAAGAGCGAGACTTGTCGGCCGCGTAAAGAGCGAGAGACTTGTCGGCCGCGTAAAGAGCGAGACCTTCGGTCGCGTAAAGAGCGAGACTTGTCGGCCGCGTAAAGAGCGAGAGACTTGTCGGCCGCGTAAAGAGCGAGACTTGTCGGCCGCATAAAGAGCGAGTCCTGTCGGCCGCGTAAAGAGCGAGACTTGTCAGCCGCGTAAAGAGCGAGAGACTTGTCGGCCGCGTAAAGAGCGAGACTTGTCGGCCGCGTAAAGAGCGAGACCTTCGGTCGCGTAAAGAGCGAGACTTGTCGGTCGCGTAAAGATCGAGAGACTTGTCGGCCGCGTAAAGAGCGAGACTTGTCGGCCGCGCAAAGAGCGAGAGACTCCGAGTACAGACCGTAGTGACTCGTCGGCCACGTAAAGAGCGATAGACTTGTCGGCCGCGTAAAGTGAGACTTGTCGGCCGCAAAACGAGCGAGTGTTTTTACAGCTGTATTAGGACCGAGAAACTTGCGGCAGCGGAATAAGTGACAGCTTTTCTGGTCGTGATATAGCTAAAAATTTGTCTGCCTCAAATCGTTCGAGAGATTTGCCGGCCGAGACGATGATAATAACGAAGAAAATTGCTATTTCGTTTTGTTTTATAGTCAAATTCGAATTTCCCGACCAAAAGTTGAAATTCATTACTTTTTCCCGACTATTCCCGACCTTACAAAATCCCCGACATTTTCCCGAATTTTCCCGAATTCCTGACTAGTGGACACCCTGTACTCTCTTCCATTATTGTAGAAATAATTATGCGATGACCTAGCAAAAACTTCACGCCTCGCCACTGGCTTTAGCATTGGACGAATCATGTGACATTACCGATACAGCTCAATTGATTGTTTTTGTGCGGTTTTTTGACAGTAACAAAGAACAGTTTATGGAAGAATTGTTAGCAATATTGCCCATATCAGGGCAAACAAGGGGAGAGGACTTGTACAACGTTTTAATGGACTATTTTGAGAAAGCTGATTATGATTTGAAAAAAAAATTGTATCAGTAACAACAGATGGTGCTAGTGCGATGACAGGGAAAAACAAAGGCTTGGTACGACGAATGAAAACAGACCCTAAATTTAATGAACATTTGCTAGCCTACCACTGTGTTATCCCTCAAAGTGTGTTGTGTTGCAAACTGAATCCTGCTCTTGAAAGTACAATGCAAACTGATCATTAACTTCATATGATCAAAGTCTTCACTTAGGCACAGTCAATTCAAGTCACTTCTTGAGGAAACTGAAGCACAGTTTGACGATTTATTACTTTACAACAACGCAAGGTGACTGAGCAAAGGATTTGTTCTTCAACGGTTTTTTGCTGTTATAGAGGGCATAAAAGTATTTCTATCAGAGTGTAGTGAAGAAGTTGCAAATGAACACTTGGGCTTCCTGCTTGATACAGAAGACACGATTCCAAAAATAGCTTTCCTGACAGATGTTTTCAGACATTTCAATTTTTTGAACTTAAAAATGCAAGGGAAAGGACTTCTTGTATGTGAACTTCTCTCAGAAATTAGAAGCTTTACAAGAAAGGTTGCTCTTTGGTGTGACGATGTCAGTAACGAACTTGTGCACTTTCCCATCCTGAAGTCAGTTTGTGACAGCAATGATGGCATTGACATGAAATAGTATCTAAACTTCTTAAATGACCTTAAATCTGAGTTCAAAGCTCGATTTAGTGACTTTGACAAAATTGGGAATGATGTTCAAGTCCTAAATAACTTTTTTTCTCTAAAGCCTAATGGAGAGTGGGCCAATGAAGCGGCAGTGGTTTTCAACTGTGATAAAGGAGCCCTACAAATGGAAATTATAGATTTCCAGGAAGACATTGCTCTGAAGAAAGCATCAGACATTGCCAGGAACCAAGACATATTACCAGGACATTGCCATTGCATTGTCTGATATTGCTCGTTATTTAGTCAAGTCCAAAAAGAACTAGTGAGCTGTTTTGGATCAAGTATGTGAGCAGTGAAAAATATCCTACATGTTCTAAGTGAAAATAAAATTTAAATTGAATAATTTATAATGTTGTTATTTTTTATTAAACCTAAATAATAGAGACATTTTCTTATCTATTCAAACTTTTATGTGGTATTTTGGGTGGAAAGAAATTTCACAAATAACATGCACAAAACGAAAGTACGTGAGGCTATTATAGCCTTTATATACAAATCAACCTTCATTTTCTTGACTGGTTAGCTCGAAGCAGCTATGATATATCATTACACAATGTTTGCGTAGTATTTTGTTCATCCTGTTGCTGTGGTGAATTCAAATGGTTTGAGTTTTCTCATTATATTACTTATAGGATCCCATGCTTCATCTTTCTTGCTTAATTTAAACTTAGTTCTTGGTCCTGATGGTTAAAAAATTAACAATTCAGTCATGGTGCTTGAGGTTTGCCAATTTCATTTTTCCAATCCACCACTGTTTTTTATATGTATAGGCTATGATATTTTTCCTATAACATTAATATTTCCTGGATTTTTTTAATTCAGGTCATGTCAAATCGGTAAATATAAAGGGTCTTCCCTTCAAGTAATATTTTGAGAAAACTCACACCACTTGAATTTACCACAGCAACGGGATGAACGAAATATAACATGGACGTAGTGGAATGATATATAATAGCTGCTTCATGCTAACCAGTCAAGAAAATGAAGTTAAATTGATATTAAAGGGCTATAACAGCCTCAGATACATTTATTTCGATGTTGTAAGGCAAAACAAACTGAGAAGAAAATAATATATGCTTCTAAAGCACAGAGAATTGAATACTTATTTTGGTACATTTCAAAATGTTATTTCAATAGTTTATACCTTTATGCAGTTCAGTCCACAGAATAAAATTTTTAAAGTTCAATCCCCTCAAAAAGTAACAACATTTGAGCCAAGTTTCTAATTTTTATTTCCATGCCAAACAAGTATATAAGGCTTCAAACTTTTAAAATTTCAATAATTTCAAGATTTTCAAAATTTTTACTTAGGCCTGAAAAACTATACAAGTCAACAGTTCAAAACTTTGTGATTTTGAAGTACCTATCTATACCTACAAAATAAAAAATAACGTACACATTGTCATTTGCCTTCTTGTTTAAAAAAATGTTTGAAAACCCATTTTCGTAAAATTACCCCTGTGAACTTTGAAGGTGTTGAACCCTTATGATTAATTTTTAGTGTATTCTTATAAGAACCTTAATTAAAGTTCATTTCTTTCTGAAGAGACTGGTCTTCGTTTGAATGTTCTAGGATAAATAGCTGCGGAGACATTTAATTTTATGGAGAGCTCGAAAACAGCTGAAAATGAGCATTCTGTTGACAAGAAAAGGCCACCATCAGTTAAGGGAAAATCCAAAAAAATAAACTAATTGCGTTTTTGTGCATCCAAAGTAGTATAGTTCAAATGGTATAAATATAAAAAATAAAATAAAAATACTCAATGCAACCAACTCTGGACCACTAGATATGGATTGACCCAGGGGTAAAAAATGTTACCTGGCTTATTGAACATTTGTATAAGGTTTTTGTTAACTTTTAACTATATAACATTACATCACAGCCATAGATTACAGGTAGTGTTTGCATAAATTTCTGTAATTTATGCAATTATTTTCAGAAGAAAATTTAACAGCTCCAAATAATTAAAAGGTTAAATTTCCTTAAGGAACAGTAAGAATTTTTGCATGTAAATTCGACATCTTTATCCAAATTAAATTTATCTCTATAAGACCAAGGATAAGAAACCCCTGTTTTTTAACCGGCTTAACTCACCTTGGGTTTAAACCAAACATGTTCATCGGTTCTGCAGCCGATTTGTTCAAGGAAGCTGTTGAAGTCAGTGGTTCTCTTGGTGCAGCAGGACCAGAACTTCATGCCCTCGTGAAACACTGGGCAGCCAGGGTGGTAGACACAAGATGTCTTCAACGTCTCGGGCCCCTCGTAAGTCTATTACATGAAAGAGGAATTCATTTTTAATTAAAATTAACTCATTGTGCGACTGATTTGGTGGCGCAGTTGATAATGCAACGGTCTACAAAGGCTAGTGACTTGTTAGCCAGAGTCCAAGACAAAGAGCTATCAGTATTGTTGTCATGTATTACCTACCAGTCATGGCACCATAAATCTTTCGTTATTTTACTTGAGTTTGAGTTTTTGAGTTATAAATACTAATGAATTTAGTATTTTTTCCCCTTTCAATACCTAGTTTGAAATATTTTCTAACATATTCTCAATAAAACTGATTCACAAATGAAAATGAGAAATTTTTAAGCCTTAAAAAATGTTACAAAAACTCTTTTTTAAGCAAACAAGTGCAGTTGTAGCTTGGTTTAGCTCTTCAGGCTGAAAGTTTAATAAAACATTGAGTAATGATATAAAGTTATGTTACAGACGGCCTGAATTATCCTTTCATTTCATTTGAAAACAGATTTGCTTTTAACTCATAGGAACACTTCCCAGTTTAATTACTAAAAAGTAATATTACATTGCATGTGATCAATATTATGTATTATAGCTATTAACTTCTACTATTCAAAATACTCGACTCAAAAAAAAAAACTCACGAGTATCTATTTTTTTAAACTCAACTTCAAAAATCACTACTCACACACCCCTAGTTTATATGGATATATTGTTTCTATTAGTATTTGTGGTTATCACAACTGGATTATTGCTCTTCACGTGCTATCTAAGAACCTGTTTTTTTAGTCCATTCACCTTGAAAAACTAAATACTAACTTTAGGCTAATCCTGCAAGGATCTACTTATTGCAAGTAACAAAATAATTCCTGCTACAGATCTATTCAGCCAGGAAGTCTTGTAGGGGTGGAAGTGCGAGAGAGATGGATAATACCCCCACCTCTGTTTTTCATTCATTGGTTGTGTATAGTCAACTTAAAATCCCACATGGCCTATGACAACATTACAAATATTGTTGCAAACAAAGAATCATATTCTTTCTTTAAAAGACATTTTTAGGTGGGGTATCTGAATTATGCTGGACATTTATTGGGCAACTCACCCCAATAATATAATATTGATATAATATATAATATTTTAATATTGACAAGAGGATTTTACCAACAATATCTTCACCATAGGACCAAACGCCATAAATAACCTGAAGGTGGTGAGTTGCCCAATAAATGTCCAGCATAAAGAATCATATGTTTTGACAGATGAGTTATTTCAAAATTTGACTGTACTGAGACTCACGATAGGGGAAATCTTCACTGCACATGCGCATCCCACAGGACTTCTGGGCTGAACAGATCTGTAGAGGTCTGCGGGTAGTGATTTTTCAAGCCGGGTCTATTACCATAAATTTTCGGGTCGGGTCGGGTTCGGATATTATAAGTGGAATAAAATTTCGGGTCGGGTCGGGTTCGGGTATTTTAGTTAAAATTCGGGTCAGGTTCGGGTATCATTTGTCAGCAAAACATTGATTTCATTAAATTTTGATGGACCTACTAAGCAGATACGAAGTAAAGATCTAACATAACATTTACATTACTTACATATATACACACAAGAAAAAATTACAGTTTGCATGAAGAAAATAACACTACAAATGACCATGGGACAAGAAATATTGATGAATTGAAGATAGACAACGAACAAGATACTCTAAAACACAAAGAACAATAACATACACAAATATAAAACTTTACAATAAGTTACCAACAAATATAAAAAAATGAAAAGATTTTTATTAATTAAAAGAAAAAAAGAAAATTAAAGATTAATATTAATTAAAAGACCTATTTAAAAAGTACATGAAGACATTCTTTACAAATCATTGTATTTATGATACAAATGAATTTTTAAGCTAAAATGTTAATAATGTTATAATATATATAATGAAAATTTTGTAAACATTGTAATGCACCAAATGGTGCCATATACAAATATACAATAACCAATACAGTCAATAGATATTCATATTAATGACTAAACTTATTATTTCAGAATTTATCAATGAAATAGTATTTATATTTTATAACAACAATAATCAATAATAATCATAAAATTAGTTTTATTATAAAACTTCTATGAAGAAAATAATAGTTTGTTTAAGAAATATGGAAGAGCACGCAGAAACCATAAATTACCACAGTAGAGGAAGGGAGGAAAGAGAAGGGGGGGAGAGAGAAAGAGAGAGCTAGAAAAAACAGCTTTCTCACTCTCCTTATCAGTGGGAAGGGGGGAAGTGGGGGGTTTGTTTACTCATCAATTAGCCTGTCCACCAGTCCAGTGTTATCTGCGTGTGTGCGTTCGTCTTTTCCCTACTATGAAATGTGAAAATCCAAACCATTTGTCCTACAACCACATATGATGGCTCATACTTTTTGTCTAATTTGTTTTTTAAATCTATTGTGACAAAAAAGAAACTTTTATCTCTTGCCATTCAAGAGAAAATCCATGATCAAACAAAAGACTGATGTATACTTTGAGGTTCTCCAAGGTCAACTGAATATAGCAGAAACTTTCCAAATTCCATCTAATTGGAGATATTATTTCATTTCATCTGTCCTTTCCTTATCACTTCAGGGATAATTTTTTGTGTATGTTTTTCATGGGAAGGACACGCTCTTCCGGTTTAACGTGTCCAAAAATAGATCGCAACAATTATCTTCTCGATAAGACCTCTCGTATCATAAGCTAGGCTAGAAACTCCAGCTTATTCAAAGCTATTTAGTGTTGGTGCCTACGACTATTTCACTGCGTCGGTTCCCTGGTCCTTTAAGTTGCTAAACGAGGATACGATATTAAGCAGTAAGCATACGATAATTTTGAGCCGGCAAGGAGACGGCTGGTTGTCTGAGTTGAGACGTATAGTGAAGATTGCTTCTAAAAGTTTGACATCGTGATACGACCATCTTTGTTCGTCACATTATAATATTGCGTGGACACTGTAAGTCAAAAGCGTTGCGCGAATGAATTATTGTTAAACATTTTTAAAGTTTCGGGTTTCTTTCGGGTAGTATGTCGGGTATCTTCAACCCCATATCTTTCGGGTAGTAGGTACCCGCCCGACCCGACGTGTAATAAAAACCCGCCCCGAATAAAACCCGAGACGTGTCGAACCCGCCCGACCACTCGGGTTCACGTAATTACCCGAAGCTACCCGAATTTTCAGGTACCCGCAGACCTCTAATTCCTGCCTTTTACTCTATCGGTTTTTCTTGCAACTTGCAAACTTTTCAGGAAATCTTCAAAATTGAATTGTTGAATTGTCTTCAGGAAATTTTCAAGATTGTTCAAAATAATATTCACTGCCGGAAATTTGTCCCAAGAGAAATAATTTGCCCCCGGTATCATGTCCAAAGAGTCTTTTTCGGGACACCGGGACATATAGGCGAAAACTGGTGTCAGTCCCAAAAATTAAGGACGTATGGCAACCCTAATCCCAACCCCCGGCCAGACCAGTCTATGGTTTGTTGGTATTGGGTTTGATGGAGCACCAAGTGACACAGCTGAGATCAGATAAGAGGGAGATATCCCCTCTCAGTACAAAAATGTCAAAAACCTAGACTAAGTGTCATATGAAAACCAATTATATATCGTAATTTTCTTATATACAAATCAATCGAGAAATTATGGCTGTGCAACTTTTTATTCAAGGGATAAACCATGAATCAAATAATATTGAAATTGTATAGATGCAAGATGGAGATTTAAGGCTAAACATCCCAGAAAAAGTTGTGTTTCTGGCCCGATAGATAGCAGCACCTCTGTGGCAAATTTGTATTAAAGATAATATGCAAAGTTATTGACCGATTTTTGTTTTGTAAGTTTTGTTGTATATAACATGAACAAGAAATATACGCTATATGGGTAAACAATTTTTTAGATATTTAATAAAAAAATTTTAGAGAAGAATACGATTACTATCATCATTTTTCTAAATCGCAGGTAGTCATTTTGTAAACAAAAATTTTAAAATAATTTTGGCGTTTTCAGATATGAAATCGGTCAAATGGTCGCATCGGAATCGTTTTTTAAAAATATTACCATTATTTCTCTCACGCCCGCGCCGCCATACTGCCCGGCCGCTCTGACGCGCGGCGCTGCTATTTAGTATCGTTCGTCTGTTCGTCAACTCAGTAGTCGCATTCGCACTCTGGCCGGGCACACTAGACCAGACTCTTGTAATTAATCCTCTGATTACAAGGAAGATGATTTATGAAATTATCTAGGGGTTCATTGTTCAATATTAATATTACCACAAACAAAATTACCATTATTTTTGTTGCTTTATAACACCATGTTAAATTAAATTATTAATTAGTTAAGTCACTTGTTTAAAATAAAAGTTACCTTTCAGTACATGAAAATGATAAATAAATAAACAATAATTAGTGCAAAAGACCTTCATTTACTTAATGCACAAAATGAAAAATATACAGGAAACATGTTTACAAATGTTACGTGACTTAGGCTATTTGCCCCTTGATGTTTTCGGCTCGAATTCGAAAAGTCGACAGGTGGGGGGAGAGCCCAATGAGTCACCCGGCCCTGAATCCGTTTCGTGTTTCCCGCACGCTCATATCCCATTTACCAAAAATATATATAAAACATAATACCGATTGAACCAATAGACCGATATTTAATGTGTAAAATTAATTAAAAATTATTGTCTACAAAATGACTACCTGCAAATGTTTACAAGGATATATGTTACGTGGCTTAGGCTATTTGCCCATTGATGTTTCGCCATTGAAAGTCAATTCTGCAAGTGGAATTTGTGGAATTGGAACAGGGTGGTGGTACTATTTCTCTCCATACACAACTATTTCTAGGTAATGCATTTATAAATCTGCCCTATTATTTTACCGGTTACAATTGCAACAGTTTATTTTCCCTATTTTTAAGTATAACTCAGGTACGCAACACTGTTTTGGTTACAAAGTATTAGGTTTAGGAATTATCGTAGAATTAACAACAGCTGTTGATGCTTAGCTAAAAAAAGAAACAACAGCAGACGTGTTGAAATCCCAGTGTTTTTAAATGGCAGATATTTTTCATTATTTATCATTTTCTAGTGGATTTTGACATAATCTGCTGTTTTTACCGACCCCTGAAGCTAAGTCTTTTAATTTGAACCCTCTCCCATCATCCTACGACCTGCCAAACTTTCAAAATTTTTATTAAAAAATTGCTTATAGAATTATTAATATAGATAGATAGATTGTCTAAGCATAAGCATACAAGCAAACATTGGTCGTACACAAGAGTATAAGATTATAGGTTAACTTTCAATCTAATCTACATGTAATAAGTTTATTCCAAATTGAAACTAACAACTGTAACGTATTTGAAAGCTTAATTCATAGTCAATGGAATTTGTATTTCAATTAGCTTGAAACAGCTGTTATTGCTTCTGCTCTTTAAAACTGCGTGAACCAACTATCATTCAGTGAAGCTAACTAATCTGCTTCGATTATTGAAGCAGAACATCGTCCATTTGATTTTAAAGAACTCCGTTGTCTTTATTCCGAAATGGTTGTATATGTATAAATACAGGTAGGTTTTCTACCTGTTGTTTTTGACAGAGATTATTTGGTTTTGTTGGTGAATCAGTCGGACTAGAAGCACACAAAATCATGACGTGTTTGTTATTTTCTATTATTGTTTTAATTTTAGAGGCAATTTAACAATTTATATGAAATACGAACTTGAAATATAGAACATAGTCAAATAAAACTACCCTATAGCCTTTTAAAGAGCAACACAGTTCTTCCGTATTTTTAAAAGTAGTTTTTAACACATTTATTTATACATTTAAGCAAAGATAAACATATATTTCTCATATTTAGCATAAGAAATTTCAGAAAAAATACTCTGAATGTGTTAACATCGATCACTTTAATTACTGCAGTACCCAATCTTAAATCTATTTTCGTGTAAAGTTTAAGACTTGGCAGTTAGAACCCTAATGTTCCAAGCCCTCGAAATATCATTATAGCTTAATAATAATAGATGTAACATATTTTAACAAGAAATTCAAATTTGTCATCATTATTTTTTGAAACACATGGGCCATGGAGAACATAAAAGTTTAACAAAATAACGTTAGCAATAACAATAATTAACAGGCGAAGAAACAAACTCGTTAGAAGAATCATGGTAACTAATAACCGAGAGCACATGGATGGAAGGGCGGGAAGTCATCATCCACCACAAGGAGTGTTTGTACGACGAGCAACGGCTGAGTCGCGTGGTGGGGGGAGAGCTACAGTGAGTCACCTCCGGCCGGCCCTGCACTGCATCATTTTTTTGTCTCCCGCGCGCTATCTCGTTAAATTTATAAAAATTGATACCGATTGAACCACTCGGGCGATTTTAAATATTAAAATTTTAAAATTAATTAAAAATTATTGCCTACAAAATGACTACCTGCGATTTGCATATTTATTTTTGTAACATGAATATCTTGTTATTATTTTTTTAACCAGCAACTTAATAAAAAATATGCCTGAATAGCGTGAATCATAATCTTATTCTGTTTACAAATCAGTTTATCAAATTAACATCGGACGAAAATTCCACCAATAAACTTTAATACAAAATGACTTCATTTTGGTGCTGCGACGTGGTGGCAGAATTTATAACTAACCCTGGGATGTTTAGCCTTAAATAATCAAATATAGCTGAAAGTTTCAGATTTCCCAATTCCAAGAGATCATTTTTGTTGACACCTGTCAATATTCACTCTCTTCATCAGTTCAAGAAATATTGTTAAGAATATTATTTTCATGAAAAACAGCTATGAAATTCAAACGTTTGTATCAATATGGGAGTAAGAAATCGTTTTTGAGTAGTTGTAACTACTTGACACAAGTTCGAGAGTAGTACCTAAGTAATTAGTTAAGTACTCACCTAGCCCTACACTTTACTTGGAAAAAAAAGAAAATAATTTATTGAGTGTACCACTTTGCAACCGTTGTTCTTGCAGGAAGTGCCGATGGGAATGTCACTCTGCACGGCATCACTTTGAGTCGTTTCTTCCCCTCCCTGCTTGCACGCAGCCACCTGCTGGCGAAGCTGGTCCGACACCGCGGGCACCACTGTTGTCTGGAACACACGACAATATCTGTTGGAACATAGTCAGAACCTCTACCTTCAATGGTGTAAGACACCGACTGACTTGTGTTTCAGGAAACAATCTGTGAGTTAAAGCAGGCCTAATTTGTAAACTATGTGTAAAATTGCCTCTTAATCACTGATAACAATACCAGGGTGTCTACCAAATTTCATATATGAAAATCCCGACTTTTTCCCGACTTTTCCCGACAAATTAAAAACATTCCCGACCACAGGAAACATGACCATTGCCTCATATAACGAATATTGAGAACGATATTTGTAAATAAATACATTTAGGCGGTTACAATGCAAGCGAAAGATCGCCAAAAGATGAGCAAGATGACTGCGATAAGCCCAATATAATTGCCAGCCATAATACGACTGAGACTTCCGGCTGCGGAAAGAACAAGCGATTTTCCGGCCGCGTTGTGACCAAGAGATTTTCCGGCCGTGGTATAAACGACCGAGATTTGACAGCCACGATGTGACAGAGATTTGCCGGCCGCAATACGACCGAATCATGTAACGGCTATGAAAAGAGTAAGCGACACAATACGATCAAGAACCAATCGGCCACCCGACCACCGGAAAACAAGCGAAAGATTTCCGGCCGCAATAAGTCCAAAATATTTGCCAGCCATGTTGTAAACTACAATATCTCTAGCCTCGAAAAAAATAGTGATTTTCTTGTCGCAATACGACCGAGAGACATAACGGCCACTAAAAGAGCAAGGAACTCGTCTGCCGCAAATCGACCGAAAAATGTTTCATTCCTAAACTGAGTGAGCGACTTTCCGGCCGCAATATGCCCGAGGTCTAATGGCCGCGAAATGAGTAAGGTCATCGGCCGCGATGTGACCAAGACATTTACCTGCCGCAAATCAAGCGAAAGATTTCCGATCGCAACGAGACCGAAAACCTTGTCGACTACGGTATAAATGATAGATATTCCGTCCGCGAAAAGATTGAGCGATCTTCTTATCACAATAAGACTAAGAGATGTGACAAAAAAATTTGTCTACCACGAGACGACCGCAAAATGTTTTGGTCCCAAAATGAGTGAGCGATTTTCTGGCCGCAATACAACCGAGAGGTCTAACGCTCACGAAAAGAGGGATGAAGTCATCGGCCGAAATGTGACCAATGCCGGTAATGCTATTTCCGGCCGCAATAAAAGCAAAAGATGTGATGGCCGCAAAAAGAGCGGCAGATTTGACGGCCGCAAAGAGAGCGAGATATCTGACGGCCCCAATGTGACCAAGAGGTTTGTTGACCCCAAAACGACAGAGGAATTTGCCGGCCGGGTTATAGATATTCTGGCCTTCATGTGGCCAATAGATGTGATAGCCACGAAAAGAGCACACGATTTTAAGGTAGCATTACTAACGAGAGATGTGTCGACCGCGTAAAGAGCGAGAGACTTGTCGGCCGCGTAAAGAGCCAGAGACTTGTCGGCCGCGTAAAGAGCGAGAGACTTGTCGGCCGCGTAAAGAGCGAGAGACTTGTCGGCCGCGTAAAGAGCGAGAGACTTGTCGGCCGCGTAAAGAGCGAGAGGCTTGTCGACCGCGTAAAGAGCGAGAGACTTGTCGGCCGCGTAAAGAGCGAGAGACTTGTCGACCGCGTAAAGAGCGAGAGACTTGTCGACCGCGTAAAGAGCGAGAGACTTGTCGGCCGCGTAAAGAGCGAGAGACTTGTCGGCCGCGTAAAGAGCGAGAGACTTGTCGACCGCGTAAAGAGCGAGAGACTTGTCGGCCGCGTAAAGAGCGAGAGACTTGTTGGCCGCGTAAAGAGCGAGAGACTTGTCGGCCGCGTAAAGAGCGAGAGACTTGTCGACCGCGTAAAGAGCGAGAGACTTGTCGACCGCGTAAAGAGCGAGAGACTTGTCGGCCGCGTAAAGAGCGAGAGACTTGTCGACCGCGTAAAGAGCGAGAGACTTGTCGGCCGCGTAAAGAGCGAGAGATTAGTCGGCCACGTAAAGAGCGAGATACTTGTCGGCCGCATAAAGAGCGAGGTTTGTCGGCCGCGTAATGAGCGAAACCTGTCGGCCGCGAAACGAGTGAGCGTTTTTACAGCTGTATTAGGACCGAGAAACTTGCGGCAGTGGAGTAAGCGACAGCTTTTCTGGTTGTGCTATAGCTAAAAATTTGTCTGCCCCAATTCGTTCGGGAGATTTGCCGGCCGAGACGATGACAATAACGAAGAAAACGGCTATTTCGTTTTGTTTTGTAGCCAAATTCAAATTTCCCGACCAAAAGTCGAAATTCATTACTTTTTCCCGACTATTCCGGACCTTACAAAATCCCCGACATTTTCCCGAATTTTCCCGAATTCCCGACTGGTAGACACCCTGAATACTTAAACTAATATCAGGTATCCTAAAAAAAGTAGGTATCCGACTTTGCCCTTGTGGTCTGGAGGCCCCGGGGAGCCCTCGTTGGGACTCTGTTCAGGACCCCCTAAACCAACACCTAAAACATCCAACAAAATTTAAAAAATCCTTATATCATATTTCAAAGAAAAATGTTAGTTTTCTATATATAAACTGTTATTGAAATGTAATTGAATGGGTGATTTCATTATGATCAGTGTTAACAATAAATATAAAAAAATAAAGGATGATTGTATGCTATTTTACATCAACTTGTAATTATTACAGTAAACCCTCTATAATCTAGCACTGTGCCAGTCCGGCACTCCAGGAATCCGGCGTTTTTGACGGCCGTGGTGGGGGATCTGAATGAATTACTAAAACGATCTAAAGGCTTACCTTCAAATAATGTGAGTTACTCATCTCATAGATAAAATAAATTACCATGGGAGAGTCAAAGGAGGGTCGCTCAACCGGTGTCTCAGTAATAGGTTTTGGGGCTCTATATTCAATAATTTCTGCTGATTTTGATTTATCCACAACAGGTTTCTGAGGTTCTTCAGGCTTGACATTGCTATGGTAGGATGTTGTGCACCCCTAAAAAACATGTATTTCAACATTATTTGACAATATCCAAAATGTTATCAATGTATTATTGTATTACCTGATGAGAGGCTGAGGCAGTGGCAGCTTGTGAGTTTATTTATTGTGGGTTCACAGTAAAAAACAAACGATATAAGAAATCTGCCACATATTTTCTCTCAATCCATGATCCAATTTTATAATTTTGTGACTTATAAACCACAAACTGAATTGTAACAATCATGTAAGTGGTGTCATGTAATTAATAGGGTGTCTAGGATTTGTAGACTACAAAGTTTTTAACTGAATCATAAAAAGAATTGTCAAACATTCGTTGTATATTAAGGGACATTGGCATTATACAGAGGCCACTATTTTTATAGGGATTTTTTTTAACTGGATACAAAAAATAACTAGGCCTACATAATTGGAAAGATCATACTTAAATTGACTTACTGTCCAAATTTAACATAATTATGATGAGCGGTCTTTGAGTTCTGCCTCCCAGAAGGCAGCAATGTCGGCGAGGATTGAGTTGAAAGCGTGGCTAGCGGCCACGCCCGATTTCCACCTTTATAAAGTGTGCTATGGCGGTTATGTTAGGTTATCATAAATAGGACTTTCCTCGTTTTGTTTTGAATCAAACGATACCAGATGAGTCATACAATCGCCTACCAAATCATATAGGCAAGTGATGCACACACTCCGGTGAACAACCTGACCTTGGCCTACTTGGAGGGGATTTGGCGGGTGAAAGTATGACTCATCTGTTATCGTTCGATTCATAGCAAAACGAGGAAAGTCCTACCTAACCTAACATAACCGCCACAGCATGCTGTATAAGGGTGGCCTCCATATAATCCCAAGTACCTATATTAATTTTGAAGATTTTTGGGAGTAACTACCCCTAATTGTTTTTGTAACTAAATACCCTGTTGCAGCAGACCTTAAAATTCATCTTATTTCAACACTTGAATATATATTTAAACTTATCATGGCAATATATTAATTTGTTTGTTTTGTCCATAAACATATCATGGGGAATGAGCATGCAGGTGTGCTGCTGCAGGTGCAGGCATTTGAAAATTGAGAGTTTTAAATTTATTCCCAGTAGAATGCAACAAAAATAAACACTAAAAACATTTATAATACCTTGGGTGGCTACTAACAATATTTTACTAGCCCAAGGTCTACAGTATTAAAACAAAAATTATAGCAACTTACCTTGATATTGAGAAATTCTGTAAAGTCTGTGCACTTTTTCTTGCAACAAGACCAGCCTTTATAGGCATCATGAAAAACTGGAGCTCCTGGGTGAAATGTGCATGAATCTGAAAACCATATTATATTATATGCCAAATCCTGCATTAGCCTACATTTTTATATTTCAAATTCATTGTTAACAACAGACTAAGGATTCCCAATATAGTAAAAAATATTACTGGAATGAAACATGAAATTTCTGACAAAGGTGAATGTTTTTAGTGTAAAATAAATGTTCTTTAATAGGCCTATTCTTCTTTAGTTTTGCCCTCACTTGTTTATATTTTATCAGAACGTATCACAACTTATGACAACTTGCAGAAGTATTGCAGCCCTAAATTCACTTTTGCAACACTTCAAAAGTCAGATTACGTTTTTCAATTTAGGTATTTGAGTATATATTATATAACTATTCACAGGCCTATATTCTCCCCCGAAGAATTACTCAGGGAAATTTAACTTAATCAGGGTTGCCACCAAGATGGGTTTCCCAAATTCATGCATAATTCCGGGTTGTCCAGGTCAACTTTTACAAAATTCAAGGTACTCGCTGCTTGCGTGATTGGTATTAAAATACGGGTACTTTGATATTATACGGAGGCCACTATTTTTAGAGTTTGTTTTAACTGGATACCAAATATAACTGCATAATAGGAGAGAACATACTTTAATTGACTCACTGTCCAAATTTGACATCTATATATTAATACGCAAGCGGTTTTCTTTTCACAGTCCAACCGTAATAACGGCAAGACGGATTTTAACGTTTGAGGTGTCAAATTAAAGGGATTGTTATGTAGATTTGTCATCAAGTTTCAGAATTTTAAAAAAGTGCGTCACTTAAGTACAGTAAAGGGCTGAAGTTTCGGAACAGTAGCGCTATTCATGGACACTGAAGCAAGCTCAGTTTACTTTATTTACAAACGAACATATGGCCAAGCTTTGATATAAACCACAGACTGCAGCAATTATAATTAATTTTTTGAAAAGAGCAGTTTTATATTTACACCTGGTTTGGCTTTGTTTTCAACAGTTTTCTTTTTTAAACGATTTATTATGTAATTTAGGTTATGTTATGAAGTTTTATAAGGCTCTTAAACTTTTACGATATCTCATAGTGTTTTTTGAAGTTATATTAAACTTAGCAAATCTATTTTAGGATTTGGTGCATTTATAATGCCACCAATAAGAAGAAGACGAACGTTGAATGGTCGGAGGAGTCGGAAAGAACACGATCGCAACCGCTGGCATCACCCTCCCGATGTAACATTTGATGCTCCTTCCAACCTCAGACCAATGAACTAAAAATGTTTTCATTGTGGTGGGTTGCATTTCAAGAATGATGCAACTTGAAATGCAACCCACAATTAGGCCACAATTAGCAGGTAGATCACAACAACACTGGTAGAGATAATTAGGTAGATCACTGGTAGAGATAATGCGTCGTTTACGCGTTTTTGTCACAAAGGGCGTTTTTGTGTAAAGACAGCCGTTCACTACAATATATGTTTTGGCGATGATTATCAATAAGGTGCAGAGGCAATCCCTAAACAAAGAAAGTCATTGCTCATCACGGCGCCAATGTTTGCTTTCGGTCAGCTACACATGTTGCTGTTAGCAGAGCTTGGTTTTTGCCGGTGTTAGAGTATACATTTCAGAAAAAAGAGGGCATGGGGAAATGAAGGTGTTCCCTTAAAAATCGTTTACATTTACTGGAAAACTCCTGCGTTAGATCAAATTAACATTAAAAGTTTCAGTAGTTAAGCCATAATTTTGTCAATGAATTTAGCCCTTTGATTAAAATTTAAAAGTATATAAGTAGGCTGATTACTCTCCATTCTTTTACTATATGACTTTTGCTCGATTTCGAGCTACGTGTTATCTAGTAATTATTATGAGCGGTCTTTATGTTCTGCCTCCTAGAAGGCAGCGATGTCGGCGAGGTAAAGCGTCACCGCTGCTAGCGGCAACACCCGATGGCCACCCTTATACAGCGCGCTGCGGCGGTTATCTTAGGCTAGGTTATCATATATATGTTAGTAGGACTTTCCTCGTTTCGTTGCAGATCAAACGATATCGAATGAGTCATACTTTCGCCCGCCAAATCCTGTAGGCAAGTGATGCACAAACTCTGGTCAACAACCTGATCTAGGCCTACTTGGAGGGGATTTGGCGGGTGAAGGTATGACTAATCTGGTATCGTTCGATTCTTAACAAAACGAGGAAAGTCCTACTAACATATTTATGATAACCTAACCTAACATAACTGCCGCAGCGCGCTGTATAAGGGTGGCCTCCGCATAATACCAAAGTAACAAAATACGTAATAATGGATTACTTGAAACACAAAAAATTTTCAAGAAAAGAGTTTTAGAGGTAACTGTGATAAGAAAGCAAAGCTTGCTATATAAAAATAATATATTATAATAGGCTATATAGTAATAAATATTAGAAAAACAGTCTTTTAATTAAAGAACAGAGATTATACAACAACAAAACATTACTTACATTTTTTTGATTTGGATTTTTGCGGACATTTGCCATTACTGATTAGTAAAAAACAAGTTTCACCTTGTTAGTAAAAAACAAGTAATTAGTAAAAAGCAAGTAAAAAAAGTAAAAAACAAGAAATTAGTAAAAAGCAAGTAAAAAACAAGTAATTAGTAAAAAGCAAATAATTAGTAAAAAGCAAGTAATTGAAGGGGTCCTGCCAGTAACGTTGTAAACGACAACTTTTTCAATATTGTGATTTCTATGCAGTAAGGTTGTAAACGACATCCTGCATCAGTGCAGGGTATTTTATCGTTGATATCTCTTGTGTTGGCAGCACTACCACAGGTTGAAAACCAAGCGCTGTTGGTCCCACAGTTGCAGCAACGTTGTAACCGCCAAAAATGGCAACATCACCGCGCACCGTTCTGTCGCCGTCCGTAGTAAAAAATGCCCTGTTAAGTTCGAAAGTTGGACCAGGAATGTTCGTAAGCAGAGGAGGAATGTTGGGGAACCGTACATAAATGAAAAGAAGAAACCAAAAGAAATGTTGCAAACGTTGTTGCAAGCACCAAAGCCGGCAACAATGTTGCAAACGACTGTCATTAACAACGTTATTGCAATTTAAAAATCACATTTTTTGTGATAACTTTTTTATTACGTGCGATAATATTGTAATACTTTATAGTTTGGCTAGTTTTATGATATTTTAATTATATATAACAATTAAAACATGTTTACATCATTACATTCCCAATTATATGTTTTTTCCATTTCCTGAAAAATTTACTCTATGTCACTTACAACGTTACTGGCGGGACCCCTTCAATTAGTAAATACCCCCATCGCAGCAGACCTGCATACTCAGCGAATTTCAAATGCAAAAGAACAAATTTCAATCCAACACAGTGAGATTTGACATGTTTTTGTAAGCTTCATAAGAATAACATGGAGAATGAGTATGCAGGATTGCTGCAACAGGTCCAATAATTTGGTTGGTTTTAATTCATTATTTAGTAGACCTTAACTACAAGAAGCCATTAACCAAGTTCGACCAAGATATGTCAAAAAATAAGGAAGATATAGCATTTATTTTATTTCCTATAAGGATAACATGGGGAATGAGTATGAAGGTTTGCTGCCACAAAAATTGGAAATTTCGCGGGTTTTAGAGTAAAATACATTAAATCTCATCTAGATGAAGTCCCAAACCAAGTTTAATTAAGATATGTTGAGAAATAAGCGAGATATCGAATTTTAATTATTTCCAATAAGGTTAACATTGGGACAACGTACTGTGTTTACTGCTTTCAATATCTCGGTAACCAATGGACATAGAGCAATGATTCAAAATACTAAATTGTTTGTTTTACCAGCTGAATTCAATACTATTGGCCAAAATTTTATTATTTTATTTTTCTACATGTGAAAAACTCAAAAAACCCATTTTTGGGGGGTTTATCCCCCTTAACCCCCCCTCCCGGTGGTCCGATCGGGCTGGTTTACGAACTCGTCCAATTGATTACCACTTTATATGTCTGTATTAAATTTCATCAAGATCGGTCCATATTTACGGCCGCTATCGTGCTGACAGACACACACACATATATATATATATATATTGTTGCTTTTCAAATAAACAGTACATTTAAACAGCAAATAAAAGTGACTGTACAAAGTTAGAGGAACTGACTATATTGAATAAATAATTACATTTCAAGCAACAATAAAATCAGCTCATTAGTTTGTTAACAAGTACGTTGACTTTCATGACAGCTGATATAAAAGGTTTGGGTGTTTTGTGTGAATTTTAAAGACAGTAAAAAGGAGTGAAATTTTTAAGCCATCCTAATGATTGATAATTGATAAAAAGGATACTTTTGGGGTTATAATATTTTATTATTGTTTGAAATAATCTAAAATCGCTTACAAATAACATGCAAAGTGGAAGGAGACTGTTGCATTGTTGTGGCAGACTTTAGCCGCATGCCTCGGCATGCACTGCAACTAATCTCCAGCGGTCACGTATCACTAAAGCTGCCATATCTCAGTTAATATTCGTCCAATCTTAAAAAATAAGGTGTCAATCGATTTGTAATTAAATTAGCTAAAAAAAAGTTATTCTTGTAAATTTTTTTTAAAATTAACGGTTTTTTAGTTATTTAGGAAACAAATCAAATCAAATCATATTTATTGTCACATTATATTTGTACATAGCAGGGCTACATAAACTGGTGACATAGTCAAAATCATTCCTAAAACTAATAACAATGGTAAAATAAAACCAATGAATATTGGTTAGTCTTGAAAAAAACCTGATCAAAGTTATAAGTAGAATTCACATGTCAGATACCAAAAACAAAATTTAATATGGCCGCCATTTTGTTTTATGTATTTGAAAAATTTTCATAATTTTTTTGTAGCTTTGCCTAATAGACATAAATGTTTGTGCAAAGTTTCAATTTCGTATGTTTAACCCTTTTTTAGATATTAATTAATAAGTGAAAAAAACAAAATGGCGGTTGTGTGAATAACTAAGGACTTCCGGACAATTTAAATATGATGTTTCTTACCCAGGAACAATGCCCTAAAATATTGGTAGGGAGTTTTGAAACACCCTGTATATGCTATATATATTATATAGATAGATAGATAGATAGATAGATATATACATATAAACTCGAACGAATGGTATTTTTTGCTTCTGGTGGCCCCAAAACTAAAAGTTATCATGGTCTCGGGCTTAGGTCTTACCATGAGACCTACAGTAATAGCTT
Organism: Flexamia atlantica; assembly: GCA_035578135.1. Classification (NCBI taxonomy): domain Eukaryota; kingdom Metazoa; phylum Arthropoda; class Insecta; order Hemiptera; family Cicadellidae; genus Flexamia; species Flexamia atlantica. The sequence goes on along the minus strand of JAQJVK010000001.1, from coordinate 78,808,650 downwards.
CTTCCATATAGGGGAAATTCGTTATAAACAAGTGAAACTTGTTTTTTACTATTCAGTGATGGCAAATGTCAGCAAAAATCCATATCAAAATAAAAAATCACCATCACCAACAATGATTTTCAAATAAAGAATTATTTACATTGGTATGAAAAAAAAGTTATTTTAGTAAAAACAAAAACAACTTTTTACAGCCTACAATAAAAAATAAATAAATAAAGAAAAAATCTTTCTATAACACAGAAGAAATTGCACACATTGGTATATGAACATTACCTACTAGGAGTACGCTCCTATGTCGCGTATAGGTCGAACGAAGTGTAGTAGAACTAAATGAAGGCTATTAACAAAAAAAAATATTTAAACGTATAATTAACTACTCATTTATAGATTAAAACAATCTTCAGGGTTATGATGTAGTTCAAATTTCACTAATTTTCATCAAATAATAAAAGAGGAGTTAGTTCACAAAGAGTGATTTTCAAGTCGAGTATAACTCACTTCGTTCGAATTATTGGTAAAAAAAATTTTAATAAAAACAAATAACAACTACATATAGCCTACAATGAAGTAAAAATACTGAATCGATAAAGAAAAAAATCTTTCTATGACTTCCGGTTGATAGTTACCGGTCACGGCAGACAAAACACACATGTCAAGACTAAAACAAATAACACCACTAAGGTGCCAAGTGAAGGTCAATGCCACAAAATAAACGTAGGGATGTACATGACAGTGACGAATTATTGGAACCATACGTATAATAATTGTATGCCAACGAGTTAAGACAAATGCAAGTTGGCAGTGAACTTGCACCCAACTTACTTAGGGCCGAGGAAACGGAACACGCGATTACTGTTGTTTCACTTAGCATACGCAGTAGCAGTAGCTGACCCCAGCAGACAATCACGTAAAAGCCGTGTCTGCTACTGGTAACCCGCGCGCGGTAATTTGTCACTGTATAAACCAGGCTTCAATTCGCCGACTGCACATCATCGTACTAGTCCTACAAATGCATATGTTAACTTTAAAAAAGTACTCCACATTGCCAAAGATATCAGTAAAAATGCTATACAAATTGTTAGGGAATATTGGTTGGGTGGGTTACGATAATTTCCTACTATGGTTCCGCAGTAGCTTGTGGCAACACTGTAAAGATGACACGCATGACGCAAAATTATTGTTCTCTGCAAGGGTTGTCTGCTTACACGACTGGGCTCAACAAAGCTATTTTGGAATAAAGTAATCCCTTTTAAAATTATTGAATATTAGGACATTTGTCTCTCGTTTGTCAACGTCAATCCTTTGAATACATAATTTGCTGAAAGTTAAATTCTAAACTTTCATATTTTTATCTCCACTCGGGTGAAATCGTAATTGAAGACTTGTGGCCTTGTAGGCCTAGTCTTGCCAAGACACAAGACCACACTTTTAACTTATTTTAAGCCTAGCTTTGTTGATTGTTGCAGATATTCGAATTTATTTAAGAAATTAACGGTAAAAAACGCTGTTTTTACCGGATTCAGCCGGAATTTAATGTAGAACTATAGGCCTAACTGTAGCTTATGCATTTATTTACACAAATTTTAAAGTTCCCGGTGAGTCGAGAAAATCACGCATATTCACGTACTTTTTCCCGGGCACCAATATTCATGCATAATCCCCGGTTTTCCAGGTTTTCCCGGTCGGTGGGAACCCTGTTAATGAAACTTTTGAATGCCCTTTCTTGCCCTTTCTTGAACATTTTAATTTATATTTTTAAGTGTTTGAGCATATATGTGTATGTGAGTGAATGTGTCAGTAACCACAATAGGGACGGACGCCTGGGATGCGCCTGCCACGTCACCACAAATTGGAACTCCGGATAGTGAGTCGTCATGTTCACAACGCCCACCACGCCAACCGGTTTATCACTCCCGCCCGCTACTTCACTCTCAACTACGGACTGTCTTGCTCTTCCATGTCACCATTCCCAAAGCAACTGAAGGCAGCACTCATCAATGCTCAGTCTTTGAGAGGTCTATTGATGAAGTAAGGGAGATTTTTCGTACCACTTGTTTTGTTAATTGGCATTTTAGAGTCCTGGCTTAAGCCGGGTGTTCATTCCGAAGATGTTATCTTACCTGGGTATACACTGCAACAAAATGACAGGGGCGGTAAACGAGGTGGTGGCGTTGCAATATATATATCACGGAGGTAATCAAATTTCAAATTGTTGAAACTCCTTACTCACCTTACTCCTTACTCACAGGGGCAAAATTTTACTAGCCTATTCATTTTTTATCTGGGCTAAGTTAAGCCAGAATTTTTATTCATAGAAATTAATTTTCCCAATACCCTGCTGATGGCATTGTGTTACCAGATTTTCATTTTGGTTGATTGGGAGCACTGGGCTGATCTTACTACCTTATTACCTAGCTCTTTACTGCCTGGAGATATCCAGAGAGACTGTATCACACTTAATGTAGGCCTACTAGAGAAAAGAATATAAAACATTAACATTCAACTTAAGTGTGAGTGGAAAATAGTTACGGTGTTTGAGGTTAGAAAATTCCTAAATTTACCTGATTTGTTTGAGCTTGGATCAAATGTTTTGCCGCATCCTTTATTGTAGCACAGAAGAACCCCCTCTTCACTAGGCATAGCTTAAGGTAGTAACGCGGTAGTGCGAGGGAGACAAGTTAATAAATTCAAAAAGAAACTTCCAGAATCGACCACTATTGCAAAATCATACACAAATGGCTGGCTAGGACCTTAGGCCTTGTTTGCACGACGACCAGACAGTAGGACAGTAGAAAAAAATTCTTTTGTTCTCTTTTGTTTAAAGGTGTTACTGTCCACTGTACTGGGCGTCGTGCAAACAGGCCCTTATTCGCACTTCGTACTGGCTGGGGGGTGTTTCTAAACGAGTTTCACAAATACTAGCTACTAACCACTAATCACTAATTACAATTAATTCATCTCCTTTGTATCCTTACGGTTTTGAAACGGAATCTTAGTATTACAAAATACAAAGTTAATTTTATTAATTCACCAACATTGTTTAGAACAGCCCCCATTAGTGATGAAATACTATCGATAGTATCGATAGTTTTTTTACTATCGATAGTTTTCCGATAGTGAAACTATCAGTTCAGTAATAATTATTGCTGAATAATTATTGTTCATAATAATACAATTTCATGGGAGCCCACCAGCCACTAATTGACCGAATTGATATTTGCTCGCCGTGACACTTGCCCACTTTTTAAAAATAAAATAAAATAGTCGGATTCACCTAAGTTGGCCAAAGCATGTACTAATCATCTCATCAAAAATTGTTATACAAGTCAATTGTTGTTACACATGGTGTTTGTTTACATTTTCTCCGAACTGTCAAATCACCACGTTGCGTTTGTTTACAATGTTGTTTATAAGTTATCGAATGTTTACAATATCGCCTATTTTTAGAATTTTCTATTTTCATTCAACCTTTTTACATAGCTGTCAAGTTTAATTTGATTGTATTTCTTGTTTTACATGTATTTTAGTTTGTTATCTGCTTATTTATTTTTTCCTGGGCCAATTTTAATAAGTTTTGACCTCTAAAACAAACAACAAAAACAATCTCTCTAGTCAGATGCTGACATGCAAGCAAGTAATACTGGCTATTCATAAACTCGCCTATTTTTCTTTGTAAATATTATTTCGTAAGAAAATCTAAGACTATGAATCATGCCGCTTCCATGACACACCCTCTCCCTGTTAATACATACTTAATTTGGAAAAGCCCCTCAGTAATATTTTAAGTAGCGCAAGAGGACTTCCAGTTGCAATATTGCATCATAACTTTCCCTTTACTGCAAGTGCTATACTAAAACAGATGTTCGTTGACAATGTTTTCAGCACAGCTGGATTTTATGGTTAAGTTCGTATAAAGATAATAGTTTGTTTACTTTCGTTTTGGCCAACTTAGGTGACTCCATAGAAGTAAATAAATACAGCTGGATTGCGCCATAGCCACCGGTCTGACACTTAAATGGAGCCAAGTGGTAAGCTTGATTGGAGCGGGTTAGTTCGATGCAATTTATTCAGATGGCGTTGTAAAAACATGACTTTCTTCTTCTTCACTGATTCAGCCAATCAGAACGACGATAACGATCTGCTTCCCGTTCCGTTTCCCCTGATTTTCTGTCACGACGCGACGTGTACACAACCATAACGAGTTGGAATTAATTTGAGTGTGGGAAAATACCTAAAGTACGTTTGCTGAAAGTTGTTCTAGTGTAAGTCGTTTCGTGAAATACTGTACTGCGTGATTCATGTTGTGCTTGAAGCTATTGATGGAAAATAAATATGTAGATGTTTACATAAAAGCACTTAATAAAAATTAACTAAGTTAATTTTTATTAAGTGCTTTTATGTAAAGATCTACGTATTTATTTTCTATCAATCGCTTTAAGCACAGTAAGAATCACTCAGTACAGTATTTTGCGAAACAACTTGCACTAGCGGCAAACGCACTTAATCTAAACAAACCGGTAAAGTCATTAAAATTGAAAGTCTAGCAAACAAAACAAGAAAACGAAGATATAAGCAAAGCAGACGACGACGATCGATATGTCGCATCGATCTTTTTAGTTCGTTGCACACTATTCAGATAGCGCTGCTGTCTCCTTACCACCAAGTTAACATGGGAGTGCCATCTCTTTACGAAGTTCATTATTACTCTATGCCATAGCCGCCTCTAACGAGGCGGTTATGATTGCGCACTCCCCGTAAGACTCGTGAAGTGATTTCCGAGTGTGGCCTTGAATCAAACTAGTACATCCGGACTGCTCCCAGCTCCCAACTCAGTTGAATGAATGGTTGGCTGAATGTTGAATGATAAAAAAAATGAATAGAATAAAAATGGAATAAAATTTTGGGCTCCGGTCCATTAATGATTGCTAAACATGTTTCATAGAAATGAAAAATCATACTAAAAGAAAATGAATTATAGTTGAATACGTAGGCTTACTGAACTTCTTTATTGATTTTGAAAACTTTTCACCAGACCTATTATCCTACACACAGTAGGCCTAAGGTCTTCAGTGCTGAATTTAAAGATATAGGTATTAAAACTCAATCACGCTTCAATTAGTACAATATTTGCCATTTATTGAGTTTTGCATCTAAACTTTAGGCCTTTCACTGATTTTGCTGCACAGGAAAATCGCATGAACTAGTTTTAGAGAAGTGCATGAGTTTGAATTTATAGAGCTAAAACGAATATAATATAACTTAAACTTCGTGGAAGTAGAAGGCTTGAGTTGTTTTATTTACACCCACGAACCGAGAGATGTACCCGAACTTACACGACGACAGACGACTTCAAGTTCGTAGGTCGGGTCGTGACGCCATTGCTGATGACGTCATAACGGCTCCCAAAATGTCTCCCCTGTGCCCTGTGCCGCAACGACCTTCTAATCGTAGAAAATGCCGAGGAGCATTTAGCGTTATTTTTGACGTAACCGTTCCACCGACTAGGCGGAACTGTATTAGTCCTTGCCGAATGCCGATGCCGTTCCGTTCCGGTTCCATGCAAAGCTAACTTAGTAGACTGAAGACTGAAGTATAATGATCGAAGGTGAAGGGAAGAACCTATCTCATCTCTCCCTACCCTACATACATACATACAGGCTCCTCTTCTCCGTAGTCTTGAAGACCAGGGAATCGTCAGGTTCAGATGTAGTCTAAATGGGTGTGTGTATAAGTGTTATGTGGGCTGTTTTATGTTTTAAATTTTACTGACCTATTTTCTTTATAGTGGATTATGGTCCTCAAAAAATTCATTTACGCTATAATAGGGTCTTTCTATTAAGTAGTCTTTTAGTTTTTTTGCAAAAGTTCTGTTGTTTTTTATTTGTCTCAAGTAATCAGGAAGAACATTAAATATTTTTGATCCCATTATTTGCGGTATTTTACTAGTTTTAGTTAGCCTATGTTGTTGTACATTATATTTAAGCTCTACATTTCTTATGTTGTATTTGTGGCATTCTCCTCTGGCTTTAGGGGGGTTTAGTTTAAGAAGTTTGGTGGTTTCAAGGATGTATAAGGATGGAACAGTCAGTATTTGGTTTGAGATGAAATAGGGTTTGCAGTGATCCTGTGGTTGAAGACATTCTATGGTTCTTAAAGCTCTCTTCTGTAGGGTTTGAATTTTCTTGATCTGATATTCGGATGCTGATCCCCATGCAATGGTTCCTGTATAAGGAGAAAGAATTTTACCACCGGAAGTTTTGTATTAAACTATGTTAATATTCAAACTCTGGATTATTAGTTATCATTTTTTTAAATCCTGTTTAATAATTCACTATTAAGTTACGGAATTTTTTTTAAAGGAATGGAAACTTCTACAAATATTTAATAGTAGCTTACATAAACTAACTCAGTGTAAAGCCAGTTGGCCTAGGCCTAATACAGTAATCCAATTATGGACTGTGTTGAAATGCAATGTTAGTTTAATCTAAAGGTAAGCCAAGATTACTGTCAAAATAATCAAACACTATATTCACACACTAGAAATAATAATAAAAATGTGTTGAGTTCCTCTAGCTAACCATAACAAAACAACAACGATATAAACTTAACAATTAATTAATTTAACAAAACAACGTTTTGTAGCAAATCGTTCTAAATTAACTGTCGCAAGAGATTAGGAAACGAAAGAAAGAAATTGCGGCACTCTAATCGAAATAATCAGAATCGCGGCGTCAGTCAACTGTAACCTATTACTAGCAAGTAACTGGAACTTCGGATCAATTTAACTGCTCCTTTGGATGTAACAGATACATGACAATGACGCTACTGCGCATGCGCAACCGTTGCGGCATTTTCTACGATTGGAAGGTCGTTGTGCCGCACCGCTAGGCACTCTAGGTCTTGGTGGAAGTAGTAAGGTGTGCTACTGCGGAAATTGTCGGGCCAGCTGTTGTCATGACGTCATATGGGGGCTAACGGCTTCGACAAAAACATGGCGAGAGATTGGGCGAACTCGACGCGCGCTGCTTTGAATTTAAATTCCAATGACCAAACCAAAACTTCCATCTCGTCCACCGAGTGCATTTTTCAAAGAAAATAAAATTCTTTATCGATTGGTATAATTTGTTTTTGATTGCTATAGTTTGTTTTTACGTATAGTCTTTTTTATTAATCATTATAGATGACCAAAGGTAGAAGATTTATCATTGATTATGAAAATACCACCACTCCATTACGTTATTTTTGGAGAAATAGAAAGTTTTTCCTAAAAAAAAACTATTTATTCTTGTTTCTTAAGAAATTCCCGTAGTATAAATACTAAATTTAGCCATTTTTATTAAAAATACAAATTAAAAAATCCTTTTTAAATGCAATTACATACTGTATTAGTTTACTAAAATACAGCAAAAACTGCATCGGCAAAAATGCAATAAGAGTATGGCCAAATAAATATGTCATTCTTTTATCTTAACGTACACTCGGACTTTCAATACATTTTTTCTCTATAGCTTTAAAATATTTATTTTTAAGGCAAACAATTATAATAGGAAAGTTTTCAAAAAATATACCAAGATGCGCAAACTTAATTACATTTGCGTCCATTATACTCGATTGAAAACAATATAAAGTAAAGGGACTGCGTCGCCTATTAAATGCTTGAACTTTTAATAAGTTTAGCGAATTTTGAAGTGTGTCATGGCTGATTTGTGTTGGTTGTGTTGGTTCAATCAGTTAAGTTTGGGGGGGAGGAGATATCGGAATACACCCCTCTTCTTTACCGAAACCTTAAAATGTGTTGAATATAATGTCAAAATAGGTGAAATGTGGACGTAAGTCAATGATATTCCCCTCCCTACTGAAAACATTCTGGGCACTATATTGGTAAAGTTCACACTACTTAGCTAAATAAGCTTACTTGTTCTTAAATCATAAATGATTTGACTTTAAAGAGTCATGCACAAATTCAATTTGATAGTTTGCCCAATGAAAATGTCTAAATGAAGATGTTAGTAAAGAAGTTATTAGACGATATATTTCAATAAGAACCCACATAAAAATAAAACAAATAAATAGATATTCAAATGCCCTGACTGGCGAGAAACGTAAATTAGTAAAGAACTTAAAAAGGTGGCATAAATTTTATTTGAAAACTTGTGGTTCCATATTAGTTGCTGCCATATGCCTTAATGTGTTTTTAAAACTAATATACAAAGACCAGTTAATATACTGTATGATGGCAAGTGCTCTGAGTGTATACCTATATTGATTACAATTAGTACTTGACATTTCTTTGGCTAGTTTTCTTCAAATTACAAATGAAATAAAAATGAAAATGAAGGTGGATTTATAATTTATAATTGAATGCATAAAGGATTTTTATATGATCCAGATATTGAGCAGAATTATCAGGAATTGAGTGTCAAAAATGTTTTTGAATTTGATAACAAATTTGTGTCTTGAGAAAGAAAATTAGAAAACTTATTGCAGCTACTTGAAAATAAGGCAGGCGAAATATATAATAATTTTTACTTTCTCCCCCCATACAATGTATATGGAGAAAGTATTGTTTTCGTCAAAATTTTCGAATTTGAGTTGTTAGTGGATATATTTGTTTTAGTGCTCCCTGAATCCAAAAAAGTGGTTTTTGGCGTGGTGTCTGTCTGTCTGTGTGTGTGGATGTATGTGTGTGTGTGTGTGTGTGTGGATGTAAACAAAGCTAGAGGTGACACCAGTGGACCGATTTTCATGAAATTTGGCATGTAGGTATAAAGCTGTGGTATCTCCAGGTGTGTTTTTCATTTTTTTGAATTTTTGATTTTTAAGGGTATTTACCCCATAAAAACCCATAAAAAATGACAAAAATCCAAATTTCTCAAAAACGGCTCTAACGATTTTGATAAAAATTTCACGGTTTTTAGTGCTTAAGATGACAAACAAAATGACACCACCCGCATGTCTGTAAAAATTCAGGTTCAGAAGTTATGGGGGTTTAAGTGTTAAAAAATTCATATTTTTCAAATTTCACAAAATATGTAACCTCTAAGGAAAATATACTTGCAACCATTAAATTCGTCTTGAAAAACTAAATAATCCAGTATTTTGAATCATTAGTTTAGGTCAACTGGTTGCGGAGATAATTGATATTTTAGTTCGGCGGTAAACGCAGTACGTTGTCCAATGTTATTCTTATGGCAAATATTTAAAAACCGATATCTCCGTTATTTACTAACCGATCTCGATAAAATTTGGTATATGTTTTTGTGTGATTAATTAATTGTTAATTTGTTTTATTACACTGAATAGGTTTTCTGGTTTTAAATGACTTCAAGGGAGAAAGTATGTGTCAGTTTCCTGATACCGTTTATTCTAAAAGACATTACTGCGCTTAAAAAACACTTTAAATTATAAACTTAAGGAAAAATTAATTTTTTTAAATGGATTTAAATTTTAAATCCATTATAAAGGCTTCAAACTTATAAAGGCAGGGAACATATTTTTCTCAATAGATTTCAACTACCTCAAGATAATCAAGCAGGAAATTCAACACTTTACAATGCAAATATTTATAGCCGATATTTACAATGTTAGGCAAGATGAAAACAACATTAAAGCAAGAATAAAATTAAAATAAAAGATTTAACCATACTGAAGCTTTAAAACAATTTAGTGCAGCTATGCTGGGCCTAGCAAATAAGTGTACTTTAGTGGATGTATGCTGTCTCTAGCTAGTCCTCGAACAGTATTCCACACAGACAATGTGGTAAGGACCCAGCACTTTAACCAACAAATAGACAGGAGAGACAACATTGCAATCTACACTGCCAGAGATATCTTGGCTATTAGACAGCAGCTCCACTTGGTCAGGCACATTTCTCCTATATAAGTTTCACTTGATAGTGCCATTGAAAATGTTTATCCTAGTATAGACCTACTAGTTTATGATACTAATGAAAGTAAGTCTTCTGCGACTGCTCTCTCCAAGTAACAGAAAAAATACCTGGGTCTAACTGAACAAATCAAAATAATCAGATACTACCTCTCAAATAAAATATTCGTATAGTATAATCATCCCATCGTAAAAAACAATGAAATCACACAAAATGGAGAGATTGAATAGATAAAATTACAAGTTGGATCCTCATTTCAGCATTGAGGATGAGGAGTTGTGGTTTAAAGAAGAGACTATCAGGAAACACCGATGACTATCCTTAATCAAGAGTCTGTTCTCAATGAAAAGCAGTTTGAGTGTTCCGCAAATCTACATACATTAAAACATATTAAATTTGTTTCGTAGGGTCTCTATACATAGACCAATAATTCCTAATGTTAATCTATTTTTAGATAAACTTAATAATTCAATTGGATTTTTTGTATTAAAAAGTACCAAACTAGTTTGAATCATTGTACATTATATAATATGAACCAGAATACATCAGCAGTAAATTTAAAAAAACTGCTAATGCTAGGATCAAATATATTCTTTAAAGTAAAGAATTAGCCTATATGCCATATGCAACTTTCCAACTTATTTATTTGATGGATTTAGCATTGCAATGATAAAAAGTTTTAAGATTGTTCAAAGTTAAAAAGTTGTGTTTGATGAAATATTCTTTGTAGATCTATGAAGATTAAAGATTCTTCTCAATGCTTCTATTGTGTAATCTAAATATATGTACTGATGATGATAAACTACCTCGACAAATTAAATCAGAGCTCATTATTGATGCAAAATAAGAGTGATAAACTACTGTCTGTGTTGTGGTACTTTTGATTTGTGACAACAATAATTTTGAACTATCAATAAAAATGGACTGTTCATTTAAGAATCACTTTTCTGAAATGTTTCCTAGAGATATGAAAAAATTACAAAAAACTTTTATTTGATAACACATGCTAATTCCCTCCTTGTACACGCTGAATGGGTTAAAAACCTAATTCTTAACATCTCTGAAATGCTGGACATTTTTAATTTGTTTTAATCATTGGATGTACTTTTGTAGTTTAAGCAACACTACAATCAACATTACATAGCGGTGTAATGTTAAATTGTAATTTCAATAAAATCTAGATTTACAGGAATTCAATTTTACCCTATAAGCCAAATAAACTTCTGAAGACTTTTCAATTTTTTAATTATTTTAATTTTATAAATTTAGTTTTAGAATAGTTGATTAATTTTTGAACCGTACATAAACTTGAAAAATATTCTGGATTAATTTCTAATTATGTATTGTTTAACAGATTATGTAGGCCTACTTGTTATTCTTAATATCTTCCATCCAAATCAAAATATTGCAGGGTAAAAAATTATTTTTTGAAGACTGGAACTTATGTGAAAGATTTTGTATATTAAAAAATTTAATATGTTATATAAATTTAAAAATAGACATTTGTTGTGATCAAGCCTCCTCCTATAGATATTTTTGGAGAGATTTTAATAATTTTAGTGTTCCAAATAATTACTTTAAGGTTTTTTAGATTTTAGATGTGATTGGCAAGAGTCTGGAGTGAAAATTTTGTAAGATTTAACATTTTTCAAGGTAAGAAGGGGGAAAAGCCTTCATACCGGCCCCTAAAGTTTAGTACTTCTACATATTTGTCAATGGAAATTAAATTAAAACTAAAACAGATGAATACAGCATTATCATTTTCATCAGCAAAACAATTAACATACCCTGGGTTTATATACATATACATTGTTCAATTATGTAACTGATACAACCATTGTGGGGGTCCAGGCTCAAATTAAAGGTCTTGATCCCATGCAGAGACACAACAAAATAGAGACAGCTCTAAAAATTACAATTTGTGCATTGCATCTGCGCTATGGCTCCTGCACTACTAACTGGATCAAAACACCCAAACGGTTAGCATAATTTTGATATTGGTAAATACAACATAAGAAATGCAGCTGGAATGTAGAACAATGTTTGTAGAAAAGCACCACCTCTCCTCCCTGCGTCTTGCTATTAGCTGATTTAGCCATAGCTACAGATATAATTTGCAAATTATTCAATATCTATCTGATGTACATTACAGTAGAACTCTGGCGATACGAATCACCGATAATCCAAATCGGTTTAAGGAGTAATACTGGGAGGCGCAACCTTTTTCAGCGTGTTTTTTTATGCAACCCAAGTTTAAGATTGAATGGTGCACGTATGCAGTTGAAATAATTGTTTTGTTAATTTTTACATTTTAAACAACCAACTATTTCAGGTTGTATCACATTTACAGTGACGGATCTAGGGGGGGGGCAGCGGGGGCACATGCCCCGGGCGCCAGCCAGAGGGGGCGCCAGCGGCGCCCCCCACTGGCTGGCTTCGGTTAGTAAAAAGTGAAAACTTTATTTCAAGTCAAATTTTTCGTTTCGCGGCCGGCAAACCTCTTAGTAACACCGCTGACGGAAAATCTCTGTAGCAATGCGGCCGTCATACCTGTCTCTCTTTTCGTGGCCGTCACATTTCTTGATGTTTGATGGTCAGAAAATCGTTCGCTCGTTTCGCAAACGGAGAATAGCTCACTCGTCTCGCGGCCGGAAAATCGTCTGCTTGTTTTGCCACCGGCAGATCTCTTGGTCAAATTTTGGACGACAAGTCTCTCGCTCTTTTCGCGGCCGTCGCCTATATTGGCCATATGTTGGCCTGATCATCTGTCGTTGCTGGCGCATGCCTATATTTCTTTGTCGTTTCACTGCCGGTAAGTCTCTCGCTATTTTCGAGGTCGTCAAATTTGTTTGCCACATTGCGGCTGGAAATCTGTCGTTAAGATCACGGCTGGAAAATCTCTACATCGTCGCATTGCAGCTGTAAAACCGCTGGCCCTTTTCGAGGCCGTTACGCCTTTCGGTTGCATCGTGGCTGTCAAATCGCGGTCGTTTATACCCATCGGTGTAAATAAAACTGGATAGCACGCTCCCCGTAAAGCTCGTGTTGTCATTTGCGAGCCAACACAGCTGTGTGTTGGGGTTGCAGCCGGGCCGAATTGAAGGGGCGTTGGGGGAAAAAGCTAGAAACTGTAATATTGTTAACCGTACTGAAACCACACAGATTTGGGAGCAGTTACGGGTAAAGCTTACTTTAATAGATGTATTGATATAACTATTAAATAATCAAAATTAATATTTAACCAGACGGTCAGTACAAGTTGGCCGGCAAAAGATGCGTTCTCCCATCGCCCCTGTGAATTCTTAAACGCAACCACTACCGGCGGCTTGCGTTGCGGGGCCTGAGTTACCAATCTAGTGTACTTATTTTCATCGATGTTTATACCACGGCCGGGAGATCCCTCGGTCATATTGCGGTCGGAAAATTCCTCAGTATTTATGTGGCAAGCAAAATCTCTTGGCCTTATTGCGACTGTTAAATATTTTGGACATATCGCGGCCGTTAAATATTTCGGTCGCATTACGCCCGTCAAATAGTATTGTATTTTACTTTACGTAGATTGGGTTCAAGTATTCGTTTTAGGAGGACACATCGCCGATTTTACTGGTTGGGATAGTTTTGAAATAGTCGGGAAAGGCCGAGAAAAAGTCGGAAATATCAGACGTGAAATCTGGTAGACACCTAGCTGGCTTTGGTTTTTCTCGGACATATTATGGCAATAACAGCTCTTGATTAGGCTGTGTCGTGGTCTGCAAACATCAGTTGTATTGCGGCCATAAGATAAAAATCATATTGTGATATACGAGATAATTGCTTATCTATCACATCAAAGACGCATAAAAAATATAGGCCTACAGTAATATATTTCTTCAATCAAATCAAATCGAAATATCTTTAATTGTAATTTGTATACATGACACATGTAAATAACGTCGAAAGGGAAGTCGTACCTGTACATAAATAAATAAAAATTTGCTCATGTCTGGTGACCGGAGGGAGGGGGGGGGCGTAAAACGCCGATTTTGCCCCGGGCAACAGTAAGTCTAGATCCGTCACTGCACATTTAGGTTACATTAGGTGCCCAAACAATCCGCATGGATGTTCAAAGTTGTGCTCTCTTCACTAAATACTTGAACACATTTTGCCAAGTATCTCTTTCAGTATCTTGTATTAAATTTGTTATGTTTATTTTCAGCTGCTGAATATCCTGTGGGTTGTTTTCATAGGCCTTACTTTTTATGTATCCCCAAAGAAATTAATCTAGTGGGGTCAAATCCGGGGACCTGGGGGGGGTGTAATCCCTTTACTGATAAAAAAAATAGGGTTGCGCTAAAAAAACACTTTGTATGTAGGTACCAGGTGCTAAGTGGAATTTATTATATTTCCTGTTTAATGAGGGTGCCAGCCACAGAAATACTTTAAATATTGAAGTGGATTGACTTTCTATAGCCGTTTAATTGATGTACTACCTGATTAGTTTTGCTTTTCTTTTGCAAACAAGATGAAAAGAGGAAACAGAGCATTCTGCCCCCTCCCCCCAACCTTGAATTATGCTCTAAAGAGGGGATAATACAGGGAAGGGGTGGAGGGTATTTTGGTGTGAGAGTTTAGAAGCCCTATTGGCATAGCAAACCTTTGTAAATAACACAATGAAATAGTTTACAATAGCAAACTCTGTTAGTGACATAAGTCAAACCACATATATTTTTAATATATTCACCCCACCATGAAATAAGCACGGCTAAAACAAGGTTGATACAATATGAGTCTTCTTCAGTATAGTCATGCTTCAATACAACATATTAAGGTTTGGTGTTTGATTGTGATTATCTTTATAAACGGTATTCTAAAGTAAGTGGGTTCACTAGTATGTAAATAATTGTGTGAACAGTATTTACAAATTGTATGTGTTAAATGAAAAAAGTCATTTCTCTGCACAACATAAAGTTTTGAGAAATTATGGACCACCACCTTTTGCATCAGACCTAAACACACCTATGTGTTCAAGTATGGTGTTCAAACCTAAACAGACCTAAACATACACATCAGACCTATACTTATATCAGGCCTGTTAAGTAGGCTACATCAGACCTAAACAGCATTTACAGAATCTCCTTCAAAAAAGTGAGGATGGAATGAATTACATTTAATTCATAAAATCCAGTAGGGATGTTTTAGGGTGAATATGGATTTAAAAGATTATGATAGAATGTTTGATAATCCAGCTGATTCTTTTGCAGGATTATTAATTAATAGCCTATTATATAATCGATGGTAGCTGTGTACAGATTTGAACTTTTGCAACATTTTCTCAGGATATCTAATTGCTTAGGTTTTATCTAGCAATCAATGATGATGCATGAGTGGAGTAACTGGAATTTTGACTAATTAGGTAAGTTTTTGTGTAAATTATAACTTATCCACAACATGATGAAGCCTCAATCAAGCTAGCTTTTGTAGGCCCCAAATCAAGTAACAAATAGGCTGGCAAGCAATAAACTGATAATGTATTCTCTTTAATAATAAACAAGGAAAGTAAACGAAAATAATTAAAAATAACCTTATAAAATTTGAATTTTGGATATAATTTAAAAAGCTTCTCTTGAGAAAATTTGGACAACAAACGGATGCATTTGTTATCTACTTCGCGAACTTCTAAGCTAAATGTGCTACCAAACAATTTGGAGACACTGACATGTTCAATCAGAGAAATCACATTTGTTTTAATGATAGGGCCTATAACAACAAATAACATGAGTTGATGTTTTAAAATTGAACCTGTATTTTATTGTAAATCCAAACAGATATTTGGTAATATTTTAATACTACTATTTTAGAGTAGGATTCACGTAAGTTGGCCAGAACGAAAGTAAACATACTATTATCTTCTTACGAAGTTAAGCATAAAATCCAGCTGTGCTAAAAACATTGCTAACAAACATCTGTTTCAATATAAAACTTGCAGTAAAGCGAAAGTTCTGATGCAATATTGCACGTGGAAGTTCTCTTGCACAACCTAAAATATTACTCATGGGCTTTTTCAAAATAAATATATATTAACACGGAGAGGTTGTGTCATGGATGCGGCATGATTAATAGTCTTAGATTTTATCATCAAACAATCTGTTCAAAGAAAAATAGGTTATATAGTTTATAGCCCTTACTACTTGCTGCAAGTCAGCATCTGAATTGTCCCATATTTTGTCCAAAACTTAACAAACTAAAATAAATGTCAATCAAGAAATAGAATCAAATTGAACTTTACCACTATGTAAAAAAGTTCAATAAAAATAGAAAATTCTAAAAAAGGCGATATTTTAAACATTCAATAACCTATAAGATTGCCACGAATAACAACAAAACAATATTGTAAACAAATGCAACGCGGCAATTTGACAGTTCGGAGAAAATGTAAACAAATACCATGTGGAACCAACAATGTTTTCAATGTGACTTGTACATAAATTTTTGATGAGATGATTAGTACATGCTTTGGCCAACTTAGGTGTATCCTTCTCTACAATTATTTAATTCATAGTGAATTTAGAAATTCACTTAAACTTACTAATAGTCTTATTCATTTATAAGCAAAGAATCAAGTGCTTTCTTCTAGTAATAACTTATTCAGAAAAGGTTATGTTGAAATATTTTTGGTAAAAAAGGTTGTCCTGCAAAAAAGGATATGTTTGTTTCCTAGCACCCTATACAAAAGTTGGTTTAAAACTCATTTGTTAAATGATCTAGGAACTTTAATTTTTCATTGCTTAGCTTTATTGAGTTTAATTATTTGGAGGTATTAATTATTTAAATATTTGCTAATGTAGTATTAAAAGTTTGAGCATAATGGGCGAGACAATCCTTTACTTTTATTGTTTTAATCAGATTATAATGGACGCAAATGTAATGAAGTATGCGCGACTTGTTATAGGCCTATTTTTCGAAAATTGTCCTATAATAATTGTTTTCTTCACTCACAAACATCTTAAAAACAAGCGAAAAATGTCTTGAGAGTCCAAGTGTAACATAAGATACAAACAAATATTCATATTGCCACACTTTTAATTTGCTGTTGGCCTAATTTTAGTAAACTAGTATTTAACTGCGTTCAAAACAAATTGTATTTAAATTGTGTTTGATGTATTTTTCAATAAAAATGGTAAATTTTTGCATTGATATTACGAGCAACTCTTGAAAAACAAGAATAAATAGTTTCTTTTTAAGGAAAAGCTTCCTATTTTTCAAAAAAACGTAAATGGAGTTGTGGCATTTTCATACCTAAGGATAACTCTTCTACCTTTGGTCGTCTATAATGATGAATAAAAAAGACTATTCCTAAAAACAAATAACACCAATCGATAGAGAATTTTATTTAGTTTGAAAAATGAACTCGGTAAACGAGATGGAGGTTTTAATTCGGTCACAATTTCAATTCGAAGCAGCGCACGTCGCGTTTTTCCAATATCTCGCCATGTTTTTGAGGTCGCCGTTAGCCCCCACATGACGTCATGACGCAGCAGCTGATCGACATGCGCAGAACGGTTCAAAACTCGTCCAGCTGAGTATCACACCTTATTCAATAGTATATTGATATTCCTTCCACCATGCTCTAGGTTATTTTAAAGGGTTGGCAACATTGTGTGAAACCTTCTCTCGCTCTCTCTCTTTTCCTTCCTTTCTCTTTCTCTCTCTGTTGACACTTTAGTGTTTACGTTTACAAAAGTTTGTGTTCATTATGATAACTCCCTGCCGGTATTGAATTTTACTGAGTAAATCAATACCTAAAAACTAAGTTGTAGCTAATATTCCATATTGCATTGAGAGTTAGAATGCAGGATCACAGTTTAATATTATCTATTTTGTGCATAGCAGTTTTGTTTGCATTTATTCAGTGTCTTGAAGAAGAAAGTTGTTACTCTTATGCTGGTGGAAATATTTATCCACATGGAGTGGGAAATAGTGTTGAACATAAACTTCAATTTACCAAAGCCGTCAGTAAGTTTAATTAAGTATAAGGCTTATTTTCTCTCTCCTCAACTGTGTCCTAAAGGCCAGGCCCGGCGACAGGCTTTTTGGACCCCTGTGCAATCTACAACTCCGGGCCCTAAAACCTGGTGACCTTTTTGATTATTTTTTTTGTTATTTGTTCCACCTGTTTTTGGACCCCTTTTCTGCTTTTTTGGGCCCTTTTTCAGTGTTTCCGGGCCCCCTACGAGGCCGGGCCCCTATGCATTTGCCCCCCCTGTCACCGGCCCTGCTATATATAGGCTGTTTAAGCCACCAAAACCATCTTTGAGCTTGGTCAAAAATAATTTTTACAGTCTTTTTGTCTGGGCCAGTATATTAGTATAGTAGGTATTTAAGAATTTGACAATTTAAAGGGGCGTATTAGAATTTACGGGCCCTGTACATGCTATTTTATTGACAACATCAGATCTCTAAACAATTACTCAACAGTGTTTTCAAATGCAATGAGTCAAATTTACTTTTGGCCAGTGCTAGAATGAACGATATAGCGCAGACAACCGCTCAAGAGCTCAAGACAAGAATCAAGATCTCAAGAGAATAATAAATAATCAGTACTCCCATAAGGCCTGTGGAGTAAGGTAAACAACCCAAATTCCGGTCGCCTGCCTAATACCAGTTGCTGGTCGTCACTGCTCAATCAGTTAAACATCATAAAATCTTAGACGGTCCTATTTGGTAATGTCTTAAGCTAACGTAAACAGCGAGTTTCGATCTACCATAGAGTATAAAAACTTTTAAAATCAGCTGACGCAACAATCATTCAGAAAGCTATGAAGAGTAAGTCATTTCCGTCGGATGACTGCTGCTTTCTTGTGCGAATCCATTAGAAGCGAAGTAAGTTAAATAAGCTTCTAAATGCTAAATAATACTAATTATGTCTAACAAAAAGTTTTAGCTTCAAAACAATTAGTTTAATTATTTACATAAATAAAATTAAGGTTTTAAATTATTTTAACCCTTAAATATTTGCGACCGTAATTGGGAAGGTAATTTTTACGTTTTTCCTAATTACGGTCGATACTAATAGCTGCGATCGTAATTAGGATTTAATTCTTTCTAATTACGGTTATTGATAATTGTTAAGTTTATTCTTTACAAATTCATTACAGTAATTGTTGTTTCATTTTGATTTGTCCTTTGAGGACAAAACTCATTACCTTTTGGATACTTACGTGTTTTATCGACTACACCCGCATTTCGTTATATAAAGTAATCAAATAAAAACTAACACAACTGAACGACACTAAATTCTTTAATGATGAAATTATAAACTTAAGACATAAAATTTGTGTTGTTGGCTCATCTGCGTCGGAAGGAGTAGGGTAGAGATGTTGCAAATATTAGACTTAGCGGCGGAGGGGAATCACATTGCTTTGAGGACACAAAAATTGATTATTTCTTCAACTAGGCCCTTCTACTTTTAATAGACGGCTCTGCAATCTGATACAAAAATTTGCCTTAAGTTATATATGGGTGAATCTCATAAAATGTAATAACTTAAGTCCCAGCCAATTTTAAGTGAATATAAATAAATTATTTTCAATAAAACTATGTTAATTCATTCACCTCAACCCTTTTCATTCATCCCATAACTACTTAAGACTATAAGCTGTATAATGTATTTAATTAATCAAGTTTACTTCAAGAAAATACAATTCGGTAATGTGTCACTGTACCATTGTCTGCTAGTTCACTTCAAAACAGAACTCACAATATCGAATAAAAAGTTTAATAACTTCATCGATTTAATAGCTCGATTCAGCAACTCAGCAAAACCAAAGACCTACAAATGAAATAGAACTCGTTTCGGGAGTAATATCGGCTTTTTTAACGGTCCCCAGCCTGCCCAATGAATAGGCTACTAAAAATAAAATGCCGCCAAAACCCAACTCGTAGACCTTTAGCGGGAACGAAACAGTGGCAGTCCAGTTTTAGATAGTGCAGTATAGATTGGGTGACAGCAATTTTTATCAATATACATTGATTTTTATTTTAAAATAAATATTTTCTGCTCAGAAACATTTAGTACCTTAATTGTTTAACATTCAGGTAACGCAATTTTTAACGAAATTTTAAGAGTGACATTGTTTAAAACTTAGTTTGACTTAAGTTTGTTGTTACACAAACATAACCTCAATTTCCCAAGTTCTCATTATGCCGTGTTCCGATGATATAACGTATAACATCTGGAAATTACCATCCTGTAACGATCATTCCAGTAACGTTACAGGAGAGGTAAAGTGTGATAAATAAGTAATATCAGTAATAGTAATGGCAATAAATAATTGTATTTATCAAATCAATTTAAAAAATTTAACTCATAAATCTCGATAGCCTTATTTTATTTCAATTTTCAACAAAATGGTGACATCTTTACCTCTCCAGTAACTTACTGAAATGAGCGTTACTGGATGGTAATATTGTTATTATATTATTATCACCATAAATTTGTTATTTCACTATATTTAATTAATGATTAATTAATCATTGTCTTCTTTACATTAAACAGTTGATTAGCCTATTAACATATTTTATTGTTGTTTTTGTTCATTTTAAAAGCGTTACCAGATTGTATCTGTTCCATTTAAAAAAAAGGAAAAAAAACAATAAATGAAAAAATCTGCTGGTGTAAAAATTAATTTTCTACAGTATAAAGTTTAATTTGGTCATAAAAAAATTATTTATTTTATTTTTTTCCATTTTTTTCACTTAAAATTGGTACATTTTGTGAGATCTACCCATATATAGTTAAAAACATATAAAATACAATCAATAACATGTTTACATGTGATTTAAAACTTGGTTTTCTTTTTCCTTAGGTACTTATTGTCAACAAACCTCTAGTAGCTAGCATGTTTTACGTAACAAAATAATTGAGCTATCCAAGCTTTTATTTAAATTATTCATGATTTCGAGCATACTTTTACTCAAACATAATACTAAGGAACGAAAGATTAAAATCAAAGTTTTTGAATCATAGAAGATAGAATCAAACACGTTCTACTGCAATAAATCATCAGTAGCTTTAGCGTCATGCATCGAAACACCATGGCAATAGAGATTTCACTATTTTATTTTTATCCATATTCGAACCACTGCAAATCTGTAGGTTATGGTAAAGGTTTATCTTGGCTCATCATATATTGTATTTCGCTACGTAATGCACACGTCAGTCAACATATACCTTTAAATTAAATCAATTTTACTTTGAAAATTAATTTATAAAACGTTCTGGCCAAATACATAAATACATAAAAATGTCCTAAAATCTCATATATATATATATATATATAAGTGCTGAAAGAAATTATTTACATCAAACTAAACTTTGCCACTCGATTCCCTTTAATATTTCATAATTCTTCGATACCAGACATATCGCTATCCTCGCTGGTTCCATCGTCGTCAGTGCTGCTGTCAACATTCACTATGAACTGCTCCGTGATATTATCAGTGGCTGGTTCTTTTGCGGCGTATTCGTCCTCCACTTTTTTGACGTGTTGGCACCTTGACTTCCAATCGTCTGCTGTGATTGAGGCGAATTTCTCTTCGCACAACTTTTGTACATCAGGAAATTTAAAAGTGGTATTGTGGGAAGCAACGTAGTTTTTAACTTCGGCCCAAATCATCTCCATTGGATTTAAATCCGGATGATAAGGTGGAAGACACAGGACACAGTGACCTTTTTTTCTTTTTCTAGAATCTCATCCAGTACATATTTTACAAATCGAGGTTTGTGTTCAGGGCCGCGACAAGGGCCATGCGAAACATGCGGCCACATGGGGCGCCGACTGGGAGAGAGCGCCACCGAAGCCGAAGGTGTTGAGTCCCCAAAGGCGTCCGGGTAGTATTTTACAATTTAGTTTAACGTGCAAAATATTCATCTTGGAGGCGTTTTCCGGCGCCCGTGGAGCATTTTCAAACCGTTAAAGAGCTAAATTAATGTTTTGTGGTGTTTGCCGACTTCAGCCAGAGAGTCTTTCAAAATTGCTCAACTTGCCAAACTTTAATCTTTATGGCGTTCTCCAACTACCGGGGCTCGTGGAGCATTTTAAAATGGTACAAAATGTAAATCATGTAATTTGGCGAGTTTTGTTGGCTCCCCGGGGAGCATTTACAAATCGTTCAACACGCTAAACGTAATCGAGTTCTCGCCATTCTGGAGGTGTTAGCCGGCCCCGGCGACCGGAGCCCTTTTGAAATGAGTCATTGTGTGTAATGTGAGTTTAGGAGGCGTTTGCCGGCGCCGCGCCGATGGTAGAGTTTCAAACTATTCAAAGAGCAAAATGCTTTTTTTGTTGGAGCATACTGACACCCGTGGAGTCTTTTACAAGTGTTCAATTATTATTTTCAAATAGCTCAAAATGTAAATTGTTGGGTATGTGAATTGTAGCTGCAATAATGAACGAAATGGCTGTCAATTTGATATGAATGGGTGAAGTAAATGACTTCTATTTTCACCACAGTTTCGTTTTAGCAATACCTTTAAAATCAAATTAAATTTGCAATTTGGTTTGCAAAATAAGTTTCAAGATTCAAAACCAAGACCTGGGGAACTAGAAACTCAAACTCAGCCCTCGTCTTGGGAACTTTGGCAAGTCGAGAGGTTTAGATGGGCCAAGCAACGAACAACTGTGGCATTTTTTAGCCGTTTAGTGTTCTTCCTTAGGTTGGTCTAATTTGACTGGGCTCTGATGTTAATTTTTTTTAAAGTTGAAGCAAGAATCGCCGATTAACGGTGTGCCTGTCCTTACCTAAAGATAATTTTATTTGACTTAATGTATCCAGCAATACAAAACCGCATACATCAATATAAAACGTTTTAATATGTGATGAATAAAATTCAATACAGTAATTTCAAAATATTCTTTCCAATTTCGCAAATGATGGCTTTAACCACCCTGAGGGGTGGTGGGTAACTGATAACAACGAATAGTGGTCTGTATTCATTGCTGATACATGCGTCTAGTGAAAGGGGCGCCAATGTAGGCTCTCGCATGTCCCAGAAAAATCCCTTGTCGCGGCCCTGTTTGTGTTCCACGATTAATTTATAGAGTTGGGGTTTCAACATTGTCGGATCGAATGAAATGTTACGTTCGGTGAGCAACTTGATCATTTTATCTTTCCTACTATTGGAAAGATAGTAGGAGTCTCAATGACTCTCTTAACAGTTTGGCAGTTGGCAGCCTTTTCTCTGTTATATAGAAATCGTACACTAACCTCCGGACGACACATTCAGCAAAATTATCTAGCCCCGTTATGGGTTTTTCCCTATTTCTTTTTTTATTAGGTGTTTCAAAAGATTTGGGAATTTCTTCACTTACTTTGATTGACTCCAACTCCTTGTTGATTCTCGAAATTGTGCGTTTGGAGACTCCTGTAGCCGCTGCGGTCCGCTCTCGGGCCTTCTGCATTGGAATTGTCACTCCATTCGCACTCTCTTCTCTCATAAATTTATAAACGTTGGAAACGATTTCCCTACTCTGGCTAGTCAATACCTTCCCCCCAGTCCCTAACTTAGATCTAAAATCTGCCATTTTCAGTCACAATAAAATAAAATTAACAACACTCTGACTCACACCACTTGTACAACTGACGTCTGACGACTGACTGATGAAGACCAAGTATTTTGGAATTCGTGAATTTTGTCATAATAGTATCGTCCCCTATTAGTCATCGTTTTGGGCCGCCAACCCCGTGAGTCAGCAGCGGAATGTTAGCAGAAAGGTCTTTGCTCGGCTTCCACCCACCCCCCGCCTACAATGCCTGCGCTGCCGCGCCAGGCTCGAAGTGCCAGCTTAGCTGTGACTAGCTGTAACTACGTGCGAGCTGCCGAATGCACACAGGCAGGCTAGTACACTGTCGGCCGCCGCCACTCCTACTCCCTTCTTCTCCCAGCTTACCCAGCCCCATGCGCGGACTGGGCCTCAAGAATTGGCGCCAGTTATATCCTTTTGTATAGGGGAGGGGCCACGTTTTCTTTTAATTTTAAATTCATTATGGCATATTGTTAACCATGTGGGCTATCAAAAAGGACATAGGCCCAGAAAAAAAATTGTACACAATATGGGGAAAAATATTTAAACTAAAACTTGAGAAACAAAAAAATTAGTGAGTCAAAGGGTTAAAGTCTCTATTTTGTAAGAAGTTTTTCTATTTTTCCTTTTTCTAATTTTGCTAATTAATTAAGTCTAACTACTTACATGATATTTCTTGTTCAATAGAGGTAGTAGAGGTAGGTGCTAATTATAAATTCATAATGTCAAAAAGTATATGAGAATAAAATGTAGGTACTTAGGCCTAGCTTAGATTAAGTTAATAATGGAGTTTCAACTTTTGCCGCTAATGATTTATTTATTAAGAAGTGAAAGACGTCACTCCATGGAGTTACAGTTTTTGATCACTAAAATATTCCGTTTTTGAATTGCATTTTTTGATAATAGACCTAAGCTTTAACTCAAGGCTAATTGAATTGACGTTTCAGCCTTACTTTAGACCGAGGCCACTACAAGCCAAGACTGGCCAAAAAATCTTAAAAAAAGCTAAATAAATATGGAGTTACGACCTTTGCTGATTTGGGTGACGATAAGTTTCTCAGATAAATGACTGTAGGCCCAGGGCCTATGTAACATTTTTTAACTGTGATAATCATATTTTTAGGGCCCAAGCTTACTGTTTTTTAGTAAATTTCCCCAATTGTGAAAGAGCTACTTCCAAAGGTCTCATGGTAAGACCCAAGCCCAGAACCATTATAACTTTTTGTTTTGGGGCGGGGGCCTCCAGATGCCATAAACACCAGGGTGTCTACCACTCGGAATCGAGGAAAAAGTCGAGAACATTTTGGCTTTCCATAAGCTCAGGAATAGTTGGGAAAAATTACTCCTAATACAGAATTTCTGGGGAAATGCTTTCCTTAATCGTATATGTTATGTACCTGGTGGACCGAGCCTTGCTCTGTATTATTTTGTGTTTACCATTTCATCCAGTTACGGTACTATAAAACATTTCAGAGTCATAATACTTATTAATACACTGTTTCTATTACTCCATGCCATAGGTGGGAAAGTTAGTCAACAATTCTAACTAGTTAGAAGTTATTAGTTAATTAGTTCAAAAAGTAAATGATAGAAGTTATTAGTTGGTTAAAAAATTAACTGATAGAAAGTAAAGTTAGTTTTCGGAGAAGTTTGCTGCTGGGGAGCTGTTTTAAATGATTTTGTATGAAATGAAATAAGGACATATAATATAACTAATTATAATAATATAATATAATATTATAATATAGGGGAGTGTGGGGCAGTTTCATACAGGGGCACTTTCATACAGTCTAAATTTCCCGCCTTACAGAAGAGCAGGAAACAAATCATTCATACCACCTATAGGCCTCATCATGTACTACTGCCTATAAAAGTTTCAATTCTGTAGTGTATTTCAATTGGGAGATCAGCCATTCCACGAGTAACGGGTGTTACACCAGACAACAAAAAATTCAAGTAAAAATCAAAAATTTTTTTTTATGTATCAATCATGCCTGAGGATACTTAATATCTAACTCTTTAAGAGTATCATAGAGTAAGATTGTTACTAGCAAACTAACCATGAAAAATAGTGCAAAAAATAGGGAAACGGGTGTTACAGTGAATGACCCTGCTATCTGAGGTGTCAGTGATTCTCTTCAAAACTCTGTGAATTGAAATAAGGTAGAATTTTGAAAAAAATTACATAACAATTTTAAATTTCAGGCTTTAAATTGATGTATAAAAATATTTAATTCAAACATTATTCTCAGATTTATGAGCAAATATTTCTGGTAACGGGTGTTACGTGTGTGAAAAAACCATGTATATTTCCCAAGATAATGAGTTTTGGAGATAAAAAATATAACAACATGATTTGTTAACACTTCTATATTGCATAGAAATTTCCGATACATCAAAAAACTTAAATTAACTTACAAAAAATATAACTTAAGGGGAGCATTTGCGGAGTTACTGTAAAAGCCTTGGGAGGCCCTATCCTAATAAATACCCCCGTTGCAGCAGACCTGCATACTCAGCGAATTTCAAATTCAAAACAACATATTTCAATCAAACATAGCAAGATTTGACATGTTTTGGTAAGCTCCATAAGAATAACATGGGGAATGAGTTTGCAGGTTTGCTGCTACATGTATATTAAAACTGGGTGGTTTTAATTCAATATTTAGTAGATCTGAACTAGAAGAAGCTATTTACCAAGTTTTAACAAGATATGTTGAGAAATAACCGAGATATAGAATTTTACTTATTTCCCATAAGGTTAACATTGGGACAACGTACTGTGTTTATCACTTTCAATATCTCGGTAACCAATGGACATAGAGCAGTCATTCAAAATACAAAATTGTTTGTTATTTTGAGCTGAATTCAATGGTGCCCACAAAAATTCGATAAATTTTATTTTTCTATGTAAAAAACTCAAAAAACCCATTTTTGGGGGGGGTTTATTCCCCTTTACCCCCCCTTCCGGTGGTCCGATCTAGCTGGTTCACGAAATCGTCCAATTGATCCACGAAATTGGTCCACTTTACAGGTCCGTACCAAATTTCATAAAGATCGGACCATTTTTGCGGCCGCTATCGTGCTAACAGACACATAGAAATATATATATATATATAGATATATATATATACAGATATATATATATATTTATATAAAAATTAAAACGAATGGTGTTTTAGCGAATTTCCTTAAAGGAATAAGCTATTACCGTAGGTCTCATGGTAAGACCTAAGCCCGAGACCATGTTAACTTTTCATTTTGGGGCCATCAGAAGCAAAAAACACTATTCGTTTGAATTTTTATATATATATATACATTGTACCTATGTTATCCTTATGGGAAATAAAAATAATTCTATATATCGCTTATTTCGCAACATATCATAGTATAACTGGATTTGTGGCTTGATATTGTTGAGATATACTGTACTAGGGCCTATAACCCCCAATTTTCAAATTTACGTGTCAGCAAACCTGCATACTCCATTGTTCGTATTATTCTTATGAAGGTGAGTATGCAGGTTTGCTGACACGTAAATGTGAAAATTGGGAATTATAGGCCCTAGTACAGTATATCTCAACAATATCAAGCCACAAATCCAGTTATACTATGATATGTTGCCAAATAAGCGATGTATAGAATTTTTTTTATTTCCCATAAGGATAACATAGGTACAATGTAAGGGGCGTTTACCGCCTCTATTATCTCGGTGACCAACAGACATAAAGCAATGATTCAGGATACTAAATTGTTTGGTTTTTTAAGTTGAATTTAATGGTGCCCACCAAAATTAAATAATTTTTATTTTCATACATTAAAAACTAAAAAAAAACAAAATTTTGCTCATTTTAGGGGAAAATCGTGAAAAAACCCTTATTTTTGGCGCCCTATAACTCGGTAACCGTTAGGAGTAAAAAGAAAATGTACCACATCATTTTGTAGCAAATTTAATAAGCTTTATTTTGTACATTAAAAGTTTTCACCTTCGATCAACGGTTCTTGAGATTTTTACGAAAAACCAAAAAAAGTACCCTGTTTCCAACAATTGCCACTAGAGCTCGCCACATATTTTCCAGGACTTTTGGTATTTTCATCCTTAGGTACTTCTAAATAAGTGTGCAAAGTTTCAAAATTAACGGAATTTTTTCCAGGTTGGGCCATTTTTTAAAGTTTTTTGACTGGACTATTAAGATATTTTACTTTAAAAAAATGTCTGTTAAATTAGCAAAAATAATTTTGACACTGAGGCTCATTTTGTCATGGAATGGATTTAACATTTACTGGAATCCGAGAAAAAAGTTTTTTATGACTATCTGGGAAAAGGGAGGTAAAAGTAATTTTTTTTATTTTTGCTGTTATTTATGCATTATTAGACAGCTCAATGTTTTGGACTACGTATACACTAACTGTAGATCTCCAATTCTAACTTATAAAAAAGTTATATGGTAATTTATATCATAACCACACTTGGGGCACTTTCATTCATTGAAACGGGGCAGTTTCATACATTATTTGTCTTTACTATTTATCAATATTGAATAATTTATCTTTATAAAAATACTTAATGAAGTATCAGCTTACATAGTTAAACTCAAAACATTAATTTTTTAAGTTTTCTTTAGGGTGACAAATGGCGAGATATTACAGCAAATTAACTAATAAAGCTAACGCAGATGAAAATGTTTTCTCAGTTAATTTTACGTCTAACCTTCATTAATAGTAAGTTTTAGGGCTGTTGATTTGCAAGAAATTGTACCAAAACTTACAGTTTGGAGCAAGACTTCATACAGCTCTATTTTTCTGTTAATATTTTAACAAGTAACATTGTGTAACCCTAATTTTAAGCCTAATTATTGTTAGTATTAAGTTTTTAAACAGCTTAAAACAACAAACATAAGTTTTAATGTTATTTGTTTGATTATTTTCCCTTTGTATGAATCTACCCCAATGAAGTATGAAACTGCCCCAATTTGGGGTAGTTTCATACAAAGTGCAGTGTTTTGGTAAAAAAATATTTTGTTCTTTTGTATGAGAGATAAATTAATTTAAAAACTTTCATGATAATGTTTAGATGCCATGCAATATTAAATTAAAATTTCAGAACATTTCGTTTGGAAATAGATGCGATTTTGTATGAACCTGCCCCACTCTCCCCTATAATATATCATAATTATAACTATTGACCTTAATAACTTATTAAAACTATTACTACACAACAAAATTATTTAACCAACTAAACTATAATACAACCAACTAAACACTAAGAAAGCTTAAGTCATGTATCACGGGTTGCTACCTCAGAAAAAATACTTCACACGTGTTAGAGAATGAACATCAATTGAAGACAATGTTTTGAGATGACAAATTACCAAACATTCCCCCTTCCCATCCCTCAGTGCTTGCAGTGTTGTTATTGGCTGCCACTGTATACCAAAGTAACCGGACTTTCCCCAACCGCCGCGTTGTTTGTCAACAAGGGTGCTGACCCTCTCTTTGCTGCCCGCACGGCCGCATGCAACCCTCACTGAACGCGTAAAAAAAACCCAATCGTGTATTTGAGGTACTTTCGCCCATCCAAAAATCTAGCTATTTAAACTCCAAAACTACTAACGAGTATATTATCTATTCGTTAGTTAGAATCTAACTGCGTAGAAGTTATTTCCAGTACTTTTAAAAAATTAAAGAATATGTTAGAAGGTAGCTGCAAAAACAAACGAATATCGCAAATCGTTAGAATTTCTATTCGTTATTCCCAAGTATGCTCCATGCAATCTTTATCCCACAAGTGGTATTTCTCCAAGATAACTGTAGTTTGCAAACAGCTGTTATGATTCCTTTATTTTTTTTGCATTTTCATCTTTAATTCATTGCTGACATGGCAACTTACAAGGTCCAATGTTAAATTTTAATTTATTTGAAAATCCTTTTTTTATGTTATTAAATTTTCTCTGGCCAAGTAACCTGTATAGTATATGTTTTTGAGTCAGAAATTAGTTATTTCCAAACTTTGAAGGAAATCCTCGAAGCTGTCTTCTAGATTATTGTGCAATCAAGTATTCAAACAAACCTGCTCATATGAGAATATATCTTCATTAAGGTTCTATTTATTAAAGAAAGTTTGCATCCAGCGAAATTTAGCTATTGATAGGCCTATTAATATGAGTAAATTTTCAGTGAAGGTTATTCTAGTACTTCATGTTTTGTTATCGTTTTCAGTCTCGAAACCAGCTCCAGCTTGGGAAGGAACTGCCGTAGTAAACGGAGAGCTTAAAGCTCTTAAACTGTCGGATTTTCTTGGAAAATATTTGGTTTTCTTCTTCTATCCGTTAGACTTGTGAGTATCTTTCATGGTTTATCGCTGTACTTAATTAACTTAACAGCAAATTATTGATAGTATAAGAGAGGCTATTCAATTCAATTCAGATAATCTTTATTCATAAAATACATGATGTATATATTGAATTGCGTCAGAGAACTAACCTAAGTCAAGATATATATTAAAATACAGATATATGAATTAAACTAAAATTTCACAATAGTACATACATCAGGGGGTGGAAAAGTACTCATTTAATGAATATAATGCTCTGCTTATTAGGTATTGGGATGATGGTATTGGAAATGATATCTAAGATGGCGCGGGTTAATAAAGTCGCGGTTTCAGCTCACGTCAAAAATAGAGTTTTATTAAATATAAAGTGTGTAAAATGCAAAAAAATTGTTCGTAACGGTATTCCCTGTGACAATTGTGACTTATGGAACCATTTTACATGTGTCAACGTTGATGAAAAGCAATTACCCGACGAAAACAGTGAGTGGTGCTGCCCATCTTGTAATGACGACTCCAACATATAGTACCTACAGTGCAATTAGACTTTTTGGTCAACTTTCAAAAACACAGGAGAAAACCACTTGGAACATGCAGGGGACACTCCTCAAACTTCAAAACCAAAAGTCCCAAAAAATCCCGTGACGGATTTTCCGCCATTTTGAATTTGTGTAGTACATTTCCATTTTGGACAATGCTAAACGTATTTTTTAACTTACAGACGTGGGAATGGTGTTATTTTATTCAAAATTAAATTCTGAACATTTTGAATACAATTATGTACAAGCCATTGCGCGATATTAACACTAAATATCACATCGAAATTAATTTTTTAAAGTTTTTTTGTCACATTTTAAAATAAATCACGATACATTTTTTCTACATTTACTGTAGGAAAATATTATTTGAATTAATATTGTAGCGCAAAAAATTCTCTATAAAATCCATATATAACAATTGTTGTTAGGTGAAACAGTCATCAAGAAATTTAACATTCATTGAAGGAGAACGAAAGTGCATTTTTCATTCATTGTACAGCAATATTAGCTCCAAGGCTAACCTAACCTTACCTTCCAAAATAGCATTGAAAAAATGTTAGGGGACACTCCTTAAGCTTCAAAACCAAAAGTCTCAAAAAATCCCTTGATGAGTTTTCCGCCATTTGAGAAAGAGGCAGCCATTTTGAATTCATGCAGTTCATTTATATTTTGGACAATTCTAAACGTACTTTTTAACTTACAGACCTGGGAATGGAGTCACTTTATTCAAAATTATATTCTGTATTTTTTAATTTAATAATCTACACGTTATTTCACGATAATAATACTGTATATTACATAAAAATATATTTTTTAATTTTTTTTCACTTTTTAAAATTAATTACGATAAATTTTTTGTACATTTGCTATAGGAAAATTTTATTTCAATTAAAGTTGTAGTGAAAGAAATTCTCTACAGAATTCATATAATATACCAGTTGTTGTTAGGTGTAACTGATATGAATAAATTCAACATTTATCGTAGGTGATCAAAAGCTCATTCTTCATTCATTGTACAATGTACAGTAATGATAGCTCTCAGGCTAAACTTATCTTACCATTCAAAATAATAGTGAAAACACGTTTGAGACTTGCGCAGGACATTTTCAATGCTTTAAAATAAACCCCGTGGCGAGTTTTCCGCCATTCAAAAAACACCTCTGCTATATTGGACTCTTGAAAATTTCTAGTAAAACTGCAATTAAGAAGAAGGGATAGATCCAGAGTATTCACTATGATTTAAATTTATAACGAAATAAATTTTACACAAATAAAATTAAGTTTTTTATGGTCATCTAATGGTATAAGGCTTGGTTTACATGTTTTTTCAGTGACAAACTTATTACCCTGTCGTAAATTTTCCTCTAATTTAAACCACTAACAATTAATGCTAAATAACCTTTACTGTTTAGAAATCGCAATTCGCAATTATATTCTCAACAAAATGTACTACTGCTCGATAACCAATTTATTTTGAGCTCATCGTATACTACTAAATATCAAGGACTAGTCTAATAATGTAATAATAATTTTCTAATGTAAATTATTTGATAAGGAGAACATAACATAATGAAATTGTGGTTTGGATCCCATCACGATAAAATGTAGTTCCCTTAGTTTACATTTGCTGTGGGGCTCCTGTCTAAGGAACACTTTGGCCTTAGTCAGTAACAAGGCTACAAGATCGCTCCTTAATCATCCTACACTCACCCTTCACTCATATTCCGGTTAAAATAAGCAGCCAGTGCTGCGTCCCGGTCCTATGAGGTATTAAAGGTATTAACTTCAGTTTGCTGTTAGCAGGATTGACTTAGGACTTCTTTTTTTATTTCATCTCCAAAATCATAAGTAAATGGTAATATATATTTACAAATTAGTAAAACAATGATTTAAAATATTATTTTAATTTTTCCTTTATTAGCGAATTTCCCCTATAGGGAAGAAGCTATTACCATAGGTCTCATGGTAAGACCTAAGCCCGGGACCACTATAACTTTTCGTTTTGGGGCCCCCAGAAGCAAAAAACACTATTCGTTCGAATTTATATATATATATGTCTGTTAGCACGATAGCGGCCGCAAAAATGGTCTGATCTTTATGAAATTTGGTACGGACATGTAAAGTGGTAATCAATTGGACGAGTTCGTGAACCAGCCCGATCGGACCACCGTAAGGGGGGGTAAAGGGGGATAAACCCTCCCAAAATTGGGTTTTTTGAGTTTTTTACATAGAAAAATAAAATTTATCGAATTTTTGTGGGCACCATTGAATTCAGCTCAAAAAAACAAACAATTTAGTATTTTGAAACACTGCTCTATGTCCATTGGTTACCGAGATATTGAAAGTGGTAAACACAGTACGTTGTCCCAATGTTAACCTTATGGGAAATAAGTAAAATTATAGAATTTTACTTATTTCCCATAAGGTTAACATGTTATGTTATGTTATGTTATGTTGAGAGATAAGCGAGATATAGATCTCGCTTATCTCTCAACATATCTCGATAAAACTTGGTAAAAAGCTTCTTCTAGTTCAGATCTACTAAATATTGAATTAAAACCACCCAGTTTTAATATACCTGTAGCAGCACACCTGCATACTCATTCCCCATGTTATTCTTATGGAGCTTACAAAAACATGTCAAATCTCGCTATGTTGGATTGAAATATGTTGTTTTGCATTTGAAATTCGCTGAGTATGCAGGTCTGCTGCAAGGGGGGTATTTTTAATATTTGGAATACAAAAATATTTTGCAGGTTATGAATGGTGATACCCTTTTTAGGATAAGTCACATAAATTTGCTAATTATTTTAGTAGTTTTTCCATGACCATTAAATACCGGGATACTACAAATGGAAAATAGTACGTTGTCCAATATAAGCTTGATGTGCAATAGGCAATAAAAATGAGTCCAGCTTATATCTTAAAATTTTGTAATTTAAGTTTGTACTTGGCTTATAGTTTCTTTAAAATTACCAATTTTTCCATGTCATTAAGCCTTCGTATTCAAATCTTCTCGGAAAGCATATTAAAAACTGACTGGATTTTTTAGGTAAAAACTATTTATTAAACATGATAAAATTTCAGTTTTGGAAAGAACATATTTTTCTTTACTTAAATCATATAAAAATATAAGTATGATAGGTCTTGGTAAGCTCATGAAAAAGTTATTTTTGAAGGAATTATCACAAATATACGGGGTTCTGCAACTTTTTTTGGGAGTTTGCCTACACCTTTATTTTAGACCAATTTTTATGAATGTGGTGTTAAATTACTAGAAATTTTACCAATATTTCCTGAATGTTGTTCATTTTCCTTTAGGTAAAAAAGCGTTGGCTCATTGGGCATGTATGCTACACACAAATTTACATGTATTTCTTATGGAAGGGATATTCGTATAAATATTAATAAACTTAGTACTTACCTTGTAAATGGTTGGACCTAAATAGACATATACTTTTCATTAGGGTTCATAGCCTCTGGATTGTTTTTTGACATTATTCAATTAATTAAGGCTTACCTTACGATCCAATAATATGTTTTTTGGAGACCTAGGTTTCAGCATCGAAACACTATCGTCAGTCCTTAGGAGAATAAGGACTGATGATAGTGTTTCAACGCTGAAACCTCTCCAAAAAATTTATTCTTGGATCGTAAGGCGTAAGCCTTAATTAATTGAATATACTTTTCCTTCAGAAAATTTAATTTTCTTTAATTTTCCCATTTAATAGGGAGTAATAAAAATTGATAGTTTTCAAAAATTTACCAAAAACCAAAAAATGGTTCCTTCAGACCCTCTTCCCCCCGCTCAAGGGCTACGTACGGGAACTTTTGATATGTTCACCTCCTAACCAGTCCAAACAAAGCTGCAAAGTCAAAAGTTGTGCTCCAAAAATTTCCCTCTATAACTTTTCGTTGCCTGGACTAAAATTGAAACTTTCATGTAGGCAATATTTTTAATAATTTGATGTTAATAATAATTGGATTGCAGTATTTTTAATCGGTGAAAGTTAAGTACTAATAAATGTTATATATTTAATAATGTGTAAAATTCATAAGAGTGTTCTTGATTTTTCGAAAAAAACTATAACTTTTTTCACTTTATTGCTTTTTCTGTCCCCGGAGTAGCTTTATACCATAAAATTATCATAAAAACTATACTTTTCTTGTAGATAACTTATTTTTGAACAAGATGAAATCAAATTCAATACTCTGGGTCATTTAGTTTTGATTTTATTGTAGTTTTACTAGAAGCTTACACAAATCCAATAACCGACGCAACACCGGCCGCTCGCATTTAAATTTCATTTTTCCTTTGTCCCCGGAGTAGCTTTAGAGAACCAATTTAATACTGAACAGTAGTAAATTTGATCAAAATTTTATTGAGTTATTTTTAATCGTTGAAAGTCAAGTAATAATAAATGCTATACATTTAAAAATGGGGCAAGTTTATAAGAGTGTACTTGTTTTTTTCGGAAAAAACTATAACTTTTTTCACTTTATCGTGTCTAATCTATGCTTTGTACTAATAAATTACCATAAAAACTATACTTTGTAGACAATTTATTTTTGAACAAAATGAAATCAAATTCAATACTCTGGGTCATTTGGTTTTGACTTTATTGTAGTTTTACTAGAATCCAATAACCGACGCAACACCGGCCGCTCGCGTTTAAACTTCATTTTTCTTTTGTCCCCGGAGTAGCTTTAGATAACCAATTTAATAGTGAACAGTAGTACATTTTGTTTACAATTTTATTGAGATATTTTTAATCGGTGAAAGTTGAGTATTTAAGTGTTATACATTTGAAAATGGACAAACTTGATTTTTCTGAAAAAAACTATAACTTTTTCCACTTTATCGTGTCTAAACTATGCTTTGTACTAATAAATTACCATAAAAACTATACTTTCCTTGTAGAAAATTTATTTTTTTACAAAATGAAATCAAATTCAATACTCTGGGTCATTTGGTTTTGTCGTTAATGTAGTTTTATTAGAAGATTACAAAAATCCAATATGGCGAAGGTTTTTTTCAAGATGGCGGAAAACCCGTCCAGGATTTTTTGGGACTTTGGTTTCCAAAGCAAGGGAGGTGTCCTGCACATATTCCAGGCAAATTTCTTCTGTGTTTTTGAATGTTGACCTAAGGCCTGTTACTAATGGGTGATGCAACAACTAAGGACCGTGTTTCACCAACAGACGATCTTTTGAAATCTCTAAAAGAAGAGAATAAGTTGTTATCTGAAGAAATCAAAAGACTCAGAAAGTGTTGTGAGGAAAGTGACCTTGAACTGTGTAAAAGACTACAGCAAGTTAGTGATACTTCAGATAAAGGCGTTGGGCCTATTACTGATGCAAGTTGGCCTCCACTCCGACCCAACCCTTTTTTAAAGCAACAAGCGCAGATGTAGCTTGGCTTTTACCTCCTAAGGCTGAAAGTTTAATAAAATATTGAGTAATGATATATAAAGTTATGTTAAAGATGGCCTAAATTCTCATTTATTTTCATTTGAAAACAGGTTTGCTTTTACTGCTTAGGAAACAACCAGTTTAGTAAATAAAAAATATTGCATTTTATGTGATCAATAATAAGCATGAAACTCGGATAGCTGTTAGCTATTAACTTATATACTATTCAAAATACTCGACTCGAAAAAAACTCGAAACTCGTGGGTATTTTTTAAACTTGACTCGACTTCAAAAATCAATACTCGCACACCCCTAGCAAAAATTAAAGTTTCTAAAATGTAAATTAAAGGAAGCGTCAGTCCTATTGAAGATGTCTCTACAAGACTGGGTATGTTTCAATTTAAAAAAATTTCGTGAGGCTTTCCTCTGCAGGATGAATAATCTTTTAATTCACTCTCTGCACTTCGGTCTCTTACTATTTGATTCCATATAAGTGAATAAATATTAGTCCGTAATATGCTACCACTACGAATTTTTTTGCAATTAAGTAAAAAAACCAGGAGTGAAAATAATCTATGTTGTTAACAATTGAAGCAACTGAAGATGCAAAGTAGTCCTCATTCATGAATAAGGCGATTAGACTTAGGCACTAAAACGTCAGTCTGGATTGCTGCTACCCAGATTTATTTTTTCTACAATAATTCTTGTATTTCCAACTTCTTATTTACTTTTTACTTATTGACAAAGCTTGTCTATTCATTATCAAAAACTAAATGTTTTATTGTTTAATCTTCTAGATATTTATTTGTTTTAGCACATTTGTCTGCCCAACGGAAATCTTGGCGTTCAATGATCGGATTGAGGAGTTCCGCAAGATAAACACGGAGGTAGTTGGCTGCTCAGTGGACTCGCATTTCACCCACTTGGCATGGATGAACACGCCTCGCAAGGAAGGTGGCTTGGGGCCTCTGAAGATACCTCTCTTGTCCGACCTCACCCACAGGATCAGCAAAGACTACGGGGTCTACCTGGAGGACTTGGGACATACACTTAGGTAAATTTAAAAAATTGTATTTTGTATTCAATTTGAAGACTTGTGTTTTCATGCTTAGCCGGTGTTGGTTGAAGAAGTTAATCGTTAAAAGAGCATTTCTGTTCCAACAACATTAATACACTCAGTACACTCTCCTTGCTGTGTTCCCGACAATTTAACATCTGTTTGTTATCAACACAATTTAAATAATTGATCTAACAGCTGGTCTAAATGTAAAAATTGCCTTAAATATGGTTTTTTGGTTAGTAGTAAAATACAAACTTAAAATAAATCTGGTGGATTGAAAAAAGTATAATAATAATTTAAAAAGTTGTGGTTTTTGTGATTCAAAACACAAATACCGGTAATGCAAATCTTTTTCTAAGCAAACCTCCTGACATGATTGCAGTAAAACCTCACTAACTCAACTATTTGTGGACCTAGAGGTTGTCGAGTTTGGGGGTTGTCGTGTCATCCAGAACATTGGTATTTTTAATGGGTTTTAATATATAAACACATACCAGATTTGAGTTTCACATATAAATTTATTACTTACAAGAGTATTGTTACATATTGAGCAGACGATCTCTAAAGAAATGTCAAATACTCAACGCTTGAAACTAAATGTTCTGAAAAAATGATTTGTTGAAGATTTTCTGTCAGCTGTTTGAGTGTCGACTTACACAGGCTGACGAGTTAGTTATTGATTGTTGAGTTAGTGAGGTTTTACTATATTACTTTTCCTTCTTGGTGTTAATTTCCTACTAATATCACAAGTGTGAAAGTTTGTGAGTTTGTTGGCATCATCGATGTAAATAAAAATGTTTTTCATATTATGTTAGTCAGCTTTAACGTATCCATTCAGGAATACAAATGAAAGCAAATAAATCCAGTTCCAATTCGCAGATACAGAAAACAAAGCAGGAGCAATACCAGCTGTTTAAAATTATTTTTAACGTGGGCAAAGCCAAGGGAAACCTCTAGTAAGAACTTTTTTCTTCAATTGAAAAATGTTAGATGATATCACTCCAAAATAAAAATTTATTGTTCTACTAATGGTTAAGAATTCTTGGCTGCTCATGGCATCATGGAAGTTGTTAGGATGTAGTTGTTAGAATATGGCAAAATCTTACAAAGGAAGCTTCAGGATATAGGAAGGGGAAGGATAGTTTTTTTGTAAACCACAAAATGCTGTGTTTTAGAATAAGGATTAATCCTCAATTTCAATTTAGTACTCTTGTTTAGGGAGGAAAGGTTACTTTCTTAAATAGGCTATCTTGAGCAGCCACTTTACCTAAAAACACTATTAATTGTCATTATCTTGAAACTTCATAGCATATATTTTATTTGCAGAGGCTTGTTCATAATAGACTCAAAGGGAATCCTGCGGCAAATCACGATGAACGACCTGCCTGTGGGTCGCAGTGTGGATGAGACGCTGCGGTTGGTTCAGGCCTTCCAGTACACAGACCGTCACGGCGAGGTCTGTCCCGCAGGCTGGCGACCTGGGCAAGACACAGTCAGTCCACATTTTTTAATTATTTCTTTTTTTTATTTATATGCTTTAACTTCATGGTTTTCAAAAGTCACCATGTGTGTGAAAGAATTAGTAGAAGTTATCCATGTTTCGGCTGTTATGTGGAGTTATGACGGCACGTTCCAACTGCCACTTACTACAAGACCAGCTCAGACTGCTGCCAAAAATCC
This sequence comes from Flexamia atlantica, assembly GCA_035578135.1. Lineage (NCBI taxonomy): Eukaryota > Metazoa > Arthropoda > Insecta > Hemiptera > Cicadellidae > Flexamia > Flexamia atlantica. The sequence goes on along the minus strand of JAQJVK010000001.1, from coordinate 78,770,179 downwards.
AACTTATATTTAAAGCTCCATCTCAGCTTGTTTTAGCCAAGAAAAATCATAGATGTTTCAATGGACTTTTACTTGTGCTCTGTCATAAAAGTATGATACCCTTTGTATTTATTTGTTTAATACTCTATTATAATACTGAACACAAAAATAAGGGCATTATAGGCTTTAGTATACTCAAAGAATGTTAAATAAAAGTAGTTTGACAAATAGGGATCTTAAGGTGCAAGATTATTAATGATATATTATTAAACCAAATTATTGTTACAATACCATAATAATTGTTTTTTTTTTTCATTTTTTGACGCTCGTTTACTTAACAGCCTGTCAACAGTCATCTGAGCTCTGCTGAATTCTAACCAATTTTCCGTAGTCCAGGCAGCAAACTTCATACTACTCATTTTTCATTTAACCAAAATAGAGGTACCAATTAATTATAGAGGTAGTGTGTTCAGACTATGACTCCAAACACATACACGTATTAGTTTTACTTTGGAAACTGCTAACAAAAACAAATTGAATATTTGATCAGATGTTCAATAAAGAGGCTATATTAAGAAATGTTAGCTACTGAACTGTTGTTAAAAGTTATGATTACTTTTCAGTCCTCCACTAGAAGTTTGATTTAGTTTATACAAAATTGATGTTCAATCATGTTAATATCTGAGTATGTAGGTTTCCTGTAAAAGCTATATTTTTATACAAACTTAAAAAGTCAATTTTTTGTCTACATAGTGTGCTTGTGGTATGTTTTTCTGCAACCAAATTCTTAAAAAAAAATCTAAACTCAAAAACTGAGCAAATGAGTTAAGCGCAGTTGTGGATTGCGGTAATGATCAATAAACCATTTAAATTCAACCTAACAGTTAAATTATTCATTGTGAAGCTGGAGTGGAATATATAAATAATGAAATAAAATTACCTTATCCAATCACTATCTTTTATATGACAACATGTTTCGTTCCTTAGAACTTCGTCAGGTCATTGTATGCAGCCACGCTAATCAATGTTTCATTACAAGGCAAGTCAATTGATTAAACAAAATGTCATGGTCACTGTAGTTAAAAGTTGTAATATTGTGAAAAGGTTAATATTTATAAAACTTGAGCCATGCTGGCCAGCAGTAATCACACCCCAGACATAACAAAACTATTGTAGATTTAAAATATTCAATATACGAGGTACGTTCAGAAAGTAAGTTTCGTTTGAAAGTAAAAATGTTCTCAATGTATGTACAACATTATTATTATATAAATTAGAGGTGTGCGGATAGTGAATTTTTGGATCGGATCGGATTCGGATCGGATAGCTTATGTTCGGATCGGTTTCGGATCGGATAACAACAGGTTCGGATCGGATAATACCGGATTCGGATATTTACAATGCGGCGTAATGAGCAGATTTTGAAGTTTTCTCATGAGCCTAAGGTAATTGCAAGGAACTACCATATTATCCTTATGTGTAAGGTAAGGTTTGCCTTGATAGGCTTGAGTTGTTGATTGTTGTGATTTATTGTTTCTAATATAGGCCAAATGTCAATTATTAAAGTATCCGAAGGTACAACTAATTATCTGTTAAGAGTTTAGAAATTTATTGATCTCCATTAAGCATAGGCAGTATTTGATTGAATAAGCTTATTATGCCTATATCAATTTCAAGATTAGGCTACTTAAAAACTCCTTTTTCAATGCAACCTAAATTTATTTACTTTCAGACCTCTGTATTTTTTGTTCTTTTCCTTTTCTCAAATCAATAAATTATTTGATCAGTGACTAGGCCTAAGTGATTAGACAAAAGAATTAAATATAAAACTTGATTCACCAATCACTTCTTATTTGAAGAAAGCTTTACATTTTTATTTATGCATTAATGCCTGACAACCAAGATTTAGATCCACTACAAAATAATTCAGTAAAGTAATAAGTCTGAGCAGTAAACTTAACCTAAATTTCAAGATAAGTTTCAAATGTTGTAGGTTTCAGTATTAAAACTTGGTCATTAATTTAGATCAAAGGTCTATTTGTTTTAAATAATAAACAACAAGCAAACTCACTAACTATTATCATAAAGCTAAGGCGTAGGTTGTCAATTCCAGCATTATACTGTTGTTATCTAAGAATGTCCATTTTAATCACGTATTGAAAATACGGCCGGTCGGCTTTGACTCGGCTTCATTCGTCAAAGATTAATATTTCAACAAAATAAAAAGTTATTTTTGATCGTTCAAATTTTCATTTCTAGGTAGGAAATTGCTTAAATGAAAAATAAAATAATCCGGTGATTTAAAGAAACACGTCCTTTAAGTCAATTCAGTTTTTAAGCAGACGGCAGAAGTCGACATAAAAAACCAAAGTAAGATAAAGACAAACAGTGATCAGGTTCGCCAACCCTTTGGCAGCCTAAAATTATTGTAGGCTTATTACTTCATCGTATGAACAGGCCGTTTAAGATATTTACGGCCTGAAATAGTCGTACGAAACAGCAACACGACTATTTATTTAAGGGGAATTTACGGGATATTTCGTTTTGGTAACTGAAGACGACTGTGGTCACGTGGTCACTGTCGGTCATTGGCGAACTCGGATTTGTCGTGATTGCGATTTTCTCTCGTATCAATCGTCAATCGATGTTTCGTCGGTAACGGATACTGATCGAGACAGATCTAATAAAGGATGTACGATTATTTGTTAACTGATTTAATGCTACGATAGAAGAATTTATCTTAAGAAAATGATCGTTATCGCATCGGGTATTGCGCAATACTCTGATCGTATATAACGATCTCGATCTAATCACGAGTCGCAATATCATCTACCGAAATACATCGCTTGATGCATACCACTACATAATCGCATCGTATTGAGGCGTTGTCCAAGTCCAAGCCGCAATCGCAACGTCGAATTTCAAAGCGTCGTTTATGCTCCGCGATGTTATCTGCTTGTCACTACTGTTCTTTCGTTGGCAGTGACTTGTTTTGTTTGGAAGACCTTCCAAACTTTAAAATTTGATCCTTCTTTAAAATTTACCCCAAAATATGCAGTCTATCCGATAGAGTCGGATATCTGGCCAGTCTTACCGGATAGTTATAAAACCCTCGGATCGGATTCGGATATCCGATCCGATCCGAATCCGATCCGAATTTTCGGATATCCGCACACCTCTAATATAAATCTTAAAGAGCATACCTTAAACTATTTTTCTACATAGTTCCCACAATATTTAGGCACTTGTCATGTCTAGAGAGAAGCTTTTCAATCTGTGCTGAAAAGAATTCTGCCGCAGTGTACGCAGCCACCTGCTGACACCATCTTTAAGTTCATCGTCATTCACAAACCGACAAAGGTTACAATGGTGTACATATGAGTTCGTGAAATTTGTAGGAAACACTCAGAGAGATCAGTAATTTTGAATTTCCTTTTTTCCTGAACTGTAAAGATGGTCGCGAATCTGAACTAATGTCCTCGATGAAGAGAGGAGTGGCCAACCATCTGTCGTTACTGACAATCTCGTTGCTAAAATCAACGATACAGTTCGGCATAAAAGGAAATTCAAAATTACTGATCTCTCTGAGTGTTTCCCACAAATTTCACTTACTCTTCTGTACTCCATTGTAACCTTTGTCGGTTTGTGAATGACGACGAACTTAAAGATGGTGTCAACGGGTGGCTGCGTGCACAGGTGGCATAATTATTTTCAGCACGAATTGAAAAGCTTCTCCCTAGATATGACAATGCCTAAATATTTGTAGGAACTATGTGGAAAAGTAGTTAAAGGTACGCTTTTTAAGATGTTTATAATAAAAATGTTGTAAATGCATTGAGAATCTTTTTACTCCCAAACGGAACTTACTTTCCGAACGTACCTCCTATAATAACTAGTTTGATACTACTATGTGTTTGACTAATCACAGATCACACATCCACCTCAAATCAGTTGTCTTGATTTTATTCCTTATGAAACAAACATTCGCTAGATTCATTCTCAGTACTGCTTGCAGCCAGCAGGCAAGTTTCCTCCCCATGTGTCCCAAACAGAACTAACTGGAACAGAAAGGGCAGGTCATTAGGGAGTAGCTAATAGTTGTTGAGGGTGACCCCCATTAATCATTGTGATATATTCTCATTACAATAGCTCATTATTCCACCAAGAACCAGAAAATGATTGGAAATGGATGGCAGCAAGTTCTGAATAGTATATAAATGTTCATGTTGATTAAGTAATATTTAATATAAATGTTTTGGGTTTGTTTCAGATAATACCCGATCCAGAAAAGAAAAAGGAATTTTTCAAGAAGCAAGCTAAATCAAATTCTGATCTTTAATGTCGCCAACGTTTCAGCAGCAAACATCACCAATCATCACAATGTTGTAGCAATTGATAAGACTGATTTTGTTAAAGTTTTTACTATTTCAACCTTAAATAATGTTTAAACTATGATTTTTTATATTGGTAGGAAACGATGACGTAAATTAAATTATTGATACGGTAGTTGAATATGTCCCATTATTAAAATTAAAAATTAAATAAAAATCAATTAAAACAAACAACCAAAAGAAATTTCAAATAAAAAGCAAACCATTTACCTGTATTTCTTCGTAGATCTTTTCGTCACATCATAGTGTAATAGCTAGCCCAATTAGTGTTTTATTTTAATCTTTACAAACCGTAATCAAGTAGACTGACAAAGTGGATGGCCAAATTTTTGTTCAATAAGGCTCAATTAATTGGTTCATTCTTATAGATTACCAGAACCAGTGTTTTATAGCCAGTGCCTTTAACCGTACTTGGAAAATTTTAAAAATAGCTCATTTAAATCAGATACGCTACATGTTCGTATTTTTTAAATAAACAATTTTTGGTAGACTACAGCATATAGGCTGTACATGTTTCAGATCTACGATAGACGCATCTGTAATGCGGGTGACCTTAGCCACTCAGTTTGTCTAGAGATTTTATATATTTTGAAAACTCATCCAGGTCAGTGTACTTGTTGTGCAAAATTAATTTGGGAGCGCTTTATGTTGAGTTCATGTTCATTCTTTTATGAACAGAAAAGAACCCTGCCTTTTCGGCAGGGTTTTCCTCAAATAACAAAAGTTAAAAGATTATTTTTATACTCAAATATTTTATATTTCTAAGTAAGGTGTTGACGCCCTCTAGACATATTTCAGTTGATTGGTTTACTTATTTGTAGGGGTGTGCGAGTATTCGACCGGTCGAGCTTTTAGGTCGAGCTTTCCAGTATTCGGCTCGGCTCGACTTTTTTCGAAAAAGCTTGGCACTCGAGCCGAGCTTTTGATAAGAGAGTTCTTATTGGAAAGATAATTATTGCGATCTATTTTTGGACACGTTAAACCGGAAGAGCGTTTCCCTCCCACGAAAAACAAGCAAAAAACATTCCCTAGTGATAAGGAAAGGGCATTGACAGGTAACAAGAAATATTATCTCCATTTAGATGGAAATCGGAGCTATATTTAGTTGACCTTGGGGAACACGAAATACAGCATTCAAGTCTATTGTTTTATCAAGGCTTATCTCTTAAACGGTATATCGGTATATCATACAAGTTTCATTTTGGTCTCATTTGATTTATAAAAATAAGACAAAAAATATGAGCCGTCATTTGTAGTTGTATGACAAGTAGTTTGTATTTTTGCATTTTGTAGTAAGGATTCCTTATCTCCTAATAAACTCACTCTCTCGCTCTGAGTCATACAATAGCAAAAAACAGGGAAGGGGCTTGGAGTAAACAACTTCCACCCCCCCCCCCCTCATTGGCCACTGATAAGGAGAGTGAGAGAGGTAGCTGTTTCTTTCTTTCTCTCTATTCCGTCCTTATTTATTTATGATCTTTCTTCTTCTTAATTGTACATTATTTTCTTCACAAAAGTTTAGAAATGTAACTAATTTTAGGATTACAATAAATTATTGTTGTTATTAAATATTATTTCATTCATATATTATATTCTGAAATAATAAGTTTAGCCATGAATATCATGCCACAATTGGGACTGCTATTTAATTTTGTATCATCTTTATTTAATGATCATAAAAAAATCAATCTTATGTTTGACTAAGTGTAAATGTGTGATTTTTTTACTTGATATAACTATTTTAAAACCTTTCCAACTACTCCTTTCTACTCTTGAAATTAAATTTTGTAGTACCTGTATATAACTAGTCTAATTATGTAATTTTAACTATTTATTTTAAAGTAAAGTATTGTGGGATTGGTTGTTACTTAAATATAATGTAGATAAATGTAGATTTTAAATTTGGTATTTTTCTTCATAAATTATTTTTTGAGCCAGTTTGATTGATTTTATGTAACATAATATAAAATACTGATGAACCTATCAGATAATTCACTTGTTTTGGAGATAAGCTTTCTATTTTTGAGCCGGCGGTCACTTAAGGTATGCAAACATTAGTCTATTGTATCTTTTAAAATTAAAATCAAGCTTCATAATTTCTTTTGATGATTTGGTGATTGTTAAAAAGCTCGAGCTCGAAAACTTTTGAAAAAGCTCGGCTCGGCTTGGCTCAAGTTCAAAAATCACTATTCGCACACCCCTACTTATTTGGTATAATTCAAAATCATTATCATTTTGCTGTTTTAAATTTTCAAATGAGAAGTTATATAAAACTATGTGTACTAATGTGTGGATATTATGAAACATTAAGACGAACAGACAATCATGCAATGCAAAATGGCAGTTGAATCAATTAAAAAAATGTTGCATACTTTTTCTAAATTGCATTTATAGACTGAGTCTTAACCTGTTGTTCTTCTTGTATTGTGTAATAAGCTGGTTTTAGTAAATAGAATTTTTCTAATTTTCAAACTAATATAATTTTGTCAAATGGTCATTTTACAAAGCCCCTCAATTTATCACAATTTATTCTTGAAACTAATTTATTTTGTATTAGTTTAAATTTTATTTTACTTAGAAGAATAAATGTTATACTATGAAGACTATATGTATATTTATATATCATTAAATTACTGATTGAGTGCAGGGTACATGAATTTATTTATTCGTATTAAGGTTTTGACTTGCGTTCCATTTTGTTGATAATTTTAATAAATTTTTGTCAAAGATTTTTAATGATGTGTGACTTTGGTGTGGAAAAATTTATTTTACAATTCACATTTTATTTACTTAGAATGTCTTATTCCTGACAAAAGAATTAATGATACTGATAAGAATTATACTGATATATTCAGTAAGCGGTTTGATCTACACCTAGGCTTCGGTTTCCTAGACGCAAAATTTGATGTGCTGCGTCTTTAATCAAGGTAAAAACCCAGCCTCTGGCAGTTCCTTCCAACTGCAATGCACATGACATGTTTGTTACACAGCACATCTCAGATTTGACTGCTCTGAAAGTAGCAGCCAAATAACCCACCTATTGGTGCGCAGCATATTTGATGCACAGACACTTGATTCGCTGCTTGGAAACTACTAATACGGAACTCCATAAAACAAGTGTACTGTGTGTTAGTTGCATTTCGCAAGGCATCTATATTACCCACCAAGGAAGCTGTAACCAATATCGCCACACAATAAAGATATTTGTCATAGTGTGTTTCATGAAACACACACATTACAGATCTTAGAATTTGTTTTAGTAACTTGGAAATAGTTATTTCATTATACTCGAGTTATTTTCCAGAAGATTTACTTCAAAGATGTTTGATTAGTGGAAGAAATTAAGAAATGAAAAGAATTTTTTTTATTATGAAAATGTATTTTATTTTTGCTATTATATCCATTTTCTGGCAAAAATCAAAGGCCAGAAGTTAGTAGCCTTAAAGTTTGGAATAATTGTATCAAAATGAAATTTCAGCATTGAAATCAAATATTTTTCTGTTATTTATTGTGATCCTGGATTTGAATATATAAATAATAAATTAATTATCTCATCCAGTCCTCTTTATAGTATGATGAAGATTTTGTCTGCAGTGTTTTGGAACTATCAAAACGATCGGTGCTTTCAGTACTTTAATTTCTTGGTCACCAGCTATCTATTTTTATTTGTTATGCATAAACATTCCAACCAAAATTAGTTTTTAATCTGCTTGTGATATTTTTATTATAGCTAAGGATTTAAATTCTGTCCTGCCCTATAGATTTTCATGCATGTAGAAGAGGGAGGGTGGGAAATATACATGGAATTAAGCCCACCACTTTCATGCTGCTAAATTATCTGTATTAGAGTAGTGAATTTATTTTCAAAATAAAGCTAAATTTCCAGTTGTGAATTGGTGTTGCTATTTAAGGTTTTGTTTACTGATATCCATGTTATTTTATGAATTTTTACTATTCAAGTATTGTATGGTAGTTAGGAGTGTACAAGGAATAAACATTCTGAGTCGATGCATTGAATGACAATTAAACGCATTAGTAATCAAAATTACGATGAATCTACTGGTATTCAATGCTGTTAAACTCCAATTTTGCCACGGTCAGAAAATATGTGGTGACGTTTGCAGTTAATCAGTGATAAATGATCACTTTCACAGATGTTTTGTTAATTGCTAAGTTATTTGTGCAATTCACCAACGATCGGTAAAACATTAATCTTTTTTTATGGGATGTTTCCATCATTTTCTTAGTTACTCTCGTCCTTCAACCACAATGATTTTTTTGTAAAGCTTTCTTGTTTTGATGATGTCCTTTAGTGAAGAAAAATCCTTTTGAAGGAATTTCAGTTTACCTAAAAAATGCTCAACAGTTTGTTAAAGCTTGCTTGTATGAATTATACACCAATTCTGAAGGTTATAGTTATTAGGTTTGAAAATTGAATTCTAAAAAACTTCTAGACAGAAAAAGTCAATAAAAAACCAATTATCCAATAGAAACAGGGACAGAATAACCATATTGCCATTTATATACGCAATCAAGTTAATCGTTCTTCCAGCTTTAAAAATTAATTGTCCACCCCTCTCGCACAAGTTTCTATGGGGACAGGATTCTCATGATCCAGTTAATATAAAATTAATCGTACAAATTTCCTGCCATGACCTCATGATTTTTCATTTCAATCATTTATTGACTGTAATCAATTAAAATCAGGGGCCTGTGAATTAAGAAATGTATCAAGTAAACGTAGTGATGGGACAAACAAATGATTTCAACATCCGATGGTTCATCCCATGGGTTTTCTATCATCCGATAGTTTTCATTTGGATGATTCTTCTGATGTATTTCAAGTGCAGAGGGGTGGGGGGCGGATTAGCCCGGCCTGGCGTGCTGCTGAGATGGCCGATGGGAGGAACTATCCGACCAGTGGGTGGATGGAATGGATGAACAAACCATCTGTTCGCAAGCTTGATTCAGTTGGATGGTTTTCATTGGTCTGATAAAAATAGATACTGTCGATCCGCTGGGCAGATGACTCACCTGCAAACGGATGAAAAAATAATTTTGTTAATACCTTAAACAAACATCTTGTATTTAGGTAATTTAAGTTGAGCTAAAGACTAACCTATAGGTGCAAAAAAGGCGCTAATACTCGGATTTTTTCACTGTTCATTAAAGAACAGTTTCATTAATTAAATAACTAACTCGTAGTTTTCAAACAAATGAAAATGCGGGACGAATAGTTTTACAATTGAATGAAAACATGGAACGGATGGTTTTCAGATAGATGAATAATGCCGTTAAGATGATTCGCATTCGAATGAATGGATGGTTCATTCGGATGAAAATTGAAGTTACCATCGGATGAATAGGTTGGCGTGCAATAACCGGATGATTCGTTTGTTTCTATCGGATAGTTCCCATCACTATGTAAACGGAATGGTGAAGATAATGGGAAACCTAAACATAATGTTTGTGATACTTATTAAAGTTTATTCATGACTGTGATGGAACTTTGTGGCTAGATTAGTAGGATTTTTTGTTTTTTTGACAGAATTCAGCTATCATCCAGCTACCTGAAGAAACTGCTTTCAACTCAGTACAGAGAAACCCAAAAAGAATTTTTTTTTCCACTGATATTTGTGATGCGGAAAGTGAATAGGGAGCTCTTTATGCCGAAGTAAATTTTCAGTACTTGCATTTCAGATGAATCACGTTAAATATATTGATGATTTTTAGGTTTTGATTGAATACAAGTCTTCAGTCTTTAAAGGTTTATTTTGTTATTCAAGCAATAAGAATCTGATAAATACTTAAAATATCCAATTTAGTAACACCTGTCATACATACGAAAAGGATCTCCATGTCGCTTTTATGGGTAATTACAGTGGGAAACCTGGACGGATAACGAATCGGTTTCGATGCATTAAAATGTAAGCATAAATTTTTAAATTAAAAACCATAAATTTTCGATCTAATACTATTTGTTTGTTGTTTTTTGTTTTTTATCTATTTACTCTAAACTAATAAACCCAAAGTGAATATATAGGATACAGAGAATCTATGCAATGTATTTTAACATGTAATAGTGCTAACGTTTTCTTACATTTGAGGGTAAATATTATTGTTTTTAATAAGGTTTACTAAGCAAACGCGGAATGGAGTATTTTTCATTTCCTTAATTCAATTTTTTTAACTTTATGTTAGGAAAATATATATATATATTTTTTTTTATTAGCTTTAATATCATATTTTGGATTTACAGAGTCTCATAAACCAATTTTCAACATTACTTTAATTACATATTTAGATATGTCTGAGACGTAACATTATAATGTAATTTTGTTTTTAACTATGTATTCTTTGAGTTGGCAGGTAAACGTTTTTCTTATCATTTATGTAAAGAGATAAGCGGTTTTTAAAATTATTTTTTCATGTATTTACTATGAGTAAAGCAATTAAAACAAATAATATCATATTTAAATATGCTTGTCTCATGCATTATCTATAAATTTTCTTTCGTCGATTAGTCTTTGATAGAGTTAATCGTATATTATTTTAGAATAGGGTTTATTTGGCAAATGCTGCATAGCTGTTTTTTCCTTGATTCGATGCATGATTTGCTGGTTTGTTAGAAAGGAAATGTTTTATATTAACTTATAACATATCTTTGATTGATACGGATTCATAAGCATATTACAGCACTGAAGTAGCATATACTAATGATTCTTTATTAATTAACAATACTTTGGGTTAGCAGGTAATTTTTTTTGTCATTTTTACAGTAAAATATAAGCGGCTTTCATTTCACGTTTTCATTGTGAGTTGGAACAGTTAAACAAATGGTATGATATCTAAGTAGTTTGTCTTATGTATTTTCTATAAAAAGTTTTTCCTTTATTAATATTTGATAAGGCAAAATTAGAATAATTTATTATTTTTTATATAAATTTAATTAATTTAATATAAACTTATGCATTTTGTATAAACTTAGAATGTAAGCAGTATCACATACTTATTCACATGCTTATTCATAAATACCGTATAGCCATGCCAAATGCATGAAATTCTGTTTGCACAAATTGGTTATTGATTGAAATATTAATTTTTTTAAAGATCGTTTTATCTTAATTGTAGAATTACAGTAGAGCGCCGATTATCCGAACGTCGATCATCCGAACCGTCGGTTAACCGAACGCCGTAATAATTCATATTTTGAACATGATTCTCAAGCAATTAAAATACGCGCACCAACCGAAACTCCCGTTGCGCCGGGATATCAATGTATTCTGATAGATTTCATAATAAAATTAAGTGAATAATTTTTGTTTGATCATTTTTTAGCCTTTTTACTATTAAGAATTACGTTACATATATAATTTTAAAATGTTGTCTTTTCATGTTCGATTATCCGAATATTCAGTTATCCGAACACCCTTGTCCCCAATTAGTTCGGATAATCGACGCTCTACTGTAACTAATTGTATTAACCATTAATAGTCAATTCCGGGCAAATAACCGGAATAGGTTTTTTTTTGTGAATTGGTTGATTTCAAATAAACTCAACAGTAGGGTAATGCAGGCCAAAATGGAATGTTTTTGTTCTTTAAGTTATTTTCTGTATCTAATGATAGAAGGGCTAGATGATGTGATTAATTGCAGGGACATTGATGTGTGCGTGTATGACGACTTTGACGAATTTAAGTTTTTTGAATATTCTAATAATAAGATAAAGCATTGTTTTTCGATTTTAAACCAAAACATTAGAAGCTATAACAAAAACTTTGACAAGTTTCTAGTAACTCTGAATAATTTAGAAAATAACTTTGATGTGATTGTATTAACTGAGACCTGGATGGATGAAAGTTGTGTGCCTGTGTGTGTGGATGGGTATGATGTTATTGTAAGCAAAGAATGTAAGAATCAGAATGATGGCGTGATTGTGTATGTGAGTAAAAAGTTTGCTGTATGTCATGAGGAAGTATGTTTGAGCGGTGCCACAACAATTAAAGTCGATAAATCGCTTGGCGAGGAGGGGATGTCGCTGCTCGCTGTGTACCGCAGCCCATCAGCTGACCTGGAATCCTTTATCAATGACCTTGAAGTTTACCTCGGAAACTGGTCTGCGGGTGGGCGGTGCTGGCTGGTCGGTGATATTAATTGTTGCATTTTGCCAGAAAATAAAACATCACTTTCACAACGCTATCTTGATGTACTATGTGGCGCGGGGTTTACACCGTGCATCTACTATCCAACTAGGATCACGGCGAATTCTAAAAGTAATATTGATCATATTTTTACTAATCTGAAAAATGTAACGAACGTCAAATCCGCTGTTATCAAAACATGTATTACTGATCATTTTATAACTATTGCTGTACGTGATTTGTTTAAAAGCAACAAACTAGACCACATTAAAGATAATAAAGCCTTTTCTTTTGTTGATGTAAAAGTTGCCAGCCAACTTTTGTCGGGGCACGATTGGTCCTCGGTAATCGCGGCTGAGGACGTGAACGTGGCCTGTAATGAGTTTGTGCGGCAGCTTCAGGATATAATTAGTCAAGCGACAAAAAATAATTTTCTTCAAAAAATACTAAATTGAAACCTTGGATCACCACAGGGCTTGTCAAATCAATCCGAACCAGAGATAAAATCAGTAAACAGTTGAAAAAACAACCTTTCAATCCCGGCCTACAACTCCAATATAATAACTATAGAAATATATTAAAAGCCGCAATTAAAACGGCAAAAATCAATTATTATCAGCAAAAAGTCAATGATTCAAGAAATAATAACCGGCTTCTGTGGAAAAATATTGCTGAAATTATCGGAATCAATAAAAAAAAGGATTCATTTCCTATTGAACACTTTCAGGGTGGGACAAATCTGTCTAGGAGTGATAATATTAAACAAGTTGCAAATGCGATAAATGAGTATTACGTAGGTGTAGGAGCCAGCCTCGCCCGCGCCGTCCCCCCTGTGACGGAAACTATTGTAAACGATGCAGAATTTTGTGTGGAGGCCACCTTCCAGCTGTCTCCTGTATCCGAAGAGGAACTTTCAAAAATAGTTCGTGATTTTAAAGGTGGTTCCGCACCCGGTATGGATGGTATTCCCGCCAATATAATTAAAGAAAATTTTCAAAGACTTAAAACCCCTCTTCTTCACATTATAAATAGTAGTTTTTCACAGGGCGTTTTTCCGACTGCATTTAAACTTGGGAAAGTCATTCCAATATACAAAGGGGGGGTTAAAAACCAATTCATTAATTTCAGACCAATTACACTTTCTAGTGTGCTTGCAAAAATTTTAGAAAAATGTGTGAGAAGCCAATTGGAAAAGTACTTAACAAGCCACAATATACTATTTGATCAACAATTTGGATTTCGAAAAGATAACAATTGAAATGATGACTTATTTCAATTAACCAAGAATATTCATGAAATTGTAGGGAAGAATAAGAAACCTCTTTTAGTTTTCATAGATCTAGCTAAGGCGTTCGACACGGTGGATAGAGATTTGCTGTTACGAAAGTTGGAATGTTTTGGTATAAGAGGAACTTCCCTTGAATGGTTTAGAAATTACTTTGTTGATCGATTTCAAGTTGTGTCGATTTTGGGCCAAAACAGTTCTCCGGAAGAGATCAGCTACGGTGTTATTCAAGGCTCTACATTGGGTCCGTTATTGTTCCTAATCTACATTAATAACTTGGGTAGGGTTAACATAGGTAGTGGCGAAATATATCTTTATGCAGACAACACGGCCCTGCTCTTTGAGGGAAGCAGTTGGAGGGAGGCTTTTACTAATGCGGAGCGGGGTCTCCTCGCTGTCAAGCGATGGTTCGACCAAAACAAATTGACTGTAAACCTGGCTAAAACTAAATGCATGCCTGTTTCACTTCGAGCGGACTCCGATCCGAGAAATTTAGTCCTAAGATTGCACAGTTGTGGTACCGAGAATGAATGTGAGAGTGTTGAATGTGTGAATGAATATAAATATCTGGGTGTCGTATTTGATCATCGGCTTAGGTGGTCTGGACACATTGACCTTATCAGGAATAAATTGCGTAAATTCATATTTGTTTTTTAGCGAATTTCCCCTATAGGGAAGAAGCTGTTACCGTAGTACTCATGGTAAGACCTAAGCTCGAGACCATGATAACTTTTCGTTTTGGGGCCCCCAGAAGCAAAAAACACTAATCGTTCATTTTCATACATATATATATATCTATATCTATATATATATATCTATGTGTCTTTAAGCACGATAGCGGCTATAAAAATGGTCCAATCTGAATGAAATTTGGCACAGACGTGTAAAGTAGTGATTATTCGGACGAGTTCGAAAACCAGCCCGATCGGACTACCCGGAAGGGGGGGTAAAGGGGGGTAAAGCCCCCAAAAATGGGTATTTTGAGTTTTTTATATAGAAAAATAAAAATAATCGAATTTTTGTCGGCACCATTGAATTCAGCTTAAAAAAATATGGGGAATAAGAAAAAATCGATATCTTGCTTATTTCTCATCATATCTTGATAAAACTTGGTAAATGGCTTCTTCTAGTTCAGATCTACTAAATATTGAATTAAAACCACCCAGTTTTAATATACCCGTAGCAGCAAACCTGCATACTCAATTACCATGTTATTCTTATGGAGCTTTCAAAAACTTGTAAAATCTCACTATTTAGGATTGAAATATGTTGTTTTGTATTTGAAATTCGCTGAGTATGCAGGTGTGCTGCAACGGGGGTATTCTAATATCTCAAGGATATTACCCTTACCCCTGATAAAAAATGTATATTTTGCGTATGTACAGTCCGTTTTACATTTTGGAAATTTAGCATGGGGTGGAGGATACAAAACTATTCTTTCGCCAATTGAAACTTTACAAAAAACAATAATCAAAGTTGCCCTCCGGAAGCCATTTCGATATCCCACCGACAGTCTTTTTGACGAATTTAAAGTTTTTAATCTACCGCAACTTTATATGAGAACATTGTTATTATATATCTTTAAAAATAAGTTAACAATTTTTAGTCAACCCACCCATAAATACCCCACAAGATCTACGATAAGTACTTGCATTCAATTTCCTAAAATTTACAAAACCATAAATCGAACTTCTGCTTATTATATTGCTAGCATGACTTATTCAAATCTACCATCGCATCTGAGACACCCAGAACCATGCACCCTCTCTCGTTATAAGAAATTGGTAAATAAGTGGTTAGTTGACACTGGCCGTCTGCAAATTGAAAATGTTTTTACATCTATTTATTCATAATTATTTGTCTCAATCAACTGTCCATGGTTTTGTACGTAGTGGCGGGGAGCGAATGTGAGGTGAATGAGTGCATGTGTGTGCTTGAGAGCATGTTGCTCTGTTTGTGTGCTTGCGGTATGCGTGCGTGCATGTATGATTGATCGTCGTGCGTGGGTGAGTGTGTACGTGCGCGCGGTGTGTTGTATGCGTGTGTGATTGTGCCAGGTCTTAGTTATCTCTCATATTTATTATGTTCTATTGCATTATCTGCTTAGTTTCGTCTGCATGTGCACGTTTAAGTCTTGTATAAATTTGAGTCCCATTTTTCTCTTTTTTTTCTCCTTAGTTAGTGAGTGATAAGGACTTCTTTTTGTGATCCGTGCAGTGATGGACTGATGAAACGCATTTCCCTCGCACGGGCGTACATGCCTATGAGGGAAATATTTCCAATTTGTATAATACTTTGTATGTATTGTGTATTATTTTTTACAGAATAAAAATTCATTCATTCATTCATTGACATAGTCGCCACCAGGTCACAGATTTCAAATGTGTAAGCGCTTACAAAGTAGTCAGCTTATCACAAAACAAGTCTCTCCTGACATCAATTGGTGGATGAGAGAACTACAAGTTTATCGCATTAGAAGAATAATGCCCATGTCCAAAAATCACTGTCCCTGGACAGTGTATTTCACCAAAAAGGCTAGTGAATTTCTCTCCATTCCTCTGATATTCTGCCTTTTTTATTTTCCAATTTAATTTATCTCTACAAGTGCTTAGTTTTAACTATGAAAATGAAATTGTATCACACATTTTTACTTTAGATTTAAAGATCTAGTTTTCAGCTTTATTTTGATAACTTTTTCTTAAGTATTGTTGATAAAAATTCTGTGAATAGCTGAGGTTTAAATTTCATTTTGATTTCATGGCAGTTACTAAAATAAAAAAAAATATAAATGATATGGTAATAACCATTTAAAGCTGAATTTCAAATGGTTAAAAACTCAGAACTGAAAAATTTTGATAAGAGGTCCCTTTTAACATTCTGCATAACGTTTAGTCCCTCCAGGGGAATTCTTTCCACTGATATGTTGTCCTTCTAGGTGACATCTACAGAGGGAAAAAGACTCTGAAGTTTCTCTAGGGGGACAAAATAAATATCAGTGAAAAACTGAACTGATATCTTTTATATTTCTGTGTGCCAACTTGTAAACTGTTCTTCAGGTTAGCTAACTGCTCCTTTCCTAATTAATCAAAATTAATCACAAATTTTTTCCCAGTAACATGTGACTTCCGATTACTTATTTACCACTTATTTTTTCTTATTTAAAAAAGAAAGGTGTGTACACAGTCAGCTAGTATGACGTAGTTGGGCCCGAGAAACTAGTTGACGAGCGGTTTGACTGCAGAACTAAGACCGTACACATAAAATTTTGATTGAGTTGTATTAACTGGTTTGTATTGTAGTCGTCGCAAGCGCTAGTTGTGTGAGTCCTACTACGTCACATCAGCTGACTCTGCACACACCTTTCTTTTTTCCTTACACCATGTTAAAACTGAGATGAGGTAGTATAATATTATTTAGTTATTTCATGCATTTTTTTCTTAGTTCAGTCTTGTCAACATGAAAAACAGTTAACAGAAACAGATAAGGAATATAAAGAAAGACTAGTGAAGAATCTTTTGAAAATGATTGTTCTATTGTCTTAAGATTTGAATGTTGCAGCCAATCTTTGGCCAAGCATTTCCACCCTCCACCAGCCTCGCCCTACCCCACCCAAAAAATACTTCAGGAGAACGATAATAAATTCTTTTTGCTTTGGTTAAAATGTGTTCATCCATTGTTTTTATAAGCTTCATTAGTGATGTGATGAAAGTCTTATTAGTATATATATCTTGTAACATATTTGCCATTTTGAATAAGCAGATTTGTTTTTTATGTTCATTTTGTTTTTATCAAATAAAGGTTATGCTGCTATGAATACGATTGCATTTTCACTTCAATTTCTTTATTTTATTAATTTCCAAAAATCATAAATCATAAGTAGAACAAAAACAAACACAAAACTTCTCATTAGCTGATTATTATAATTATTGCTGACAACTCGTTGCCTTTGGCACATCGAGTTTATTGAGGGATCATTCCCCTGATACGCATGCCCCATGGTGTAAAAGTGTCTCTTTTCTATTACACTGGACTACTATAGAGCATGTCAAGTACAGTATTATTAAAAAAAATTAATTAATAATTGAGGCAATGAGTAAACCTACTGATTCTCTGATTTTTCATTCTTCAATTTGGAAAACAGGGTAAAGCTCAAGTTGTGTTTTCTGTTAAAATACATGTACTTGCTAACAGAAAATGGCTATAACTACATTAAGAACTCTTTTTCTTGGACTTGCTATCATTTTCAGAATCCCCAATACATTTTTTCTAAGGATGTAAAAGAGCTCAGGTTCAAACATCCTTAGGGTACGTTCATACCGGAGCCGGGAGGAAAGCCTGGTGGGTAGCCGGGAGGGAAGCTTTGACCCAGGCTTTGACCCTGGCTCTGAGCATTGCTCTGAGCGAGTGTATTACCTGATGTTTGATTCAATAAACGAAATGTCAAATGTAAATATGATTGTTTACTTATAGTTTGGTTATGAAAAGTGTTTTTATAATGTTACAAGTACTTCATTTAGACCTTTAACTCATTCCTTTTTAACTTACTATATGTTTTAAATTGTTTTTATTTATTAGTTTGATAACTTAGATGAAGATAAATAAAGAATATAACTTAAAAGAATAATATTACTTTCATTTCAAATGACTGAGATTAAACGTTAACTACTTAACCAAGAAATACACTGAGATCGCCGAGTGAACGATTAAAAGTGGTGGATGAATGGACGAAACTTGGTGAATTTTAAATTCTGGGTAGGAAATTTCAAAGATTATTCTGATGTTTGGCTAAGTGAAGTTTTTGGTGATGATTATTGTTTTTAGTGCGTGAATTCATTCAGGCTTAAACTGCTTGAACATAATACTAAAATTTATTTCAAAAAAAGTTTAATTTTTCAGAAAATTTATTGTAAATGGTTTTTAAGTTATAGTTATACAATAAAATAAATTTGTCCTTTTATTTTCCACGGAAGAATATTTATTTTACCAAACTACCAGTATTCTAAAATGAAGAATTTTTATTTTACTATATTTTGAAATTACGACGTACAAAATAGTGTTTGGGCTATTAGGTTATAGGCTATAGTTTTACATAGACGACGAGTTATCTTCCGCAGCGGGAAGTTAATCAATGCACTAAAATTTAATCTCAATTTAGTCTAACATAAATGTGAGCAGTGTTAACACTCGCATGAAGTTGTACTAAATTTTACTTTAAACCTTATTTTACAACAATAAATTCCTAGAACGTGACGTGAATCTCGCTGGCGTGGTCTGGAATGGTCGAAAAAGCCTAACGGAATAATTAGGTGAACTAGCCTGAACTAGGTCGAAACTTGCGTAAAATGCCGCGCTGCAACGACGCATCCTCTAATCTAAGGAAATATCCTTTATTTACGAATGACACATTTGATTAAGTTAGAATAATGAAGGGTAAGTAGTCCTTGTATCTTAAAGGTACAATGCGCTCAACACTCACTTGTCTTCTCCGTCTACGTGATCAATGAATACAGTGTATTCATTGACGCAGGGGCGTACCCAGGGGGGATGGATATTGGGATACATCCCTCCCGAAATTTTTGGAGATTTTGGGAAATTTTTGGGAAGATTAATATCGTATCCATAATGAAGGTGGTGGTATCACTAAACCGAGAACACTACACATTAATTACTTACTAAACTTTTATAAAAGTTTTAAATAGTTAAATTCTATTATATCTTAAAGATAATTAATTCGGGGAGTATATAGTGTATATTTGGATTAAGGTATTTTTACCTATTGCGGTTATCGTGAGTAATTAGCGGGAGTTGGCCTATAAGAACCAAGAACATAAGGCAAGCAAACACTCCTGGTGACAACAGTGGTCGTTAATGGTGTCCGCGATATTGCTGCCAGAATCAGAATCAGAATATTCTTTATTGCCGTAAAAACATATATACATGCATTGGCAAGCGTCAGAAATACAGATATTTCCTAAATCTAAAAACATATTCTCTCACCTTATTTACATTATGAATAAAATAAAATTCTTTACTGGCTAAGATAGTCCTGGACACTGTAAAAGGTCTTTTCGGAAAGAAATTGTTTAAGTTTCCGTTTAAATTCAACAAAAGGCATTTCAATTTTCAGGCAAGCAGGCAGTGCATTGAAGAACCTAATGCTGTTGTATGATAGGTGATGCTGGTAAAACGCTGTAGGCCTACTGTATCTCTGAACTGGGATCTCTAAACGTGGCCTGAGTGAATATCCAGAGGAGGCGTTGTTATCTACTATATATTTGTCAAATACCACTCAGTGGAAACATCGTACAGCCCAAGCTACTTGACCTAGAACCTTGAAACTTTGCATGGATGTTCCTCTTAGGGCGTAGACATCCGCTAAGAACGGATTTTACAAAATTCGTAGTATAAAGGGGTTTTTGGCGAGGCCGAAGTTTTCAAATTTTCCCATTTAAAAGTATGTTGGACGATTTTTGTTTACATTTTTAATGTTCATAAAACAATCAGCTGGTAGCTAGCTTCGGAAATGTATATGTTGATACAGATGATAATAAATTGATTTCTTTGATCATGGCTTCATTGATTTTTGTTGATTTGTTTCAAGGACATAATTATGTACTATATAAAAGTTACATTTAGTTTAGATAAAATCCACCATTAATTAGTTAATTGGCACCAACTATATTTCGGTAGCGGGAGTTACGCAGTTATAAACGTGAAGAGCATACTGCCTTTTGTGGCTGAGACGAAATCCCGGTAAGATGGAGAGAGAAAAGAACAGTGGTTTTCAGTCACAAATAGAATGTGCTGATATGATATGATTCTTTGATCTACTTATGTAAAATTTATAAATTATACAAATCCCTGATTGTAAGTTATATTTATTCTATCTTTTCTACTGTATTTTTGTCAAATACCACTGACCTATCCTATGTACAGCCAAAACTACTTAACCTAGAACCTTGAAAATTTGCATGGACGTTCCTTACAGAGTGTTGACATTCACCAAGAACGGATTTTTTTTAATTCGAGGTTTTTAGAGGTTTTTCGTGGAGCTGAAACTTTGAAAATGCCCCATGTTAATGTAATGGATGATCTTTTGTTTAAATTTCCAATTTTATTCAATCAAGCATATTAGCTTCACAAACGGATACGTTGTTACAGCTGATTTATAATTTGATTCCTTTTATCATGGTTTTATGGTTGTTTTGATGATTTTGTTAGGTTATTCGTACTATATAAAAGTTACATTTGGTTTAGTTTCGTACCTTATACGTTCAATCATAAGCTCATTATGTGGTATCATCTTTTTAAGCAGCGGGAGCTATAGTTATTTCCTTAGGCCGTCCTTCATGTTTTTAATTACAATCATGCCAGTTACAATAATTTGGCAAATTCCTTTTTCATCTAATTCGACGGTGTCCCGGCTTTTCACGGAAAAATAAATGCTGCAATCAGTGGTTGATCTTAAATTATTCCTATCCGTCCATATTTTAAGTTAAAAACTAAGTGAATCGAGTTTGAAATACTGCCCACGGATAGCACCATAACTGTTTCGAACATTCAGCCCTTTACTGTACTTAATTGATGCCCTGCTAGGCAATCCAGGGACGTAATGGTAAATCTACAAGGAAGTACCTTAAAATCGACACATTTGGTGTTAAAATCGGTCCGGCCGTTTTCGACTTATAACGGTGAAAAGAAAACCTTCACTATCTACTGTGGTATCCTACATCCTACTGTGGTATCTACATTTTATCCTACATTCCGCCATAAAACAAACATATCTCTACATGACATATTCCTTGATATAAATATTTTCTATTCAGTCCTCTAGATTCTTCATATTAAGGTTAGACAATAATTTTTATCGTGAGCGAAGCAACGGGTTCTACTAGTTGGTAATAGAGGGTGAATTTTGCTTGAAAAACAAGAGGGTCTCAAAGATGTAAAGGCAGGGGAAAGTTAGAATCTTATTACGAAAAAAAGTTGTCCTACATGATTCTCTCCTTCCAAGTCCAAAAATTATGCGGATTGCCTTTTTTTGGAGGCGAAGAATTGACTTAGTTCTTGAATTCTCATATCCCCAAATTGGAACGGCATATCTAAGATGTGGGTAAAAGCAGCCAAAATAAAGAGTTAGTAGAACATCAGAGTTGGTAAAATGCGCCAATTTCCGAAGAGCAAACAGACAGGAGCTAAGCTTCCCTGCAACTTTGTTGATGTGATCTTGAAAATTGAGATGTGCATCAAGTTTTAATCCGAGAAAGTTAACGGAATCGGCAGCGGTGATTTTTCTTTCATCTAGAAGAAGCTGGGAAATCTCAGTTCCGCTATCCCTAATTGAAAAGTTGAGAAGATGAGTTTTATCCGTATTCACAACAAGGCCGTTTTCCTTAAACCATTGAAAGAGACAATTTGAATCTATAAAACCACTAATTTCCAAATCAGCCAAATTCGGCCAAATAAAAACAGTGATTCACCAGGGGATTCATGAGCCCTATTGTTGATGAAAGCAGATAAATCGGGTTGAGCATTTAGTTTGTTGCCAATTTCGACAAAAAACTTATTGAAAATGTTGGCCTTTTCAAAAGGTTCCTCCCTTAAGTAACCACATGCATCAGTTATGGGTCCGATGTGACATGATGACTCCTTACTACTTTTCCTGTTTACATTCTCATTAATGATGCTCCACATGGCCTTGGACTGCCATGTCGCCATTGTCGTCAAATGTGGCAAAAGACTCATCATATTACGTAATACCGTACCGTATTCATGGTAAAAAAATCACGGCTGCGATTTTAAAACCATGTTAAAAGGCGGCATGCGAATACTGTCGTCTTCTCACAACCGTGTACTTTACATTATTCGTCTGTAGGACGATCTCGTAGCAGCATCGCGGCAGACGAAAATCGTCTGCCTACGTTGCGTGAGGACCAGGTCTCGCCGTGAAATCTAGGCATATTTGTAATAAGTCTATAAGATTTCGGAGATCAAACGTTTCCCGATGGTCTCCACTATTCGACGTATCACTATTACGTGATTATTATTAGCCTTCGATGCTCGCGTGTACATCATAGCTTTATGGTTGCGTTCTAAGCCTTAAAGAAAAACTACAGAAGTGAGACAACCTGTATTTTCAAATTCTATTCCTCCCCCCCCCCCCGGAGTATCCCTCCCCCCGAAAATAAATCCTGCGTACGCCACTGCAATGACGTGATGTTCTTTTTGGGGTAGAACATCTAATATTATGCCACGTTCTATAAGAGGAGGCAAGAAAATTTTAAGTTTTGTGCAGCCCAAACTGACAACAGTGGGGTCCATAATAGGCGAAAAAGGTTTTTTTATTATCCTGTTCGTAATTATATCGATGTATACAATTTTATTTCTTTTATCTATTTAAAAGTTTTATTATAAATACTATTTAATAATGTGGCCTTTTTAATTCATCCCTTATGTTTACTTACTTTTCATGAAACTAAAACGTCGTGTGCTAAAATTAATTTACTTACTGAAATAAACTACGTTTATATGACAACATATTGTTCCCAATATTTTTCCTCTATGCACGTTTTCCTCCACATCTACAATTTTCATCTGATTTTACAACAATAGGCTTTGTTTACAAATAACCATCCAGGATTGCTCCCTTGCTCTGACCCTGGCTCAGAGCTTGTGTCCCATGTAGAACCGCTTCTGATTGGCTGGTGTGAACCGGCGATGGAGCGAGTGTGCTTGCCTCCCGGCTCCGGTATGAACGTACCCTTATAAACTTTTTCCTCCACCTACTATCTTAAGTCGTCTTTTAGTCCCTGGAATAGAAACTTATAGTTTATACTCCATGGGATTAACTTACTTACTTTTTCTCCCATGGGACTAAAAGTAACCTACTTTTTCTCCCATGGGACTAAAAGTAATCTCATAAGAATTACATGGGGAGAAATCCGGCAATGCCGCGATGGACAGGGAGAAAATGTGGCAACATTGTCGATTTTCATTTGCTTACTCTAAATTTAATTCAAGAACTTCAGTGTTTCAACTTAAGAAAACAAAACCGTATGCATTTTAATAGCCAGGTAATAATTTTTTGTATGAATTAAGTTGGCAACACTGAATATAAACCTGATTTAGAACTGGTTGTCACCAATATGCCATAAACATGACCATTTCTTACCTACAGATTTTGGGAGGTATTTAAAAAAATTAATACTTGAGAACAAGACAAGACAAGACAAGACAAAATTCTCTTTATTTACATATACATAGAGTACAGTAATGGCGTCATTTGAGTTTCATTAGTGAGGTTGACTTTTTTGCTCCAGGTATTCTTCAATAGAGTAGAACTCCCTCTGCAGCAGCCAGTCAAGTAGAGATTTTTTGAAGGTCCTGTTGTCTATCTGTTGTTTCAGTTCAGGTGGAAGGGTGTTGAAAAGTTTAGCTCCAATGTAGGTAGGTTTTTTTTCGTAGGCAGTTAGGTGATGTGTAGGAAGTCTGTAGTTAATTTTGTTCCTAGTGTTGTATGAATGGGCGTCTGTAAAGTTGGCGAGTCCCTTATTTACTACATGCATTATTACCTCGGCAATGTATAGGTTAGCTACTGTTTGCAATTTAAGCCTTTTGAATACTCCCCGGCAAGAGTCACGAAAACCCAGGTCGGCCATTATTCTGATTGCTTTTTTTTGAAGAAGCAGTACCCTATATAGGTTTCCCTGAGATGAGAACCCCCAAACAATCAGCCCATAGCGCATTTGCGACTCAAATAGTGCAAAATAAACTGTTCTTGAAGTTTCTGTGTTGCTAATGTGTTTGAGTCGTCTGATAACATACAGGGCAGTGCTAAGTTTATTGCACAGCTGGTCTACATGGGGTTTCCAATTGAGGTTACAGTCAATTGTGATTCCTAGGTATTTAGCCTCGTTAGATGCTGAGATGTCGGGTAATGTGAGAGCATTTTTTCTCTGTGGGCCAAAAAAGAGCTGCTGCGTCTTCTCTTCATTCAGTACCAGGTCATTTTCTTGGCTATATTGTTTGGCCATGCTGGCTGCAATATAGGTATTGACTTCTAACTCCTCAACATTCTTGTGGGATACAACAAGGGCTGTGTCATCAGCGTATAGGAATGCCTCACAGTTGTCCTGTAATACAGAGATAATGTCATTAGTGTACAAGATGAATAGAACAGGACCCAGGACAGATCCCTCCTGTGGAACTCCTCTTGCTGTCTGTGCTTGTGAAGATCTAATTTTTTTAGATGTATTGTTTACGACCTGAGTTATCTCGGTAATCTGTGTCCTTCCGCTGAGGTAACTCCGAAACCACTGATGCGCTGTTCCTCTTATTCCTAGAGCTTGTAGTTTGTCCAGAAGATGTGTGTGACTCAGGCTGTCAAAAGCTTTACTAAAGTCTAAGAGGATGCCGGTTGTTGTGGCTCCTTCTTCAGTTGCATCAATTATAGTTTCCACAAGGTCTATTACAGCAGTGATGGTTGACTTGCCTTTTCTGAAACCATGCTGACGGCTCGTTAGAAGACTATTGTTTTCAAGGTGTGTAAGCAGCCTTGACACTTTGACAGTACTACTTTTTCAAAAACCTTTGAAAGTGTGGAGATGAGTGAAATAGGTCTGTAGTTGCTGGTCAGGAAGGTAGGTCCTTTCTTGTGTTTTGGATAGATTATGGAGTGTTTAAGTGAGGAGGGAAAAATACCCTGCTGAAAAGACTTGTTTATTACATCAACTATTGGGACTAATACTTCATTTTGGCAGTGTTTCAGAACCACCGATGATATTTCATCCATTCCAGAAGACGGTTTTGATTTTAGGGATGATATTATTTTGTCTACCTCTGTTTTATTTGTTAGTTTAAAGTTCTCTTCAAACGACCTAAACTCACTTTCGGGGTTGGTTGAACGTAGTTTTAAGGCTTCTCGTTTTGAGTTTAATAGAACTTCTTCAGCAGCATTAGCAAAGAAGTGGTTCAAGTGTTCGGCTATTTCTTGGGGGTCTGTTAGGGTTGTGTCTTCTACATTGAGAGTTTTAATGTAGTTTTTTTGGGTCTTGTTGTTGAAGCGGTTATTATTTATTATTTGCCAGACTGCTCGGGTCTTATTTTCTGCATTTGCAATATAGGTTATGGAAGCTTCCTTTCTTAGGTGTTTTAAATGAAGATCATAATCTTTTTTTCTGTCATTGGCTTGTTTTTTGTTTTCTTCATTGCCTGTAAGGATTGATTTAATGAGTGCCGTTATGTAAGCTCCTTTGAGCCCCATGAGTTCACGCTCTTGATCTTGGTTCATATGGACTTTTCTTTTCTTTGGTCTAGATTATACTATAGGGCAGGCTGCATCGAGTGCTTCTTGTAATACTTTGTTAAATTCTGTGTAAGCCTGATCTGCATTCTGTGTGTTTGTGACAGTTGTCCAAGTTTCTTGCGCTAGAATATTTTTGAGTCTTCCTAGGTTTTGAGCACTGAAGTACCTTCGAGATGTACTTGGTGTCACAGCTGTGTCAAGTTTCAGGTTTACTGTGCATGTCTGACCTGTGTGGTCTGATAAACCTGTTGGAAACACAGCAGTGTCGACCTCTGTTTGCATCAGGTTTGTTGCAATTATGTCAATTGATGTTTTAGAATGAGCGGTGATCCTTGTCGGTGGTAAGGGCATTCTGTTGATGTCATGGCTCAAGAGAACTTCTTTCAGGAGCTTATTGTCATCCCCATCAGACAGGCTGTCCACATTAATGTCTCCGGTTATGATAACTGGGTTTTTCCAGGTAGGAATTTCATCAAGGATGTTAGATAGATTATCAAGGGCCATTTCGAGATTGCTGCGTACTGGAGGCCTATATATCCCTAGGATATATAGTTCTGTAGTTTGGATTTTAATTTTTATAAGCTGTGTTTCACACACAAGCTCTACTTGCTTTCTTTCTATGTCAATACAAGAAATTTCATTGCCTAGATTTTTGTTTGCATATATTGCAACACCGCCTTTTCTATGTTCGGTTCTTGCAAATCCCCCGATATATACAAAATTATCAAGTTGAGTATTTATCAGTTTGTCACTAGTTAGGCCATGCTCTGTGAGTACAACTATGCTGGGATTAGTGTGATTTAGTTGGTGGTTGAGTCTGTTAACTTTGCTCGTAAGGCCATCTATGTTTTGATGAAAAATTGTGAACTTCTCTGATAGTGGTAGGGGTTTTTTCTTATGTTTGGTTAAGTTGTTGTTGGTGGATTGATAGGGGATCCTAAAAAAGGTGTTTGGACCTTGTTGCTAGTCTTGGGAGAGCTAGTATTAAAATAGTTTGCATTAATAATTTTGTAGTGCTCTAAGTTGGTTTCAAAAAAGTCTTCCCAGCTTTCTCCCTCCATCAGTAATTTTGCCGTAATTGGTGGTTTTTTTGTAGAGTGGATGTTTAGCATGTCAGGTGTTAATCGGCCATTTTGTTGGGAATCAATGCAGCTTGCACTTTTCTTTGGGCTTGATACTATTTTTGCCTCCACAGGTTTATTATTTCCACAAGCTTGTTTATTTTTTTGTTGGTTTTGATGTTTAGGGCTGTCTTTAAATTTATTTACTTGAAGGGAGACGCTAAAAACATTAGTTCTGTTCTTACTGGAGATTCTGTTCTGTTTATCCTGCCTGAAGGTTTGTGGCGTTTTTGTAGAGTGAGGTGTAGGGGAGTCAGATCTGTTTGTGAAAGGTGTAACATGGGCCTTGTTATTTGATGTATGGTGGAGCTGCTCTTCTAGTAAGTTTACTGTACTTTCAATCTTTTCTTGCCTCATCCTTGACTGAATCAACTCATTTAAGAGGAAAGAGTTTTTCTGTGAAGTTGTGTCATCATTTATTATTTCTTTATGTTGTATGTTTTTGGGCTCATTAGGAGATGTTTGTTCCATTTTGTCATTATTTTCAGCTGCTACATCATGGCTCCTAATTTCAGCTTTCAATGTCGTGATGAGCTTTTCTTGGTCTCTAATTTTTTTTTTAATACTCATTTAATTGTAGTTGGAGTTTGTCATCATGTGCCTCGAAGATGTTTTGAGCTTCTTTACGAAGTTGTATTTCCTTTTTCAGTTGGTTTTCAGTAGTTAATAATTGGTCCTGTAATCTTTCAACTCTTTCAATATATTTGAGTTCACTTTCCCTCATTGTTTCAATATTTTCTTCTAAGAGCAGAAGGTCTGCTTGAAGTCTCAGATTTTTTTCTTTTAAAATATTGTTTTCTGAAAGCAGAGCTGAACCAATCTTTCTGGCCATTTCTAGTGTAGAGGTTTCCTCAGCTGAGTCATCAAGGAGGTTATTTTCAATAAGGCTCAGTTCCAGCTCCTTGATTGAGCTATTTAGTTCAGATTCTAGGTTGTTTTTTGATTGTTTATTTCTGGTTTTGATAGTGAGATTAGATTTGTCACCTTCTGTAATGCCAGGGAGAAAAACTGGCCCTGTCTGAGTTGGATTAAGTTCGGCTGTTGTTGCAGTCTTAAGTTCACACTCAGCTTCCCTCAACGCCTTGTTGAAAGACTTGTTTTTGAAATTGTCTACAAGGTATGTTCCAAACGTATTAACATTTTCGGCATAGGGGAAAATATCAGAATTGTTAACTGTTGCATAAGTGTCATCCCCGAAGAATTTAGTGGTGTATTTCTTTACACCTTTATTACTTTTTGAAATTTCCGTAATTTTTGCTGGCCAATGTCGATAGCCTCTCAGTTTTACAAAGACAATGTCCCCTTCGCTGAAAGTGTTGGGTTTGGGGCAGGTCATTTTTGTGATATCTGATAGAGGAAGAAAAATTAATTCAGTTTTTTTTAGTGAAGCTTCGGCAGGTGTCAATTACAGTACAGTTTTTTAGTAGAGCTTTGGCTGATTGCTTCAGTCCGGAGTTCTAAAAATTGAGTAAATTTGAACTTTGTGTGCTATTGAAATTTTGAGTGTCAAGACTTTCACTGTTTTTTATAATGAGGTTTGTCAGACTCCTCTTGTGATTGGAATTTTGTGTACTGTTTTTTTGACGAGGTTTGTCAGACTCCTCTCTGTTAATGCAGTTTTTGTACTCTTTTTTTTACGAGGTTTGTCAGGCTCCTCTGGGTTATTGGAATTTTTGTGAACTGTTTTTATATCGAGGTTTGTCAGGCTCCTCTGTGTTATTAGATTTTGAGTGTCAAATCTGGGTTATATACAGTGCAGTATATAAGGTGTCTAGTACTGAGTGAGAGGTATAGTGATAGGTTCTATTGAAGCTATTGAAGATTGATGGTGCAAGCAGTTGAGCCAGGTCAGTTATTGCTGACTGCTGGCCGGGGTGTCGAGTTGTTTGCCGAGTTGTGGAAAGTAGGTCACATATGTTAGTGAAACTATTCTAATAGTTGTTCATTACTTTGTTTGTACATTTTTTTATATTTTATATTGTGCTTTAGTGGTTTGTTTAATTAATAGAGTTTAATTTACTGAATTTTGACACTGAGTGTGTAGATGAGAATTAAGCTTTTAAATTATTTGCTTTGTTTACAAGTTATCCATCTGTTCAACGAGCTCTTGAGGTAAATATTATTATTGGTATTAAATTTGCATCAATAACTTACAGTCATGTTCAGTTTGTCACAATACTGGGTTTTCTTGAGATTTTTATTGAGAGTTAGTCTTGATCATAGTACATTTCATGTGAAGGTGCTGATGTGTCAGACCCACTTGTTGGTTTTGGTTGGTTGATGTCTTCAAGTGTCACTTCTTGAAAATGATTTTTTCTTGAAGTCACTTAATAAAGTTGTTGTTTAGGAGTGCTGCTTAATTGGCAATTTTGTTGTTTTTTACCACTTAAACTACACTTTAAATATGGGAGCACTTAGCAGGTGATACTAGTTGTCAGCCATATTGGATTGAGAAAAAATAGTGTTTAAAATAGTGTGAAAGTTTGAATAAATGGTTGTTTAAATTGCTCAATTATAATTGCTTATGTTATATATGCGATTCTAATGTCTAGCCTAGTTTAAAGGAGAAAAAGATCATATGAAGGTAACGTTATATTGTCACAATTATTGTTAATGGTGTAGGTGGAGGAAAAATTTAGTGTGCATCATGGGTCTAAAGTGCTTTTTCTCCCTCGGGAAAATTGTTGCCCTCGGCTTCGCAATCGGGCGACAACAATAGACAATAGACAAAATTTCTTTATTAACATAATCTCCAGGAATATGGTCACAAATTCAGAACAAGATACATTGGATGTTGTAAATTGAGTAATACAATAGAGTGGTAAAATTGACAGAAATAACAGATAATAAACATTATTGATAAAACTCAATAAAATCAATTAATTCAGGATGACAAAACGATAAAAATCAAATTAGTAAAACTTATCAAGAACAGTGGTTAGTTTTAGATTTAAAAATGATAACAATATTAATCAGAACAAGTCTTGATAAAGGTTGTTAGTGATTAAAGGAGTAAAGTTACAATGTAAAATTATCTTCATTGGGATTCAGACTAAAGAGATTGTGATATTTTTACTGAAAAACTTGTCTCCAACTTTCAAATTCTTCTACAGTGTAGCATGGTCGCTCTTGTAGCCATTTCATGGCGTTTTTTCTCAGCTTTAGGTTGTTGTTGGTTGCAGTTGGCTTTTGGTTGCAGTAGTCAGCGAGGTAGTTCAGAAAATCACTTGTGAAAATTATGAATAGGACAGTTCCCAGAACAGAGCCTTGCAGAACCCCTGATTTAACTGTGAGGAGTTCAGATGTTTTCTCGAGCATTACTGAGTTCATGTACTTGATTTCAACTGCTTGAGTTCTGTCCGTTAAATAGCTTTTGAACCATTTTCCTGCGACACCCTTAATTCCCATTTTTTCCAGTTTTTCCAGCAGCAAATCATGTTGAATACAATCAAAAGCTTTGCTTTAATCTGAGAAGACTGCAGTTGTAGTGTCGCCATCCTCGAGGGCTTTTATGATTTGTTCAGTAATGCTTATAATGGCGCTGTTTGTTGATCTGTTTGCTGTGAATCCATGTTGCTCAAGTGGCAAAAGCTGGTGTCGTGAGAGGTGCTGCAGAAATCTTGTAAGGACGATCTTTTCAATAAGTTTGGAGAAAGTAGACAAGAGAGAAATTGGTCTGTAGTTTGTTGTTTCAGTTGAGTTACCCTGTTTGAATTTAGGATAGACTTTTGCTGTCTTAAGTTTACTTGGAAATTTCCCCTGTGCCAAGACTTGTTTATTACATTGGTAAGAGGATTTATCAGTTCTTTTTCGCAATATTTCAGGTTTTTGATGAGATGTCGTCAAACCCGCTTGAATATTTTGGTTTAAGTGCCTGGATAGTTTTACTAAGGCCGGGTTCACACTGGACACTTGGCAGAATCCCGTGGCGGCCACGGTTCTAGGAATGAGGGGGGCAGGAGGTCAAAATCGCGCGGGATCGCCGTGTACTGGTTCACATTGCTGTGGCCTGGATCTTGTGTCTCATCGCGAGTGGCCCAGTCAGCCCCGTAGTCCAGGAGCTGAGGGGGGTTCAGCATACATGAGAGGGTTACGCAATGTTTTTGTAGATTATCGTAATATGGACCGAGGCAAAAAAAGAGGTAGTGAAAATTACGAATGTCGCCTATTTCCAATGTGGTCGATAACAATGTGGGGAGGGGGGCAAACATGGCGGAGGAAGCTATGCGTTAAATACAGTTTTCTCGAAAACGGTAAAAGATAGATCATTGGTCAAAACGTCTTTTTAATCACAAAAATATTGCCCAAAATAATGGTAATTAGGTCCGAGGTCGTGTCTAGAGAAATAGATTAGTTATAAAATAAAATATAAAAATGAGGTATTTTGGTCGGTTTTTTAAAGGAAAGTAGGATTAATTTGTGAATGTTACGAAAGAGTGTAACGCAATATTTTTTATTGATCATTTTAATATGGACTAAGTTGATCTAAATTACGAATGTCGCCTATTTCCCAGGTGGTCGACAATATGGGGGAAGAGGGGCAAACATGGCGGAAAGTGCTATGCGTCTAAATGGCTGTATCTCGTTAACGGTATGGGATAAAGAATCTGTAACAGAGGATCATTTATATGTAACAACGTCATTTTGAAGATAAAAATATCGCTAACAATAATGACTATTAGGTCCGAGGTCGTATCTTGAAAAATAATAAAGTATTTAAATAATATGATTTTTGGAAATTTTTGTTAAATACGTAATTTTTAACAAAAATTAACAATTTCAGCATTTATATTACTTTAAGTCTACATTTTCTCTTAATGTTATTTGTGTTTTTTCTCATGTTATTTTTTGTAGAATTATTATCCATAGGGTGCCGCAATGGATAATTACATGCAGGGCCGGTGACAGGGGGGGCAGGGGGGCAAATGCATTGGGCCCGGGCTCACAGGGGACCCGGAGACACCAAAAACGGGCCCAGAACGACTGAAAAGGGGCCCAAAAGCACACAAAAGAAGTAAAAAAAGGTCATCAGGGCCCGTAGTGGGGAGGCGCATATAGTAAAATATGTCAAATTACAAAGTTGGCTTACCCCGAAAGCTGACCGGCAACCACCATGCTGGATTTTATTGTATAGTAGTAGAGATGATATTTTGACCGGTGGTCGCTCTATATGAGTGGGACTCTCTGTTTTGGACGCCATTTTGGAAAATGGCGGATGTTAATGTTTTATCCTTCGTAGTTTGGTAACCAGTCAAGCTAAAAACTTGATCTTGGTATCAAATTATATGTTTTTGAGGTCAGGGTTTTTGAAAAAAAATAATAAATTATTTATATCTCGTTTCTGGACGCCATTTTGGAAAATGGCGGATGTTAATGTCTTAGTCTTCGTAGTTTGGAAACCACTAATCAGCTGTTTTAAATCTTCAAATTGAAGCTGTTATGTTAGTGAGTGTAATTATACTTGAAATAAAAACTTAAGTGATATAATGTGTCGGCCGAACTTGAGATGTGTCTAAAAATAAAGCTTTGTCAGCGGAAGGTATTTCAGGTTTTCAGGACTTAGATAACCTTCGGCAAATAAATGTTGCTTTTCTTGGTAATATTTGATCCCATGATAAAACGTATACCTCTCTGAATTTGTAATTGAACTGTCTACATTTTGTATGAGAAAATGTTATCGTTTTTTAAGAATTTTCAACTGCCGCCATTTTGAAAATACAAATGTTCTTTAACACAATTTTTAAGAAATTTTAAGCTTGTATAACAAAAGCATATAAAAAATATCAAGTTTCGCGATTATATCTCAACTCGGTTTTGAGATTTTAATAATTTAAAACATACATATTCGGATGGACATAAAATAGCACAAGATACGCTCGCATGGCCAAATTTTGAGCCTTAAAATATTTCTACAATGCTTGGCAAGTTTCTCTCTGGTAACCAGAAACCTAATAATTTTATACTATCTTCCTCAATGTATTGGTTGTTCCGAATGCTAGATATTTGTTAGGCGCATTCAGAAAAATGAGTATAAATACATCTAGCCACTTTGGAAAATAGAAAATGGATCGTATATACGAATAAATTAACAATTTTTAGTTCCTTGACCTCAATAACCATAGGAATAATTCGACACCAAGATCAAGGTTTTAGCTTGAGTGTTTTCCAAACTACAAAGACTAAAACGTTAATATCCGCCATTTTCCAAAATGGCGTCCAGAAAAGAGATATGAATAATTTACTATTTTTTTCAAATTCCCTGACCTTAAAACCATATTAGTCGATACCAAGATCAAGTTTTTAGCTTGAGTGGTTTCCTAACTACGAAGAATCAAACAATAGCATCCGCCATTTTCCAAAATGGCGTCCAGAAAAGAGAAATGAATAATTTAATATTTTTTTCGAATTCCTTGACCTCAAAAACATAATTTGATACCAAGATCAAGATTTTAGCTTGACTGGTTACCAAACTACGAAGGATAAAACATTAACATCCGCCATTTTCCAAATTGGCGTCCAAAACAGAGAGTCCCACTCATACAGAGCGACCACCGGTCAAAATATCATCTCTACTACTATACAATAAAATCTAGCATGGTGGTTGCCGGTCAGCTTTTGGGGTGAGCCAACTTTGTAATTTTGGCCATCCGCCTCCCCACTACCGGGGTTGAAGATTGCACAGGTGCCCGAAAATCCTGTTGCCGGGCCTGATTACATGTTTTCTAAAATTAAAATATAATTCAGTTTGCCTCAACGTCTGTGAGTAATAAAAAATTATTAAAAATATTCTTGAAATTTTTATCCTTGTCCTTTTTGGGATGATTAGCTAGTTAACCTTTGAAATTATATTGCATATGCACATTACTATTACAAATGAACATCAATCAAGTAAACAAAATTTTGTGGAGTAACTTTACATCATTTATATGAATAATTTTATAACCTATTAATAGTAGTACAAAAATTGGCTGTTCTTCCCGAGGAAATCAAGTGTGGGAACGACTTTCCCGCGTTTTCCCGCTCCACTAGACCACTGACGCAGTTATCTGTTGATATTTTTGTTTGGATTGTAAACCTTTTAAGCATAACATTTTCGTGTACTAATGTATTTTGCCATTAAATAAATAATGTTTTACAAATTACACTTTTCCTTTTTCTCCTCTGCTTCCAATATATCGTAATATTCTATAAACAAACCACAAACCTCTTCCCACGCTTTTAATTTTGAGTATTTATTGGCATATTCCCCAGATTCCAAATCCCAGCTGGCTGGCCGAGCTTCGATTTCCGTAATAAATCGCTCTGTATCGAAATCTGACATCTCAAAGTACAAAAACACTGCACTTATTAAGGAACAACAGGTCACTGACCTCCCCAGTGGATGCGAGTGGCTCACCGCGCTAGGTTTTGGGCCACTGCGAGCGTCTGTGTCCGACACGGAATTCAGTGGCCTGGGAGTGGCTGTGTAGTGTGAACGGTCGGAGGCGATTCCCATTGCTTTCAATGGCAATCGAGCGCGCGGCCACAGGATTCTGACAAAGTGTCCAGTGTGAACCCGGCCTAACCTCTAATGGAGTTTTGGGCCAGAGTATAAAATCTTCAGGTGAGTAATGAAGGTCCTGTATCATTGGTTTTATGTTATTGTTAGACTGTGCCAGGATGTCAGTTGCAGCATTAACAAAATAGTGATTCAATTCTTCAGCAACCTTTTGAGAATCAGATGTGACTCTATTGCCTATACTAAGCTGAATAGGTTCACTTTTCACATGTTTACTTTGATTTTCTGAGTTTATTATTCTCCACATAGCTTTTGACTTGTTCTCAGCTTTATTTATGAAATCAAAGTAAACATGTGAAAAGTGAACCTATTCAGCTTAGTATAGGCAATAGAGTCACATCTGATTCTCAAAAGGTTGCTGAAGAATTGAATCACTATTTTGTTAATGCTGCAACTGACATCCTGGCACAGTCTAACAATAACATAAAACCAATGTTATTGGCTATTATTTAGCTTTTGACTTGTTCTCAGCTTTATTTATGAAATCGGTATTCTGTGTTTTCCTTATTTGCTTTAGGTGGAGATCGTACTCTTTCTTCTTACGAGCTGCATCAGCTTTCTTTTCGTTTTTTCCACAGAGCATAAACACTTCTTGAGCTTTGAGGAAGTTTTCTCTTTTCTGCTTTGTCATTGGATCAGTTGGCAGCCTCTTCTTTTTGTTCTTTTTTAGTGGACACGATACACTTACATTGTACGTTACTGTGTTTATGAAGTTGTTGTAAGCAATTTCTGCACATTCTGGTTCATACACCTCTACCCAAGATTCTCTGCCAAGTAGGTGCTTTAATATTCGTATATTCTCATTGCAGAAATTGCGGCGAAGCGAGATGGGGCTTGAGATGTGGTATTTTTCGATTGATACTGTACAGAGCTGCCCAGTATGGTCAGCAATAAAGGTGTTAAGTATAGCCACATTAACTTCTTCTGCGTGTAAGTTTGTGCAGACCAAGACTATGGATGTGGCACTATGTGATGTAATTCTAGTTGGTGGCAGAAGGAGTCTCTGGATGTTGTATGTCCCAAGAAGTTCCCTTAATTCAGTGTCCTTTTTGTGAATGGTTCTGTCCACATTAATGTCTCCCATTATTATAACAGTACTGTTCCATGTTGGTACTCCATCAAGAATGTTGCTCAGGGATTCCAGGGCAATACTAAAATCATAATCAGGTCTATAGATGCCAATTATAAAAATTAATTTTTTATTTATTGATAATTTAACAGATGACAACTCACATATAAGTTCTTCACTGTAACTAGCTCCGTTCAATGGAACTGTAACCTCTTCAAGGTCTTATTTGACGTAAATTGCGACTCCACCTTTTATGTGCCTTTCTCGGCAGAAGTACTCAATGGGAATGTATCCAGTAATTATAGTGTTATTTAGTTTCGGTTCTGAGAGACCGTGTTCTGTTATGATGACAACATCGGGGTCAGCGGTTTGTAGAAAATCATTTAGTAAGTCTTGTTTGTTTGACAGCCGGTCCACATTTTGATGGAATATTTTCAGTGTCTTCTTTGTTGTAGTCTTGAGTTTATTATTATTCTTGTGGTGTGGTGTTTCCATCTCTCTGTTTGATTGTCCAGTTTCCCTACAAAATTATCCTGTGAAGTTTCTTCAGCTAGAAGGGGTTTAGTTACTTTCAGGTTTATATTTTTTAGGGGCTGCATGGCTTCGCAAGGTTTGTTGATATTTCCCCTTTCCTGCTGACAAAGTTTTAGATTTTTCTAAAAAAAACTCTTCATAAGTTTCATTTTCTTTTAATTTTTGTGCTGTGATAGGGGGAGATTTCAAGCCGATGCAGTTTGTTGTTTTTAATATTAGTTTACCATTCCCGTTAGTAGCATCAGTTCGACAACGTGTCTCTGACTCTCTATGTTTAGCTACTTGAAGAGAAACACTAAGCATGTTCTTCTTCTGGTTGATTACCAGTTCTTTGGTACAAGTTGTCCTGTCTCCTGTTGCTGTGTTTCTTTGTGTATCTGTCTTAGAGTTAGTAGGTATTTTATTCAGTTTTTTATTGTTGGTTTGGCTGTCTTCAGACTTTTGAGTTGGGCTTGGATCTCTCACGTTAGTTGTCAATATGCTATTCAGTTTTTTGTTGCTGGTTTGGCTGTTTCCAGACCTTTGAGTTGGGCTTGGATCTGTCATGGTAGTTGTCATGGTTTCTGAAATGCAGTTAAGTTTTTTGTTGCAGGTTTGATTGTCTCCTGTTGTTAGAATTTGATTTGACATTGTTATGGTTGTTGGGATTTTCAGTTTTGAGCTGCAGGTTTGGCTGGCTCCTGGACTTAAAACATCAACAGAAAGCTGTATCCTGTCAAGTTTTGTTTTTATCTCCTACATTTCGATGAGCAAAGGTAAATAATTTTCTTTATGTACATAGCTTTCATTGGTCGGAGAAGTCTGGGTACTGGAATCGCTATAGGTTTTTTTATTTATGTCTTGATTTTTAATTTTTTCTTGTAGTTTACGAATTATTTTTTCGAGTTCTTCTATTTTCTTTTCCTTTTCACTGATAAGATGTTGTAGTTTGAAATCATGCTCTTCAAAAATACTTTGTTCTTCTAGGCAAAGTTTCTTTTCTTTGGTAAGTTCTTTGGTGGTTTCTTTGGTGAGCATGGGCGTCTGTATTAAGTTGAAGGAGATCAATATACTTTGTTTCCTCATATTCTTTTTCTTCTACTTTTCCTTCCATCGTTTTGTTTTTAGTTCCCTTATTTCACGTTTCAAGTGCTCGTTTTCTTCTACTAGTGCTGCCCCTATTTTTGCAGCCATTTCCAACTTCTCCTCCTGATAGTTTGTTTTCTGGGAAACTGGTTTCAGAAAGACTTCTTTCAAGTTCTTGAATGAGGATTGACCTGTTTATAAGGTCTGTTTTTTCTTGATTGTCTTGACTTGGCTGCAGTGGCGGCTCGTGAGTTTATGTACTGGGGGTTCACAGTTAAAAAAATATATACGTGATATCAATGTATTACACTAGAGTTATTGTCTTAAACTAATCGGTATTTATGTACGTTAAACGCTCAAAAGACCGCAGCGCCTACATTTCTTGAGATACCGGTTGTTATACACGAGTGTATGCTTTAAGTATTAAATTTAATAAAGCACCACCCTACCTTTGACGATTATGACTCGTATTTTGCTACTATTACACATATATGATAGTAAATAAATCGGAAAATTGAATGTTTTTTTAAATAACTAACTGTGAACTGAGGCCTACAATTATTGTCTTCCATCATTGATTAATGTTCTTCTTGATTAATCCTTTAAAATAAAAATTATTAACCTACAATAAATTACGACTATACCTTGATTACCGAAAGAAAATGCGGCCACTGCCACGCATCAGAACTGACTCCTTCTATTTCATACTGTTGATCTAAAATATTTCGTTACAAGTTTTAGTAAATTTTATTCGTTTAAAAAGAATAATACAAGTTTTTTAGCAAGTTTTAAATAATTGTACACGTTTTTAGTAAATTAGTCAGGAGTGTAATAAATATTCTTGCAGAGGGTCAGCTATCGCGCGGCCGCTACGCCAATTCTTTTCTTTCGATAAGCAGAGTATATCATAAAACACCAAACTACTTCACTCAAATAAACATATTTATCACTAAAACAGCATTAAAACACGCAATATTTATATTAATAAACTTTAACATCATTCGAACCTAAAATACAAGTGTCAAGCCTCGTTAAAACGCACATGGGCACACTAGAAAGCAGCTCCGAGGCAAGCTCCATAAGGCACCATGCAATCATGGTTCCTCCCCCGCCGCTGCCACAAATGGACTCGACCTACGCCTATAGCCGCGGAGCGCTGTGCTCCAAACTCAGTCTTGCCTCTCTGGCTCAAGTGACAACATCGAGTGCGACACGCGCTCTTCGCTGTTGCTTATTACTGTCATTTTTAATTGTTTGGGATATCCTGCGTTTATATAGAAGTATTTTAATAAATAACATTATTTGTGGTTTTTTATAGGGGGTTCACGTGCTCATGTGCTCCTGTGCACGAACCGCCACTGCTTGGCTGTTGGTTTGTAATATGTGTGTTGTTATCTAATTGACACTGTATACTGTCATTTTCAGATGTTTTTGTGGCTCTAAAGTCCGATTCAGCATCCTTTAGAGCTTTGTTGAACATTTTATTTTTGAAGTTGTCTGCTTGTGGAATGCCATATGTGCGTAGAATTTCAAAATATGGAAATAAGTTGGATTCTTTGACTGTTGCGGTTGTGTGGTCTCCAAAAGATGTAACATTATATTTTGTTGCATTAGTTTTTTCCTCTTCTGCGATTTCAAAGATTTTTGCTGGCCGTGATGGAAGCCTTTAAGTTTTACAAAAACAAAATCCCCCACCTTGTACATCTTATTGTATGGTGTCAGTGGGATGAAAATGTGAAATACTGTTTTTTAATTTGAGGTTTGTCAGACTCCTCCTGTTAATTAAATTTTATGTACTGATTTTTATGACAAGGTTTGTCAGACTCCTCTCTGTTAATGTAATTATATGTACTGTTTTTTATAACAAGGTTTGTCAGGCTCCTCTGAGTTATTGGAATTTTGTGAACTGTTGTTTATATCGAGGTTTGTCAGACTCCTCTGTGTTATTAGATATTGAGTGTCAAATCTGGGTTATATACAGTGCAGTATATAAGGTGTCCAGTACTGAGTGAGAGGTATAGTGATAGGTTCTATTGAAGCTAGTTTGATGGTGCAAGCAGTTGAGCCAGGTCAGTCACTGCTGACTGCTGGCCAGGGTGTCGAGTTTTGAAAAGTAGGTCACATATGTTAGTGAAACTATTCTAACAGTTGTTCATTACTTTGTTTTCGCAACACTACACTAGTAACTAGCCGATTTCCGCTTCCGTTTCAGTTTGGAAGTCGCCGTTTACAAAAGAGTACGGCAAATGGGCAAATATCAGCTGTAGTGAGGTAACAAATCAGCTGGAGTGCGGTAAAGAGTTTGCAATTGAGCATTTACCGCACAAGTGCGGTAAATGCTCAATGTTGCCAACTCAAGAAAAAAAATAGTACATCACACAATTTACATACATTATACATAAACACAACATACTCATTTTAACTATGACGACCATATCTCAGTTGTAACTAAACTGGTTTCCCAGGTTGTGACTACGTGCAGTTAATAGCGATAAGTTAATAAAGAGCAGTATTACCTATAAATAGGTAATACTGCTCTTTACGGCAACAATTGATTAAAATCAATTGTTGCCGTCTGTGTGACGATAAGACGTATTCCTAGAAGGGCTGAACAGCAGAGATAACGCTTTTTGTTATCTCCCCCGCACAGATAAATATAGTTTTGTTTGTATTTTTTCTCTACAGTTTATTTAATATTTTTTAAATCTTTTAACTTTTATAGAAGTGTTGTTTTTTACTTACCCTGTATATTTGTATCTGGTAGTGTCGCGAAAACTATCGTACGCAACTCATCCAAATTAGTCAGATGAGCGTTTATCCATTGTTGCCAGATTTCAGGGTCCTACTTAGAAGAACATATGGTAAACATAACCTTAGAAAAGATGTTGGTTGGCATATTTGTTCATTTACAATTTCAACCACCTAAGCTCTTTTGTGAGTTGTGACAGAAACAGTTAATATATTGGATATTTTATTTAAATAATATCTCATTTTATATCAAACTATTGTATTTATAGTATGATAAGCAATATTATCATAAAAATACGCTTATACCTATATCATATTAAAAAATCATCGACTTGCTTTGATGCAGGGTTTACTACTGTACCAAACACCTCTGGTTTACCTTACTTAAGATATTTATCCTTAGAATTCATTATCATTAATTGG
This sequence comes from Flexamia atlantica, assembly GCA_035578135.1. NCBI lineage: Eukaryota > Metazoa > Arthropoda > Insecta > Hemiptera > Cicadellidae > Flexamia > Flexamia atlantica. Next base: position 78,729,561 of record JAQJVK010000001.1, on the reverse strand, counting down.
AAGAACATATGAAAAAGAAATCAACAATAAAAGGAACAAATTTATTTACAAAACTTTAAGTTAAGTAACATCCTCAGCCCTTATGTCGCTGTCATCATCGTCTTCACTGTCATCCGTGGTGTCATTTACGAGAATTGGGTCAATTAGCACAACTCTGGCACACTGAGACTCAAAATCGGCCTCTTGAACATTTTCTGCGTGCCGCACACACTTGATCCAGTCTTCTTCGTAACATTGTCTACAGCTTCATTAGCTAATTTTTCTACATCTATTAGCTTGAAAGTATTGTTCTTCAATGCCACTTCTCTCTTCACCTGAGCCCATATCAATTCTGCCGGATTATATTGGCAGTGGTAAGGTGGCAGACACACCACTTTGTGTCCCATTTCATTTGCAATGTGGTCAAGTTCGTACGTCTTCTTGCACGTCTTTATTTCATTCATTGAGAGGAGCTCACATTTTGTTACCAGAGGATCATGGTGAATGTTTTGCTTCAGCCAGTCAATAATATCACTCTTTTTCCACCTGGAAGTTGGAATTTTTTCCTTAAGCATGGAGTGGTAGCTCGCATTGTCCATCACAATAATGCAGCCTTCCTCGAGACTTTGGAGCAAGTTGACAAACCACTCCTTAAATAGGTCGCCGTTCATCTCAGTATGATAGTCACGATCTTGTGACTTCTTGCCCCCTCGAAATATAAGCTTTGCATCGGGAACAAACCCAGTTACTGTAGAACCAACATGAGCAATTATAAGCCGTCCTCCTTTTCCTGTTGGTACCTACAAAAAATCAAAAGGTTATTAAAAGCTTAAAATTTTTTAACCAGCATAATGTTTTATTTTGTACATTACTTTCGTTGTTATATTTGATATTTCCAATTTATAATTATTTTTAGGTAGGAGGCAGGTACATATAACCACAAACATTGAATCTGGGTGGGAAATAAGTCAGATAAGGGAAATACCCCCGTCACACCAGATCTGCATACTCAGAGAATTTACAGCTTTGTTATAATGCCATAAGCTAAATGTAGCCACATATCACATTCAATGATTTTATAGACAGATAGAGATTTCACAAAATATAACTTATTTTCCATAAGAATAACATGGGGAATGAGTATGCCGGTGTGCTGCCATGAGGAACACTGAAAGTAGGTATTTTTAGCATAAACAATTATATTTTATTCGCTAATAAATTAATATATCCAAACTCATCTTAGAATGATAGGTCTAATTTGAGTCCTCAAATGTCCAGTTATAAATATACATATATAAATAAATGATGATTATATCACTTAGAAAAAAGTTGCCCCTCTTGTAAGCCTCTTAAAAAAAAAGATTCAAGGACAACAAATTTCATGTTCAAAATGACGTTAAACTGCAATTACGCGGTCAGAGTATAGCTTCCAGAAAAATATTCGATGTACATAGAGAAGTAAACAAAACTGAACCCCCATGACTTTCAAGCTACAAGTTAAGTTTAATTATATTACGTTGCCTCTTTCTGATTTTTTAGATCAAAATAAAATAAATAGGCTACTGTAATGTTTGTAATATTTAAGCTTAAAACTATTATTACTTTCAATCCTCCGTTTTTATTACAATCTTGCCATATGAAATTCTTGGTATGATTCTGCGAAATCCACGTTTCGTCGAGGTACACTACAGGACGACTGTCATTTAATCTAAAGTTATGCATTTTCCGGAGGAATGCAGCTCTTCTTGCAGCAATGTCACTGTGCTCCATCAGAAATTTTCGTCCGTCATTTGCTCTCCGGAATTTAAACTCAAGGGATTTTAATATCCTTTTGACAGAGGCATTGGAGCCATCAAAGTTGATTTTTTCCTCCAAGTCAGTTCTGATTTTGTCTGCGGTGGGAAATTCCCCTCTATCATAATATTCAAGAACGGTCCTGCGCACAACTTGCTTATCAAAGTCATCTAGGTCAGTTTTTTTTGCTTATATATGTTTATAGAAGCTCCTTGGTTTTTTAAATGCTTCAGTGGCGTCACCGGCAGAGTTCAACGTATGTTTGATTCGTTGCACTGTCTTTTCAGATACTCCGTACGCTTGTGCAATTAATTTCATTACTTGTGAACATTTTATGTTTTCCCTTTCCTCAGGATTTTCCGCCAAATTAGAAAAAACTTCAATACATTACCAATGATTTCCTTACTTTGGCTTTGAATGTCCTTCTTTCCTTTCTGTATGCAAATGGCTTTCTGTGATTGCGTAGGCAGTTCTAAAGTTATGTCGTCATCCATCTTCATTAAATACTATTAAAAACAATGAACGAACGAGCAAACTAAACAATCTTTTCAAATGAAGGTTAAATAAATATAATACATACAGTATAAACAATATAAATATTAAAATAAAACTGTAATAAAAATCTTCCACAATGTAAACGAAAACTGCACAATGTTGGTTATGACAACAAAGTACTTAGAACTTGTTTACATTTGAAATTGTTTATTTACATTGACGTCCAGTAACATTTTATTTTGACAGTTACAAATTGGCAACAATGCTGGGCGAGAGGGGGTGAGGAGGGACACAGCTGTTTGAGTCATCATCGGATTAATTTTGAGTACTCTACTCTAGTCATAGCCTGTCAAAACTCAGTGGATACACAGGAAGCCTTTTATATGCGATTGACAAAACAGAAAACACTAGAAACACATAAAAAATAGTAACACAATGAAATTGTTAATTATAAATAAAATACAAACTTATATAAAAATGGTAAAAAAATCTATTGTTTATTTATAATTATTTTTCATTAAATTTGAATTTTTATTCTTTTTAATTGGAATGCATTGAAAAATAGAAATAATATAAAAAAAGAAATAAATAAATATAATATGCATTTTTTAACGTTTGATAGAAACACAATAGTTTTTAAGTTTCTGCTTTTGTTTTATTGTTTGGTTTCCAAAAAGCCAAAAGTAAAATACTAGAGTGGTTATTGCATGTTGACAATATACTGTCATGTAAAGGGTGGCGCAAAAAGAATGGTCGATTTTGAACTGCGTAGTACTAAGTGGTGGGGGAGGGGCGGGTCCACTGCTTGGCGCTGTAAGTCGGCCATAGTATGCAGTTCGCCGCGAGATGGCGCAGTGGACAGTCGAGCACCACCTTCTTCGCTGTGGAACAGTTTTTCAGAAATAGTGAATCTTTTGTTACTGTGCAACGGCTGTTTCGACAACATTTTGGAGTGGCCCGTCATGGACTGGTTCCTGATCGCAGGGCAATATTACGTTGGGTGACTTCATTTCGGGCAACAGGGTCCGTAATGAAAGGTAAATCGACTGGACGTCCACGACGGCAGTAACTCCACAAAACATAGAAACTGTAAGAGCGTCAGTGCTTCAAAGTCCGCTACGTTCCACCAGGCATGTCGTGCTCAAACTTTGCACCTCAGCCGTCGCTCGTTACAGCGTATTTTATACCGCGAGAAGTTTCACCCATACAAAATAATAGTGATCACGCAAAAGCTATACGAACGTGATTTTGAGCTCTGTGGTCGCTTTTGTGAGAAAATGCTGGACATTTTGTACTCCAAATATGATGTTGTGCTCATAATGTCAGATGAGGTTCATTTCCATTTGAACGATTATGTAAATAAACAGAACTGCATGTATTGGGGAGAGCAAAATCCCAGACAAATACACAGAAGCCTCTCCACAGTGCGAAAGTGACAGTTTGGTGCGGCATTTCCAAAATGGGGGTGGATGGGCCTTACTTTTTTGAAGAAAACAGCGCTACAGTGACTGTCAACTCAGAACGTTATGTAAACATGCTTCGTAACTTCTTGATACCAAAACTGCGGCAGTTACGAGTGAACAGAAAACGAATTTGGTTCCAACAAGACGGTGCTACAGCCCACACGGCCGATGACTCAATGAGGGTTTTGAAACAGATGTTCCCCCACCACGTCATCTCGGTAATGTCAACTGGCCCGCCAGATACCCTGACCTCTCAGCTTGTGATTTTTTTCTTTGGGGATATTTAAAATCTAGCTTACGTTCACAAGCCCCGAGACTTAACCGACCTTAAAGAGGCTATCCGTGCGGAAATAAGTTCCATAAATGGAGAAACAGTAGCGAAAGTGATGGAGAATTTTGAGGAAAGACTTCACGAGTGTATCTACGAGGAAGGACGCCATCTCCCCGAAGTTCTTTTCCATTCATGAATTTGTATGGTTTGATTGACATTTATATACTGAAAATTGTTAACTTACGATGTATGATTTTGGAATGGCGTATTTTAAAGTGTTTAAAAACAAAGACAATAAAATTTATTTATGTATAAAATCATTGGAGTTATTATCATTTAAAAACCGACCATTCTTTTTGCGCCACCCCATATAATCAGTAAACATGTTATTGTATTTTTATAAACTTTGGGCTTTGTAATTCTTATTGTAGGGAATGACTCTATGACTCATAATTTTTCCAGCACTTTAAACTATGGTAAAATAATTAAAAATAAATTTAGTTTCAAGATGACAACCAAAACACTAGTTTTTCCAAGCTTAAAATTATAGATTTGAAGTTCACAACTCCCAAACTTAATATTTCTTAGGTTACATAAAATATTAATTACTAATTACCTATGTATTAGAAATTTCTTAAAAGTCACAAAGTCTTTACTTTTGTCAATTAAAAAATATTATTTATGAAAATAATCATACTTTCGGCTGGGATTCAATTAGTTTAGAAAATTGAATCAATGGGCAAAACCACAATTTGTAGCAAATCAATGTGGCCAACAATATGAACAATCATCACTGTCATGCCTTATAGCAAGTTGCTTCCATTGATTAATCGCTATCAGTGAATAACTAAGATTGCTTTTCACACCCAATTGCGAATTAGCAATCCTACATTTGCTGTTTATCAACGATCGGCAAATACGCGCGTTCGTTTTCCACGGCCGATCGCGAGTTTCGTAAAGCAATATCGGCCGTTAATCCGCGATCGGCAAAGACGCGGCCGTTCGTAAATTCCTCAAAGCTAGATTTGCCGTCTATTCGTGATCGGTAAATACACGCGATCGTTTTTCACGGCCGATCACGGGTTCCGTAAAGCTACATCGGCCGTTAATCCGCGATCGACAGATACACGCTAGCGTATTTCGCGGCCGTTCGCGAACAGTGCTAAACTATTTTTGCCGTTCATCCGCGTCTGGCAAATACGCGCGATGGTTTTCGCGGTCGATCAAGAGATTTGAAAAGCCGCATTTGCCGTTTATTTACTTTCGGCAAATACACACGATAGTTTTTAACGGACGATTGTGAGTTTTGCAAAGCTTGATTTGCCGTTTATTCGCGATCAGAAAAAACGTGACATCGTTTTCCGCGGCCGATCGCGAGTTTTGCGAAGCTACACCTGCTGTTTATTTGCGATCGCTAAAACGATCCCGTCCCGAAAAATTTCCCGAAGTAAATAAAATCCCGCCCGAAAACCGGGGATTTAATTTTCCCGAAATTTTGGGACCCTACCATCCCTAATGACAAAAAGATAGGCTAAATAAATTATAAAGATGGGCTAAATAAATTATTAGGTTATCTCAATAACAGGTTACGTAACATAAAACCAGACGACCCTGTAATTGGTATATTATGTTATTGCAAAATAATGGTATTTTCCACCTCTAGCGCAAACTGACAGTTTCGCGCTATACAAGTGTTCTTGAGGAGCGAATCAGCTGGAAAAGTCGCGGGAAACAATATTGCTAACGGCAAAAACTAAATAGCCCATCCATAAGTCAATATGATGTTTATTATCATAATGTATACAACGTATGTTTTTTGTATCTTTGGATGGATAAATCCATCTTTATCCCGGAAAAAGAAAAATATTAAGACGAATATATCTGTTTTCAGCCTGAACAAGAAATTGTGTTCGATGAATATATCCCTCAATATCCTGGGAAGGGTTAAGATATACCATTGACTTTATGACTAAAAGGTGACTGTTCATACTTATGGATATTATGAAGCCAGAATTTAGTTCAGCACTCCTCACTAGAGATTGCGTTAGGAGTGTGATTTAACGCTAAATTTTTTTTAAATGCGACACTGGCTTATGCCAGGCTAAAATATCGTAAAGGGTTGAAAAAAATAGATTTTAATTTAAGTTTTTCAAAACTAGGAGTGCAAAAGAGAGGATAAAAAAGGTACTTTTAATTTCTTTAGTATCAAAATTGTATACCAGAACGTGGTAATTTTTTAAACGTATGATTATTTTTTTGGCTTCAAAATTTAACGTACTTGACTATTTTTTCTTTATAATCAATGGCGCTTTATACATCAAATTAGCTTAAGATCAGCTGACCTGCTTAAAAGCTTGTCCTTCACCTTCCATTTCTATTTACATAGATTATATTGTGGGAAAGCACAATCTTTTCGGTTTTAGGATAAGAAAGGACTTATATATAAAACAAAGTCTATTAAAAAACATTTAATTCACAACTCCATTTCAAATTCAAAAAAAGCTTAAGAATACTTAATAGATTAAAGCGTAAATTATAAAAATAAAACATTCAAAACAATAATGAGAGAAAAAATATAATTATGACAAATTATATTTACACAATGCTATTGAGTATAATATATTAAACAAAACTAAACTACAAAAAGAGAGCTGAGGTAAAAAAGTTATAAAAGCAATAACCATGGAGCGGAGCCATGGAATATGAATAAGAACTATGTAAAATCGTGAGAAGAGTATTAAAGAAAGTATTAATAGTAGGCCTATCTCATTTTTGTAATATATTTTTCAATATTAATTTAGGATAATTTCTCATAGCTTTTTGACAATAAAGATGTAACATGTTGTGTTCTGAACTCCAAACATCCAAAAGCTTTTATAACATGATGGAAAATTTCAATTATTTTATCAGCCTTATCATATGTGATTCACACAGCCTTATACCTCATCAAAACAATAAATTACTCCTTAAATTTAGTACTAATTCTTCCATAAAAGTTTTTTTTCTGAACAAAACAAGTTTATATACCACTGCCTCATTATCAAAATTTGTGTACAACTTTTATAAGATTTCTGCTAATCAGCTCTTTTAATATCTTTAAATATTTTAAATGCTTAATGTTTACAAAGGAAGTATCTCATTTGTTGTCAAAATATTAACACATAAGTTCAGTTTGCAAGACTAATATCAGTTTCAGTTTCAAATAATATTGTTTCTACCAAATAAGATTTTAACAAAAGTTAAGATTTTATATAAAGTGAATAATATTGTAAATCATATTTTATGAGGAGAAAAAGTATGTTTTTGTAAGAGGTTATTTCCACCAAGTAAAACCTATGATCGAGTTTTTAAATAATTTGGAAAAGCTATCAATGAAAATTTAATTATTGGAGTTTATGTTTCAGTCTTCTGAGTTCCTCACATAAAAAATAAGCTGAAAGTGTGATAGATAACTCCAACACAAGAACTAATCACGCGGCTGTTTATTTTGTTTCACTCTTTGGGTTTCCACCCAAGCGGCATGGAGATGCTGGCTAATATCTTGCTATCATTTTTCATTGTGTGTGAAGCCATGGGTAATGCCTGATCAAACAGTAAATGCCATAAAAAAATACTTATATAAAAAAAGACTAAATTGGAGGCAATAATATGTAAACCTATTTTGATTTTTTGTATTAAATTATAGAGGCAAAAATTAAGAATGTAGTGGTGTTTCAATTGTTTGTCACTATGTCAAGCTCAATAAATTAACTACTTTTTTGTTCAAGCTTCTCTTAGTAATTCTTCAGGGTGTCAAATTTCATATATGAAATTCCCGACTTTTTCCCGACAATTAAAAAAAAAATCCCGACCAAAGGATACATGACCATTGCCTCCTATAACAAATATTGAGAATGATATTTGTAAATAATTACATTTTGACAGCTACAATGCAAGCGAAAAATCGCCAAAAGATGAGCAAGATGACCGTGATAAGTCCAATTGATTTGCCAGCCGTAATGAAATCGAGATTTCCGGTTGCGGAAAGAACGAGAGATTTTCCGGCCGCGTTGTGACCAAGAGATTCTCCGGCCCTGGTATAAACAACTGAGATTTGACAGCCACGATGCGACAGAGAGGTTTGCTGGCCGCGATACGACCGAATCATGTTGTGGCTATATGAAACAAGTACGATTTTCTTGTCGCAATACGACCGAGAGATATAACAGCCACTTTAAAAGAGCAAGAAACTCGTCTGCTGTGAATCGACCGAAAAATTACTCCTAAAACGAGTAAGCAACTTTCCGGCCGCAATATGACCGAGGTCTAATGGCCGTGAAATGAGTAAGGTTCTCATCGGCCGGATGCGACCAAGAGATTTGTCTGCCGCAAGACAAGCAAAAGATTTCCAATTGCAACGAGACCGAAAATCTTGCCGGCCACGGTATAAATGATAGATATTCCGTCCGCGATAAGATCGAGCGATTTTCTTATCGCGATATGACCAAGAGATGTGACGGCCGCGAAAAGAGCGAAAAATTTGTCTACTACAAGACGACCGAAAAATGTTTTGGTCCCAAAATGAGTGAGTGATTTTCTGGCCGCAATACGACCGAGAGGTCTGACGCTCGCGAAAAGAGGGATGAAGTCATCGGCCGAGATGCGACCAAGATATTTGCCGGCCGCAAAACAAGCGAAAGATTTCCGGCCGCAATAAAAGCGAAAGATGTGATGGCCGCGAAAAGAGCGACAGATTTGACGGCCGCGAAGAGAGCAATAGATCTGATGTCCCCAATGTGATCGAGAGGTTTGCTGACCCCAAAAAGACCGAGGAATTTGCCGGCCGGGTTTTAGATATTCTGGCCTTCATGTGGCTGATAGATGTGAGCCACGAAAAGAGCGCACGATTTTAAGGTAGCAATACTAACGAGAGATGTGTCGGCCGCGTAAAGAGCGAGACCTTTGGTCGCGAGAGGTCTAACGCTTGCGAAAAGATGGATGAAGTCATCGGCCGAGATACGACCAAGAGATTTGCCGGCCGCAAAACAAGCAAAAGATTTCCGGCCGCAATAAAAGCGAAAGAGCGTCGAATTTGACGGCCGAAAAGAGAGCGAGATATCTGACAGTCCCATTGTGACTGGGAGGTTTGCTGACCCCGAAACGACCGAGAAATTTGCCGGCCAGGTTATAGATATTCTGGCCTTCATGTGGCCAATAGATGTGATAGCCAAGAAAAGAGCGTACGATTTTAAGGTAGCAATACTAACGAGAGATGTGTCGGCCACGTAAAGAGCGAGACCTTCAGTCGCGTAAAGAGCGAGACCTTCAGTCGCGTAAAGAGCGAGAGACTTGTCGACCGCGTAAAGAGCGAGAGACTTGTCGGCCGCGTAAAGAGCGAGACTTGTCAGCCGCGTAAAGAGCGAAAGCAGGGTTGCCACAGACTTTTTGAGACCTTTTTTCCTGACCAAACTGAGAGATTTTTCCTGACTTTTTGGACCGCGGGGTTTTACAGATAAAGACACTTTTTTTGTTGTTTTTAATGCAACCTCCTCATTGATAATAAGGCTCAAGCAAAAAATGGTTAAGTGTTGTTTTTGGGCTATTTAGATAATGAATTCATTATTTTGATGACTTAAAACTACACAGAATTCGTGTACACTCTAAAATATAACAACTTAAGATATATGGTTTAGTAAATTTTTTAGAAAAAATATGCCCATTTGCCAAATTAAAAAACCGTATGATTTAAAGAGCGTTCGATCTTTTTAGATTTATCCTGTACATATACGTTGAAATATTGTACATACATAAACAGTTAGAGGAATGATTACAAAATTTCTTTTTTTTAAGGTACGAATTTAAGAGCACTCGTATGAAAAACGTATCTAAGGCATACCTACAAACCTTAGGTAGCCGGATCGATCCCGAGAAAAGTTAGTAGCTTTTTGAAGGGTTGTTTCTGGAGCCAGCTGCCATTGGTTGTTGGGGTATTAATTAACAATCCTGTCTAAGGAACGTGCAAAACTTAGTCAGTAACAAGGCTACAATATCACGCCACTATCATATACGTTGATATACGTTGAAAAATTGTAAATACAAAAACAGTTTGAGAAATGAATACACAATAGCTTTCAATCGCTGACGAAAGAACGCAAGAGGACATCACTCCTTTACTGACGAGGGAAAAGGAGGCATCACTGCTTTACAAATATGGTCACTGGGGTTCGGGCCATGATATTAAGTATGACTTTCAATCGCTGACGAGGAAAAAGAAGGAGCCATCACTGCTTTATGAATATGGTCACTGGGGTTTGGCCTATGATATTAAATATGACTTTCAATCGCTGACGAGGGATTGATCAAAATAAGTTTAGATAATTATTAAAAGATATATTAGAAAATTTACTAACCTTGTAGATTCACCTTAAAAATCATCGGTTTCTGATTCTGCATCTGACCAACTTATTTCCAACAACAACAAAAAAGCACAAAAAATCTTCCACAGTTCAAAAATTTATTTTAACTTCCGATTTGTGGGGGGGGAAATCGAGACGGTCGGATTGTGCCACTGCAAATTTTCCTGACTTTCGGCACTTTTTTCTTATTTTTCCTGACTTTTGGCATTTTTACAAACATTTTCCTGACTTTTCCTGACCAAAACCCAAAAATCCTGACTATTCCTGACTTTTAATGTCTGTGGCGACCCTGGAAAGACTCCGAGTACAGAGCGAAAGACTCAGAGTACAGACTGTAGAGACTTGTCGGCCACGTAAAGAGCGGGAGACTCAACGGCCGCGTAAAGAGCGAGTCTTGTCAGCCGCAAAAAGAGCGAGACTTGTCAGCCGCGTAAAGAGCGAGAGACTTTTCTGTCGGCCGCGTAAAGAGCGAGATACTTGTCGGCCGCGTAAAGAGCGAGACTTGTCGGCCGCATAAAGAGCGAGACTTGTCGGCCGCGTAAAAAGCGAGACTTATCGGCCGCTTCAAGAGCGAGAGACTCCGAGTACCGACCGTAGAGACTCGTCGGCACGTAAAGAGCGAGAGACTTGTCGGCCACGAAACGACGAGCGTTTTTACAGCTGTATTAGGACCGAGAAACTTGCGGCAGCAGAATAAGCGACAGCTTTTCTGGTTGTGATATAGCTAAAAATTTGTCTGCCACGATTCGTTCCAGAGATTTGCCGGCCGAGACAATAAAAATAACGAAGAAAACTGCTATTTAGTTTTGTTTTATAGCCAAATTTGAATTTCCCGACCAAAAGTTGAAATTCATTACTTTTTCCCGACCTTACAAAATCCCCGAAATTTTCCCGAATTTCCGACTGGTAGACACCCTGTTCTTAGACCTTGTTTTAGAGGGATAAAGGTAAGAAAAACAAATTAATTTGTTTAAAGGATCAAATCTCATAGTTTTACAAAATATTGACTTCAAATTGTATATTTTTTAAGAAATATTTACTCACAATCGAATACCTATTTTCACATATTAAAATGTACATTAGTCTAGTTTTATAAATTAAAACAAGTAAGTGAATGTAGCTTATGAAAAATTCAAGCATATAGTTTTTATTGCTAAGACACCCACAACTTACAGACTAATAAATGCACTCAGACTGATGATCCCACAGAATGTTTCACTATACAAGGAATGAATGGTTCTGACTCAAGTGGAATGGTCACTGAAAAATGGGAGTGTTACTTATTTTAAATATAACAGTAAAAAATATTGAATGGATCTACATAGATTAATCTCATAAAACTAGTCTCAACAAAGAAGTTTGATGATTTGTACTGCGTGGAAAGTAAATGAGGAATGGTTGGTTAGTTGAGTTAATCCTCTTTTACACACTGCATTGCGTGATGTAAGGTTATATCCTGATATTATACAGGAATAACATAGACAGCTGTGAACATCAAAGTTATGAACACATAAAATTAAAGCAAAATTAATACTTTACAGAATATATTATGCTAGTTAACATTTTATACATCTGTACATAACACATATTAGTAACACAGACGTTACAGAACTTTCACACTAGTTTTTTTAACTAATAACTTTTTTTTGCGTTGCAACTTTATTTATTGCCTTATTTTTAACATATACTGTCAACTTACAAAAAAGACTCTGTAACTCAAGACTTTTTTGTTACTCGAAAAATTAAAAAGGTGATGTTTTAAAAAAGGCAATCTTAAGTTAGCAAATAAATAAAAAAATGTAGCAGAACATATACAGAGATATTGTATTTATTTAAGTTTTAAGGAAGAGCCACTTAGTTGTTTTTCTTGGAGTGGGGAGTGGTGACGGGAGTGTTCCACCCCTCCAGCATGGTGATTGCCATCCCAGCAGAGAACAGCGACCACAGCAGGATGCCTCCGTCGACTTGGGCAAACAAAGTTCTCAGCTGGTCCAGCACGGCTGCAACACAGGCCACAACTTGGAGAGATGTCGTCAATAGCCTTTATTAGGCCAATAATCTTGGATTGTTGAATTGTAAAAGCTGTATCTAGGCTGCTTTAACTTTGCTGCTTATGTTAATTATGCATCAACCTACCCTGCCTAGACCGACCTACCTACCTACCTACCTACCTACCCACCTAGACAACTAATCCAGTGTGTACATTTATTAATCCAGAAAAAATGGCAAATTGAAAATTAAATGCAAATTAATTATACTAAACAAAAATTGCTAGGTCCAGGGTGTCACCCCTCCCCCCCCCCACAAAATTTAAGACCAATTCCATACTTTTCCCAGAGTTTTCAAGACTTTTTGGCAATATTTGTGATACCAGTGATTTTTATCAGTGATTGTTACCAAATTCCAATTGGCTAAAAACAGTAAATTTAGTTTTCTAGTTTTTTTCACTCAGAATTAATTACTTAAAATGGTTGCAGTATGAAAATCTTTTTTTGTAGCTCCATGCCAAATAATGGCTCTTCAGAAATTGTTTTTTAATGCTAATAACTAAACAAAAAAAAATCTTGAAGCAAACTACATGGTGATGGGTTGAGTGCTTTTTTGAGTTTGCTGGTGTTGCCTTATGACAGCTTGAATAAAATAGACAACAACAACAACAACAACATCAAATTGGCAGTTTTAATTTTGTTTGATTATTACTGCAGAAAATAGATAGTTAGGAATTTAAAGACCAGTTGAAAATCAAGACTAATACCAGACTTTTCAAGATCATAATGAAATTCAAGACTAATTCCAGACTTTCAAGATTTTCAAGAATTGAAAATGGCATGTAATAGTGGAATTGAGTGATTGTAACACAAAATTAGAAATTATTGGCTAAAAGCTTCTTGGCCCAGTTCAACTGGCTGATAAAAAGGAATTATTCCTTCAACAAACGTGTAAGGATCCAATAAACTCTAAGGATTAATTTTTTTTTTACTTTAGGTTAGGTACCTATCTAAGAAAGCATTGATGTGTATCAAAGCATCGATGTGAATTATGTGTAAAATGTCAAAGGGTTTTCTGCAAAATACATGAATTGTGACTACTTGGTCAATAAAAATGGTGAAAAACTACAAAAATCCTTCAGCTCTCTGATTAACATATCCTTCATTCCGCAATAGAGGATTTGTCAATTCAAAATTTTACACACTGATCTTGTCTGTTATTCCCAAATCGATCGTAAAATATCTGTTAGTAATTTACTTTCCATACTCACTTTTGGCATAGGGGTTGACTTTGGGCTTGTGCTTGTCCTTGGACAGCATCTTGAGGTTGCGCAGGTAGTCCAGCAGAGGCGGGTGGTCCTTGGAGAACACAGGGAAATACTCTCCGACCTTCTCTCTGGTCCACCACCGCTTGGTGGTTCTGCAAGTTAAGTCAATACTCCAATATATGCATAAGGATTCTTAAAAGCATACATGGAAGAACACTGAATGCGGTCAAAGGTCATAGAAAGTCACAACCGCTAGAGGTAACTAAAATTCGCTCCCTCGTCCCCCTGAATTTTAGTTTCAAGGGGATTAAATTGCACATTTCAGACCCAGAAACCCAAAAAAATATATAGAAAACTACATGACGATTTTCATGTGAGTACGGCAAAACCTCCCGGCTGTGTAACGCACAATATTTTTCATCATACTACTCAGAAAAAAAAACATTCTTTCAATCATAACACAGTTCTTTCATAAACATACGTTTCTCAATCCTTGAAACCTAACCTATAACAAACAGAACAAACATTTGCTATGGCTGCCAGTGCTGCCACTACATTCCTCTAAAAAGTAACCAATAAACAAGCATTAAACGTTGGTTTGCTGTAAATCAGCTTATTGTTTACTTCCATTTATCCGGCCTACGGAATGGAACAGCCTGGGTAACTTTTGAGCCAACAAAAAAACTGAAAACAAATGTTTCTGTATCAGTATGATGAAAATTACACTTGGCGTTTATGTAAACTTGGTGACTTCTGGTGCATTACCCTCTGAAAATAAAGTTAGGGGTGCTTTGATTTTGTTGCCCAACAACCTTATCTAGAATCATGGAAAGGAGCATTCCTACCAAAATTGAAGAATATTGGACAAAAATTGTAACTGCAAGAAAATGTAATCATAAATGGTGTTTTTGGCTTCTGAGGACCCAAAACAGAAGGGTTTCATGGTCCCATGCCTCAGTGCCACTGTGCGGGTCGTGCTAGTAGCTATTCCATACAAAATTTGGAAGTGAATTGATAAATTAATGAAGCTATTTACCAATAATTGAAGGTGCCCCATGTAAAACGTTCTAAATGAAAAAACCTAGTTTCGAGTAATCAAGTGTTGAAAGTTGAATTCTAAAATTTACGGTTTTTTAAGGTTAGAACTCATAAACATGTATAATTCTTAACACCCTATTGATAACATCATAATGTAGCCTTATATTTAATTTTTACTTGCCATTAAGCATTTTTAAACATTTTACGAGTTTTTTTTAGGGGTTATAACGTTCTAAATGACTGGCGCTTGAAACGTTCTCTGACGGACTGCTCTTCTACTTTGGAAGAAAACATCAGGGAGTGTAGGAATACCAACAGAAACAAAAATAAAACTGAATATAAAACAATTTTATTGATATAAAAGTACAAAAACGTAATGTTTATACTAAAACGTGATAAGTCATTTTGCTCAAAGTTATCCACATGTGGTGCTTAAAACGTTATTCAACCCACTTCTTTTGGGGGCAATTTCCAGGCCTTGCCTTCTTCGTTTAGGAAATATAGGGTAATCCCAACTTTTCTATTTTCATTCCTGGTCTTATCCTTCCGCTTTCCAATATTTAATTCCCACCTTTTATTTTTACTAACGCGATTTTGGTCCTTGGGTGACAGCGCAACGATCGGTGGGGATTCCATCTTTCGGCGAATAGAACGTTATTCCCCAGAAAGTCCATGCAGTCCCCCGAAGCACGCAAACTTTGACGAGACAAAATCAGTGCTACCAACTCAAATATCTTCAAAACAAAATATACCACGGTGTAGCTCATGTCGTAGAGAACCTTTTTCACTCAGGGTTCCCACTCAAACTGAATTTTAAAATTCACGGCTCTTTCACGGTTTTTAAGGTCCGAAAATTACGAAATTTACGGTCTAAAAATAGGAAAACATTTTGCCGCCCGCACAGTTTCACAGAGAATAACAGGGTGGGGGGGGGGGGGGGGGGGGGTAGCGAGGGAAAACTCGGCAGACGCATAGCGGCGGCGGCGGCGGCGTCAGCACAACGGAGAAGTAATAATTTCTGTACCAATAGAATTAAACTGTGTAATATTTTAGGTAAAACAATAAAACAAACTATACTTGACGGAAGAATAATTTTAAATACAATGCAATTAAATAAATTACAGCTATTTCACAAAATACGATGTGATTTTAACATTATTGATTACTTAAGAAAACAGAAAACATTGTACAGGCGATTGCGGAACACGCACGCAACTTATATTTTTTAATTTTTAACGCCATCCTCTCTTCCTTCCTTCCTTTCTTCCTGTCTTTCTGCTTTCTATCCGCCCACTCAATGCGCAGAGTCCAGTGCGCACTGTCGCACTGTATGTTGCCATGACAACCGTGTGTCGTCATAGCAACGAGCCAATCACGCACTGCGTTTTAAGACAACAAACAGCCGTGTAATGAAAGACAAATAAATATGATAGTCTGCGCTTGCGTATGTTGCCAACCTTTCGATGAATATTCGATCGTTCATTTATTGCGTCTTGACCGAGTTGAAGTTCGTGATTATCAACTCTCTAATCATCAAAAACTCGAAATATGATCTATATAACACGTATTAAAATAATGTCGTATTTGTTTAAAAATTAATTGCAAGTTAGTAAATACACTTCAATTACATTTTTTTTGTAAAATAGTTTTTTGCGAAAGTTGAAAGTAAATCGTGATTAAAAATAATTCTTGTTGCCAGTTTTGGACACCGGTAAGGGGCGCCGCCTGGTTAAATACGCCTCCGGATGAATCGTTGTTCTACTGTCCGTAAATGTTAGTTGATGGCACAACGTTGGTCGCCTGCAGGCATGTTTTCCAGCGGCCGAAGTTAGGGCCTTGTTGTCATTCAAACAGTGCAATGGGTAGTGAGTGATAAGTAGAGGTCTACGGGTACCCGGAATTCGGGTAGCTTCGGGTAATTACGTGAACCCGAGTGGTCGGGCGGGTTCGACACATCTCGGGCTTAATTCGGCGGGTTTTTATTACACGTCGGGTCGGGCAGGTACCTACTACCCGAAAGAAACTGGAAACTTTAAAAATGTTCAACAATAAATGAATGCGCCGTCCCCTTGCCGACTCAAAATTATCATACGCTTACTGCTTAATATCGTATCCTCGTATAACAACTTAAAAGGACCGTTGCTCCTTTTGACGCAATGAAATAGTCTTACAAACACTAAACAGCTTTGAATAAGGTTGAATTTCTAGCCGAGCTTATGATACGAGGAGTCTTATCGAGAAGATAATAATTTTTGTGATCTATTTTTGGTCACGTTAAACCGGAAGAGCGTGTCCTTCCCACGAAAAACGTACACAAACAATAATCCTGAGTGATAAGGAAAGGAGGTTGACAGGTGAAAAAATATTATCTCCAATTAGATGGAATTCGGAGTTTCTGCTATATTTAGTTGACCTTGGAGAACGAAAAAATATACACCAGTCTATAGTTTGATCATAGAATTTCTCTTGAACGGCAAGAGATAAAAATTTCATTTTTGACTCAATCGATTTATACTAAAAATTAGACAAAAAACTTTAGCCGTCAAATGTTTTTGTAGGACAAGTCGTTTGGATTTTCGCATATAGAAAACAAAATACGCAACAAAGACGTTCGTTCTGGCGTCATTTTTAAAGAGTTTATTTATTGTCACAAACATCTTGAACGATGATAAAAAAACAGAAAATGCTTAGAAACAAGCAGCGGAGACATCGATGCATTAATCGGTAGTTGAAAACCGATGAATCGTACAATAGAAGGAATGTAAAGAATAAGAAAACAAATTAATTAAGGAAGAAAGAAATTCACGTATTTATTTGCCGCGCAAACGTAAACCAATGAGCGTGCGTCTTCAGCTATCTAGTCTTCTCTCTCTTCACCTTTCCATTCTTCCCTCCCCCCTCCAAGGCAACCGATCGCTTTCCGCCATTACCTCCCCAGTCTCCACCCCTCCTTCCCCAGCCACTGTGGGTGTGGAATCTAAATCTCAGTTTAGCAGTTCTAGCCCTGTACGTACAATCTACGTCTTAAAGTACACAATTGCTGTCTTCGTCTTGGGACTGTGAATCATTTTTAATGTCTCAAATAAATTGATACAAATATTTCTCTATAATTTAATAAAAATATTGGCTATTTTTAAATTGGTTGATTTTAAAGGTCTGATGACGAAATTCACGGCTCTTTCCAGGTTTTTTCATGGTTTGCCAAATTCACGGCTTATTCACGGTTTTTAAGGTTTCACGGTTGAGTGGGAACCCTGTCACTGAATATCTCAGACTTTGAAATTTCGTCGCTTAGAACATTTACGGGGGACCCCTTCAATTTATGTAAATCTTAAGTTAAAAATAATTTTACACTTTCACATTTTTCAATGTGATTTACAAACAATTAAATAAAAATTGCTATGACTACTTT
The DNA here is from genome assembly GCA_035578135.1 of Flexamia atlantica. Lineage (NCBI taxonomy): Eukaryota > Metazoa > Arthropoda > Insecta > Hemiptera > Cicadellidae > Flexamia > Flexamia atlantica. Next base: position 78,711,458 of record JAQJVK010000001.1, on the reverse strand, counting down.
AAAGCTATAATGCAATAATAAAAACCCACCTTTGCGACCAGGATGAGTAATGGTAGTGGTATAATGTAGCACGCAAGTACTTGGGCGGGGAATTCTTGAATGGGTTGTGGGCCTGGTCCATGAGATTCAACACCTCCTTCTGGTTGGTTAGTATGCGGTATGTAAGTGACATAAGCCAAGGATTCTGGTGGTAAGTGCCGAGGGCTGCAAACCACATCTGCCAATCCAGCCGTGGTTGGTGGGGAGCTAGCGCATTAAAAAAAATTGATTATTTACTATATTAATAAAAATAAAAAGTTACCGATGGAAAGTTTGAAAATTATAATTAGATTAAGTCCAAAGAAATTTGTACTATTTTCGGAGAAAGTAGTCTTTTTTATGAAAAAAGAGTGGCACAGCCTCTTTTTTTACCTTGCACAGTTTTTTTAACAGTTTTTTTAGTTTGCTTTTGTCTTCTGTTTCCATTATTTCACTATGAAGGTAATTGCTCAAAAGACAACATTAAACGGTTCATTTTATTAAGAGAAAGGTTTTAGTTTGTTTTTTTGATACAATTAATGAATTTAACTATGAAAAAATAAATCATTCTCACATTAACAACTGAAAAATCAAACCGACCATTTATAGTAAGTTTTTAATTTAAGTTTTAACATTCCCTCATGAGCCTTCAGCCAAAACATTGCAAAAAGACACCCAAGTATTTTCCCAAATATTTACTCCAAATGACACAATTGTTCTTCCATACTATCAACTGAAAAAATTTAAGAATCCCTAAAAATTATCAAACTCCATAACCAAATTATCAAATTATCATGCTTAAAACTGGAAAAGCCAAGTACAGTAGACTCCTTCTTATCCGGACACCTTTTAACTAGACACCGGTTTAACCTGATCACACTCCAAGGAAGCGACATCTTTTAAATTGGACGATTTTTAACTACACATTGGTTTGACCAGATGCGATCGGAACGAATGGACAACACTGTATTGACGATTCTCATGATAAAGATTTGAAACCAGTTATTACGTGTCTAAATCTGATCTTATACAGTATGCATTAAAGTTGTAATTTAACTTGTTTTTGGCAACGTCGGTTTAACTGAAAAACTCATTTTACGGGTGGGTCTCAGTCCTGAGATGTCAGAATAAGAGGGAGTCTACTGCTTCATGATCCTCGCAATGCTCAACTCATGCTATAGGCCTATATCCTAAATGTAAAATTTACACATTGTGTAAAAAAATCTGGTTAAACCGGTAACAAATCCATAATACATGACGCTCATACCAACAAATGGAAGACTCCTGTTGACATCGCCAGGCTTGTACAGGAAGTGGTACTCGAGCCAGGGGCCTTTGAGGTCGTTGGCTCCCTCGATGATGATCTCCGGGCGGCCGCCGACGCCGGTCATGCGGCGGAACAGTCCGTAGGCGTTGGTGAGGTGCAGGTGGCTCAGGCGCGAGTGCCAGTCTCTGACCACCGGCAGCACGGTGGCATTACCTGACGGGTGCAGTGTCGAGAACGGCACCTGAATGAGCAAATAATTTTTCATATTACAACTACTAATTTTACCAAATTGACAGCATTCAACAGGCTAGATTTAAATTCTGATAAATAGTGTAATGGGCTGAACATGAAATGCAGCTGGTACTAATTAAAGAAATAAAGGAATTTGGTCAATTTTTAACAACATAGTTTATGATTAACAGTTTTATTTTTTTTGTAAATATAACACTGGGTTTTGTTAGATATTTCTGCATACTTTTTTCCTTGTCTAAAGGTGGATAGGTTTAATTGAAAGTTAAGTGATCAGTGAATGAAGGGAATAAGGAAAAATATCTTACATACTGATGTGCATACAAATTATTATCATATGACTGAAAAAAAATTTTTTACCTAAGGATGGGTCAAGTGAAACTGGGTGATAAATCGGTCAAAAAAGTTTTTGGTTTCACTCCCCCACATTTAAATCAAACTGATGACACACACATAAAACAATGCTTGGGATGGTTGCAGACAGTTTTCTGTTTCTGGGTCTGTGGAAATCACACATACTCAACTCGACCCATGTAAATCTGCCCCAATTTCCCACCATTTTTAAGAAAATACATTTAAGAGTTACCTTAATATAAAGTTTTTACCTTTGACTAAATATGTTTATAAAAATTTATTTTTGAGAGTATACTAAATAACATATGAAACTTACCAGACTGTCAGTGAAAATAAAGGCAGCAGCAGTGATGTAAAACACAGTTGAGAAGATACTGAACAGTTTGGAGAAGAAGGATGAGGAAGTCTGAGACACGGCATTGAGGAGAGCCTGTAGCGAAGTGGCAGCCAAGGAAGCCAACCCTACGACAATCACAGCCGGCAGTCCCTTGGACAGGGCGAGGTCAAACTCCTTCTTGGAAAAAGCTGCCAATAAAAATAAATAAATTACAGATTGTGAAAAATTAACATAAAGAGTAGTTTGCATTTTCTTCCATTACATCATTAGCTGTAACCAAAATGCATTACTTGACTCAAGTTTTAAAATTTATAGTTAATCTTTTAATGATCAATTTCTTTTCAATATTATAAAACACTAGCTTTTGGTAGTGTTATCTCTGTTTCTGGTTTTTTTTTTATCTCACACATCCTCTGGACAAACAAAATCCTTCAGCATTTGCATTTCTTTTCTCCCTCAATCACTCTTTAAGGTTGTACAAGCGCCATTCCGCAAACAACCGATTATTCTGACAGGCGGCAGGGCAGTCTCATGATTTTTTCCCCTTATTTTTTCAACTTTTAACAGTGCTTATGACTGGGATTTATGGTATGAACCTTATGGCAACATTCTTTTGTTGAATAAGCAGGTTGCCTATCAAACACAGTTATGTAGGTACAAAGTTATAATATGTTTTTGCATATTTTCAGCAAAAAGTATGAAAGATTAGAATTAAATTTTTTGGAAAATAATACTGAATTTACTTGAACCCTAAGCCCGAGTATCGCTCAGGGCATAGCGTATGTCGCCGTGAACAAAGCCCAACTAGAGTATAGGTCGGGCACAGAAATTAAATTCTATAGCAACAAGTATTCAACGTATATTCGCTAATCGTTGCTACGGAACTCTCCCTTGATCATCTGGCATTGATTATAGTATCCAAAAGTCTCGAAAAAAACCATCTGTTTAGCAGAAAAAAATAAATCCAAATGTCTGCAGCCAATGCTTTGCGTCACCGGCTGACGACGCTTTGTCATCTGCAGTAATGGCTAACTTTGTTTATGTTTGTGTCGGTGTCCAATAAAGTGTGATTTTACTGTTATTTACAAGTGTTTTGAGTGTGAGTTAGTTATCAGATTCGTTATTAATTAATCACATAATGTTTTTGTCATGTTTAGTTTAAAATTTAACTACTGAACTATTTTCTAAAAATGTGTGTGACCACCGTCGCAACGTTTTTTTTTAATTTTTTTCTGTCCGTTTTATGTGGAATCCTAAAATTGACGTTTTTTGTAACTGTAATAAAATTTATATCATTTGAAAGATTATATTTTTTCTTTATTTTGATATATAATTTATATAAGTAAAAAATGTGTATATTAAGCTAAGAATTTTAACTTAAACCCCAAAATTGGCCAGTAATGCACTTAAAAAGAGATTTTAGCACCCAGGGTTCAAAGTGTTAAAGAGTTATAATTTCTACAATTGTTATCAGATTGTAATAAATTTCTTTAATTGTTCCTAATAAAATAGGCTCTTTAGAATACACTAAAATAACTTATGAAAAAATGTACAAATACATGCAAGAAAATTTTAATCAGCTAACTAACTATACGGTAAAACTTATTTACAGCTAACATGCCAATTTTGAAGTACCTACCTTAATTTATAATAGAATAGTAACAAATAGAGTAAAAGTTGACATAACGCAGTTTTGGGTCTAAGAGGCAGAAGCCGTGTTACTTGCTTGCAGAAAGGCGATTTCGCTTACAGGTTATTTATCTCGATTTCTTTTGCTCATTTCTCATTGAAAACACAAGTCAAACACACCCAACTCATTGATTAAATGATATTTGGTCGTTTAAAACAACAACATAATCATCGTCTAGCCAGCTGATGATTATGGCATGAAAATCTATATAGACAACAAGGAAATATAGGATAAAAAGGCAGTATTTTCTTTTATTCAATAATCCCATACAACCATGGGAATATCAAGTTTTGTAACGTTTGGAAAATGTAACCAGCCAGTAAAGGGGTAAAACTGGACGGGTGCCTATTACGGCTGTCGGCCTCGAACGTGATTTCGGCCATGGGGTCTATTATGGCCGCCAGCCTTGAATGTAGTTTTTGCTACGGGGGCCTATTATGGCCGTTGGCCCTATAAGGTTTTTAAGACATTCATAGATCATAAGTAACTCCCAAATATAACTCCATAGGTTAAACTGTTTCCCCATGAATTATGCATAAAAAATTGCCTGTTTTTGCACTTTTGACGATATAAAATATAAATTTTACATCCAAAAATTTATTTTTAGTTCCTCAGGGCTATATTATTATAATCAAAACAAAAATATGAAACAGATTCACAAAAATTATCAACTGTACCACCTTCACTAAAATGTTTTATATAATTGTTTTTTGTACTTCCCAATTGATTTTGTAAGTAAAGGGTTCATCATGTGAGCAACGGCTCATACCTATTCTCATACATTTGCTGATTTGGTTAAATTTCCTAATATAAATACATTTTTAAAATCTGTTCTGTTTACTCTGATTGTAATAATGTGTAGTTTATATATTTTTGGAAATAAAATTATTTTTTAATAGGAATTGAAATATAGGCCTACCAATCTTAGACTCGATTTTGCCATCGTTGTACTTGAGGGTGTAGAGCACAACAGTGGCGTAAGTCACAGTTCCATAGACCACCACAGATGTCAAGAAACTGAGAATGGAGAACAATCTGCTGGACTTCTCTTGCTCTAAAATTAAATCAACATTATTTATTTACTAATATAGGCTAAACAAAACATTATTTCATTAGTAAAATTTATTATTTTTTGTTGAATAATCCATCTACTTTATAGATTAGTCTAATATTCCTATTGAAACAATTAGCATTAGCAACACAGCCAATATTTCACATGGCCACGATTAAAGTTTCATTCTTGAGTTACTTGAATTTTTCACTCTTGACTTACTAATAAAATTTTTCTCAGCCATGATATATAAAATATAACTATGCATTACATGTTTTTTGCTGGATCGGGGACATAAAAATAATAGATTGTACTGGATAACGAGACAACCAACATTTAATAAAGTCACCTGAAGAGCAACCTAACTAAGACAGCAACCTTAGACTTGACAACATTTTACTACACATGAAAAAAACTTGGGATATGCCTATGCATAATATAAATAATACCCCCGTCGCAGCAGACCTGCCTACTCAGAGAATTTCCATAGGATTTATTTTGTATATGTGAGCATTCAACTTATTTGAAGGAAAGTATTGTTTGAATACGTTAAGTAAATAATATACTAAAAATGTATATTTAATCATTCATGAGTCATGAGCTTTAAACATGAGGAAAATTAACAAGGAGACCACATTGGTTTTCATTAGAAATACATATACTTTTGTATTTTATATAATTCTCAGTTTTTTAATTTTTAATAACTGTAATCTTGTTATAGTACATAAATGTCAACAAACATATAATCATTTAATGCAAAACACTCAAAACAAACAAATAACTCAATCTCATGAAAAAATTAAATTCAATCATATGGTCAGTTTTATAATTAAAACACCCCTGTTGCAGCAGACCTACATCTCCAGCCAGTTTCAATGAAACATATAATAATCTTCATCATTGTAAACATACCATATATTATGCTACACTTTCAAGCAGTTTAGACCAAGACATCCCCCCCTCCAAATGCTCATACTTTCGTTATTAAATTTAAAAATAATTTGTATTTTTTGATATAGTATATATTGGGAAAAATATATTGATACTCTTTGTTACTATTATTGTTACCGTATAGGCTAGCTCTAAATAACATATGTTACGACAATTCTCAGCTTTAGCTTCACTATTCAAGGAAGGTGGAATTTTCAAAATGGCTGTCTTAAGCCTAATTAAATAAGACACGATAAAACGAAAGGTTTTACAAACACAAATTGGCTATTTATTGGCATACAACATTAAATGAATTCTTGAGGGGATTGACAAATTTGTTTACAAGGTGTGGGTTTTTCTTCTACTTATAATATCGAATAGTCCTTGGGTAATGTTAGAACATGAGAATATATTTGCAGGATTTGGGTTTCGTGCTGGGGAGCGAATGTCAATGTGGTTTCCCAAACATATTAAAATTTGATATAATATATAAGATAAAACTCAAGTTCAGCTTGATTTTAATGAAATAGTAGGCCTAATCGAATGATCTCTATTTATAAGAGTAAATTTATTCAAAGTCAATTAATAATGTAAAACACATGTCCAATGTCCACATATGAACTTGAATTATTAATATTTAAAATATTTAGGTTCTTCAGGAAATTATCCAAAATGTTCTTTGGGGATTAATTTAATATTTTCAATACCAATTCTGTTGTTATTTCTGTTGGCTGATTTGATTAAAACGGATAAGGTTTTCTCTTCTTAAGATCTCTCATAAAGTTTGGATCTTACCAACTGGAGTCTTCTGTGGGAGGTTTTAGCTACCAAAATGGACCTACCAACCTCCTCTCACCGGTGGCTATCAAAAATTCCAGGCTAGTGTGTCCTGAAATTAACTTTTACTTAGGACTTTATAGTAAGGACTGGGCCTTTTGTTTTAAAATTAATTTTTTTTTAACACTCCCTATTTCAAATTTCTTCACTGTCCTTCCATCTTGCTGGTCTCTCTTTTTTATCTTTGTTACAATAGCACATATGGTATTTTTAGTTACTCAGTTCTGTATTTACCTCACTTATGGCACTTGCAAGCCAACACACTTTCACAGATAATAATATATATATATGAGAGAGATCAATTTAGAAATTTCTAATTTATTAAATATTTGAAACAGCTTTACATAAATTGAGATTGCAGGTGGGATTTAAGTTATATTTAATTTTAAATTAGGCTATCATTATTAAAATTAACTATTGTAAATAAATATATTAGAGTTATTAGGCTGATAGAATAAAGTAAAGGTGAGAATTCATGTAATATTACAATTATCCCCTCAGGAATCAACTTCGAATGAAAGAGAAGGCGATTCCGGTATAATATGAAATGGATTCGCATACATAACAAATTGAACATGATTAACACTTAACATTTAAATTGAATCATCATAACACTATACATACACAAACAATCAACATATTAACATAAACATGGGCATTGAACATAAGGAAATCTTCGTTAATTGTGAACATGCAAAATCAAATATTAAAATATTAAACACTTGAGCATAACGCATTAAATTATGAAATAATAGTTAACCTTATCATTGGTCCTTTTATAATATTTAATCACATGAACTATTCACACATCTTGAATAATCAGTTCATCAGTCTTTGACGAATAATAAACACTTCACCTAGTCTTTGGATATGAATTGTTTAGAGTTCTATATTACACTTATCCCCTCCTATCTGGTACATTTGAACTGTATTGACAATTGAACTCAAATTATGATAAGGGAAGATATTATTAAAATAAAGATTATTAACATTACATTATTTACAAACAGATTCTGGATATAACTTATATACTTCATGGAAGGAAAATGTTTAAAATACTTTAAATGACAATTATTGAAGACTATATACATTGGGAAACGAACACACACATACACACCTACTATATCTTCAGACTAGTTGATTCTGTGGGACAAGGTATCTCTTGATGGCTGATATATGGTATGGTCCGAATTCTTGCTGATCATCCATAGTAGTGACGTGGTATATGGCTGGTCCCAGGATGTGGCTTATCTTGAAGGGGCCTTCGTATATTTCAAAGAGTTTCGCAGTTTCTCCGAGGCTGGCATTTGAAGTTGGGTGGGTCTTGACTAATACTAAATCATTTATTTTGAGAGTAGTGACTTGGTGTCGATCATTTAATTTAGATGCACGTTTCTTACGTTTGTTATTGATTCGTTGGGATGCGAGGTAAAGCTTTCTGTCCAAAGGGATGTCTTTGTAGAACGGATTCGTAATGTATCGTTCCCAGAATCTTAAGTCTCGTTGTCCAAACTGTAGCTCGTTCGGCGTGTATCCTGTGGTTTCATGGTGGACTTCGTTTAGGAACTGGTTTATATCAGGGATATAGCGAGACCAATTTCGATGTTGTTTAGCGCAGTAGGTTCGAAGGCATCTTTTAACTTCTTTGATGGGGTGTTCTGCCAAGTTTACTCTAGGATAATACAATGGGCTAAAAATAGGAGTTATCTGATTGCTTTCAAGTTTGTTGATCCACTGGTTACTCTTGAATTGGGTTCCGTTATCGCTTTGAATTCGCTTGGGTAGACCATGGTTTATGAAATGAATTCCAAACAATTTGTCGAGGATGGTTTTGGTTGTTGCTCGCCTCATTGGGTATAGCTTTACAAATTTAGTATAGATGTCAATCACGATTAAGATGTACTTAACATTACCAACACTAGTGGGGAGTGGTCCAATTACATCCACGGCAATTTGTTCATTTTTACCTGAACAATGTATACCTTTCGCTAAACCATGATAGGGATGCGGGTTTGTTTTGCAACGTTGGCATGAATCACAGGTGGCTAGTGTGGCTCTAATCCTCCGACTCATATTTTTGAAAATAAAACTTTCTTTTAACAACAGGAAACATTTTTTTGATCCACAATGTAAATAGTAGTGGTGACACTCCCATATAAGGCGGTCTATCAGGCATTCTGGGACGACGATGAGCCAGGTGTTCTTGTGTTTTTGATAAAGAATTCGGTTGTGCAATTTGTAACCGAGTGAGATTTTTTGGTAATCAGGTGTATCTGTGTTAGTGCACAATATTTCATATGGTATTCGTAATCGGGGATCACTTGACTGTAATTGGGATATATTTTGAAGTTCTATGCGGAGTTGTGGATCTTGGATCCTCTCGATGTAGTGAATTGTGAGTTCGATTGGGGTGCTATTGGGTTGAAGATCAGGTTTGTAAGGAATTCTGCTTAAAGCATCAGCTGTTTGGTTTTCGGTCCCTTTACAATATTCTATCTCGAAGTTATATTCCTGAATAGTGAGGATCCACCTCGTTAATCGGTTGTTTAATAATCGGCAAGTTCTTAAGAAAGTTAGTGCATTGTTATCGGTCAAAATTTTTAATTTAGCTCCCAATACAATGTAACGGACCTTTTGCAAGCAGTGCACAATAGCAAGGAGTTCCTTCTCAGTGGTGGTGAATCTCTGTTCCGCAGGTTGTAACGCTCGAGACATGAAAACAATAGCAGCCTTTTCTCCATTTGTTTTGTACTGAAACAAATGACCTCCGATAGCGAAATCTGATGCATCGGTTTGCAAATAGAATGTCTTTGAAGGATCTGGATGGGTTAATATATTGGTATGTAGGAATAATTCTTTTATCCTGTTAAATGTTTTGTCATCTTCTTCTGTCCAACGGAAACTATTCCTTTTAGACGTTAATCTCGAAAGTGGTTGTACTGTCTCAGAAAAACGATCTAGAAACTTGTTATAATAATTTATGCACCCGAGAAAAGATTTAAGTTCCGTCCTGTTTTTTGGAGTAGGGAAATCTAAAATTGGTTTTAATTTACTCTGGTCCATCTGTAGGCCGTTTTCCGTGATAGTGTATCCAAGAAAAGGAACTGATGACTGGCAGAATTGGGATTTGGATAATTTAATGGTCATGTTTGCTTCGGACAATTTCTTAAAAATATGCTCTAAATGGCGTAGGTGTGTTTCAATGTCTGGGGAAATTATACAAATATCGTCAACGTAAATCATCGTAAAGTCTTCAATGTCTTCGCCGAATACTTGGTCGAGAGCTCGTACAAGGGCAGCTTGGGACGTAGATATTCCAAACGGAGTAACCTTATAATGATAAGTTTTCCCTCGAAACTGGAAAGCTGTATATTTGCGGGACTCTGGGGAAAGAGGAACTTGCCAATATGAAGCCGTCAAGTCTACGCTGCTGATTACTTTTGCATTACGACATTTGGCCAATAACTCATTCACGCTTCTGTTGCACTCGTAGTCAGGAACGATTATCTGATTTGCTCTTCTTGCATCTAGACATAGACGAATCTCGCCAGTCTTCTTAATTACAGGAATTATGGGGTTGATGAATGTACTGTTACTGCGCTCGATAATTCCTAACGTCTCCATCCTCTCTATTTCCTTCATTACCGCATCCTGGTGAATCAGCGGAACCGGATAATTAGTGCCTTTAAAATTTCGAGGATTTTCGACCTCTAACACGTGTTGATATTTATTACATAGACCGGGTTCATCTGGAAAAGTGTTTTGATATTTTGAAATCAGTTTGAACAATTGTTGTTTTTGCATTTGATCTAACAGAGTAGTTATCTCGAGTGCTTCGTTTAGTTCCATGTGGAAAGTCATACCATCATTACTATTATTCGCTTTTGTTGACCCATGATTGTTCGTATTTATACTATCATTTATATCATCATTATTAATATTACTATTATGCCTGTGGCGATCATCATTGATAGTATAACACAAAATTCCATCTTCAATCACTTCTCCAAACTTCAATGTCACATTATTATTATTTATTTTGAATATTATTTGTTTATCATTAAAGTTTATTGCCATCTCCCATAAGCTTAACGTGTCGATACCAAGTATAATGGGCCTTATCAAATTAGGAATTAGTAATGCTTGTATGTTGGTTTGTTGATTCTGTATTGCAATATTTAACATTATGATCCTTGAAACACGACGAGATTTTTCTCCAGTAGCTACCTTGATGAAAGTGTTAGTTGTGGGTAATTCTTCATATTTACCGATTTTAAATTTGTTTTCGTTAAACCATTGTTCCGAAATACACGTGATGTTAGATCCCGTGTCGATTAATGCTTTCCTTTTTATGTTATTTGTTTGTATAATAATTTCTGGGCAGTTTAATTGTTGTTTTGGGTTGTGTTGAATTTGTTGTGTCAGGTCTTCAGACATTAGGAAATCTTTGTCACAATATATGTTACTGACCGTGGATATAAATTCATTAGTGAGATTATTTGCATTATTATTTGGCCTATTAAATCCGAGATTTTCATTTATTAGCACTGAAGATACCGTGGGGTTGATGTGTGTAGGTGGAGTATATAGGCCATCCAATATCCCAGTGCTTAGTGGTTTAAAACCCCATCATATCCTGGTGGTGCTGGAATTGTTTGAGGTGGGCTCTCGGTATCTGCGATTGCAGCACAAACTTGGTTCTGTTCGTTTGTGGGGTACCTTCTTTCTGGATTGGGATATCTATTTTCATGTGGATTTTGTTGGTTAGATTGTCGGTAACTGTCTTGGTAGTCGCTCGAGTCGGATTGGTACTGTCGGTTGTTGTGATCGTTTGGTTGTCCGTAGCGATTATTGTTGTTATAGTATCTATTGTTATTTTGTGGGCGGTAGTTGTTGTGGGATCGGTTATTTCCACCGTGGTAGTTTCGGTTGTTTCCGTTCTGATATGTCCTGTTTTGTGAAAAGTGATTTTGGTTGGGTTGGTAGTGATTGTTTCGCTGTGGGGGCGATTGTTGATTCTCACGATCAAATCGTGGCCTATATGAGTTATAGTTTATTTCATGGCGTGAGTTGTGTTGTTGGTTATTTTTTTGATTTTTGTGGTTGTCGTTCTCTGATTGGTGATTTTGATTATGGTTTCGTGACCGCTTCTGTGTGTCCTTAATATCCTCTCTTTGTAGTAGAGCTTCAAATTCTTGAATAGTATTAATATTTTGGACTCTGCGGGCGTCTTGGATAAGTTCGCTAAAATGTTCTGAAAGCAGTGAAACAATTTCGTCTTCGGTCATTGGTGGTGTCAGTGAATTTAGTAGGATTACACGCTCGACAAAATATTCCGCACGGGTTAGTTTTCCGTTTGGTCTGTACCGCTCAACTTCCATGCGTTGCCGTAGGCCGCGCTGTACGTCTCTGCTAAAGTAACGTGCAAGAAATGCTTCCTCGAAGTCTACCCATTCTTTGATATCGCCTTTCACTAGGTAAAACCAACGTGACGCATGCTGTTCTAAGAAACTCTCAATTGTATCATGCAGGTGTTCTGTGTCTGGTGTGTTCGTGTCCGTTCGTGTCAGGCTTCGTTCATAATATTTTTTGAGTCGTTTTAGGAATTCAGATGGGTTGTGCGATCTTCCATGAAATTTTGGCGGTGTCAGGTCTGGGACAATTTTTGAATTTCCGCTACAAATGACTTGAATGGTTGAGGGCAAACAATTAGGTGACGTAGTGATTTTATTTTCAAGATTTTCAATTCTGTCTTCACACATTTTAGTTTTGTTTTTAAGGACGTTTATTTGGTCATCGACTTGTTTAATTTGTTTTCCCTGGTCTAATTTTACTTGAGAGATTTGATTTAACATGTCTTGTTTCGTATCATAGAGTTTAATGTCAAAAGTGTATGTTAACTGTCTGTTATTCTCGAGCACTGATTTTTGGAATGTATCTTTTTGTTTCTCAAGGTCCTGAATCAAATCTTCTCTGATTTCATTTGCTTTCTCGGTAATACTGGATTCAAGGCGGTGTATGTCGTTACTTTGAGTTAGTTGGACGTTTTTCATCTGTTCCAGGTCATTACGGAATTCTGTTTGTGTTTTAGTCACTACTTCAACTTTGTGATTAAATGTGTCCCTACACTCGTTTATCTCATCTTTTAGTGATTTAATAGCTATCTTGATATCATTTTTAATTTCAGTTTTGATTTCTTTGTTAGATGTCTCAATTTTAATTTTAAGGTCTTTGTTAGATTTTTCAATTTTAGTTTCAAGGGCTTTGTTAGATGTTTCAATTTCAGTTTTGAGTGATTTGATTTCAGATTTTAATATTATACTGATTTGGTTTAGTATATTCGGTTCACTTTGATTGATGGTGGGAGGAATTTGGTTGTCTAGTGTAGGTGAATTTATATCGTTGTGTGGGGAATCTGGTGTGGTTAGGTTGGTAGCACTGATGTTCAATGTCTCTCCAGCCGTGACGGGATGTAGAGGTGATGGCGTCGTGTTCTCAGCTGTTGATTCGTCGCGGTAAACAGTAATTATAGCGTTTGAAACATCGGAGTCGCTTCCGTTACTAGCTTCAGCTTCACTCATCGTAGGCCTAGCAGTGTTCTCGTTAAGTGTCTGTGTTTACCCTACGCGTAACATTATCTGAGACTTCCATATCGGATAACCTAGCGGGGATCTTTATAGTGGGTCGAAGGTTATATTGTTGATGTTGTTCAGACATTTTATTATCTTATAATGTAGTAAACAAATTATAGTGAAATTAATTATATAAATTATAACTAATATCTAGTGTCTTATTTCTATTGGTTAACCTTAAATTATTCTGCAATGGATATATCCTGTCATATACGTAAGTAGGCTAGGTTAAATTCTTTTAGTTAAGTATTCCAGCTGTTTCAAATAGGCTAAGATCATTGACATTCACTGCCCCACAATGTTGGGCGCCATTTGGGAAAAATATATTGATACTCTTTGTTACTATTATTGTTACCGTATAGGCTAGCTCTAAATAACATATGTTACGACAATTCTCAGCTTTAGCTTCACTATTCAAGGAAGGTGGAATTTTCAAAATGGCTGTCTTAAGCCTAATTAAATAAGACACGATAAAACGAAAGGTTTTACAAACACAAATTGGCTATTTATTGGCATACAACATTAAATGAATTCTTGAGGGGATTGACAAATTTGTTTACAAGGTGTGGGTTTTTCTTCTACTTATAATATCGAATAGTCCTTGGGTAATGTTAGAACATGAGAATATATTTGCAGGATTTGGGTTTCGTGCTGGGGAGCGAATGTCAATGTGGTTTCCCAAACATATTAAAATTTGATATAATATATAAGATAAAACTCAAGTTCAGCTTGATTTTAATGAAATAGTAGGCCTAATCGAATGATCTCTATTTATAAGAGTAAATTTATTCAAAGTCAATTAATAATGTAAAACACATGTCCAATGTCCACATATGAACTTGAATTATTAATATTTAAAATATTTAGGTTCTTCAGGAAATTATCCAAAATGTTCTTTGGGGATTAATTTAATATTTTCAATACCAATTCTGTTGTTATTTCTTTTGGCTGATTTGATTAAAACGGATAAAGTTTTCTCTTCTTAAGATCTCTCATAAAGTTTGGATCTTACCAACTGGAGTCTTCTGTGGGAGGTTTTAGCTAACAAAATGGACCTACCAACCTCCTCACACCGGTGGCTATCAAAAATTCCAGGCTAGTGTGTCCTGAAATTAACTTTTACTTAGGACTTTATAGTAAGGACTGGGCCTTTTGTTTTAAAATTAATTTTTTTTAACACTCCCTATTTCAAATTTCTTCACTGTCCTTCCATCTTGCTGGTCTCTCTTTTTTATCTTTGTTACAATAGCACATATGGTATTTTTAGTTACTCAGTTCTGTATTTACCTCACTTATGGCACTTGCAAGCCAACACACTTTCACAGATAATAATATATATATATATGAGAGAGATCAATTTAGAAATTTCTAATTTATTAAATATTTGAAACAGCTTTACAAAAATTGAGATTCAGGTGGGATTTAAGTTATATTTAATTTTAAATTAGGCTATCATTATTAAAATAAACTATTGTAAATAAATATATTAGAGTTATTAGGCTGATAGAATAAAGTAAAGGTGAGAATTCATGTAATATTACAATATTTTCTGCAAAATCTTGATCATTGAACTCTAACTATTCAAAATAAACACAAATAAAATATTCATCACCTGAAAATTCAATCATATGTTCAGAATTATATTTTTTTTAATAGGCCTATCTTAAATCAGGGTAACTATACTTTTTGGGGGGAAAATTATATTGGACAACGTACTGTGTGTAGCACATCCAAAATCATCCAACATCTAAGCACCGGATTGACGTAGCATAATAATTAAAAATGCTAAACAGGGTGGCCACTCCAAACGAATTTTTCCATCCCCGGTTTTTTTCCCGGTTTTCACGGGCATTTTCGGCCATATTCCCGGTGGCATATTAACTCCATAATTGGTGACAATAGAGTTAACAATGTCTTACAGTTATTCTATATTATTATTAAAATCCATCAACCATGTAGAAAAATCAGAATAGCCTGTTAATTAATACAGTTTAAGAGGCAAGATGAGTTTCCACCGGTTGGCCGCTTGTACAATCACGGTGTTAACGAAATCAGGCTATAATTCCCGTATATTTCATGCCGAAATCACGTATTTTACGCTGGGTAACAGTAAATGCTGAAGTATGCACTAAATAAACCACATTTTCATAATTTACATTTTTAAATTTCAGTGACTCTCTGAGGAGTCACCGTAGCAACAACAACGGCCGGCTATTTTATAGTGGGCGGTGTTCAACAATTCAACTAGAGGTAAATCAAAATGAGTCAGAACACGCAAATGCAATGAAATAAAACGTGCACGGTGGATGGCAAACCATGCATTGATCCTCTACTCTCGCGGCAGCAGAATGTCCGCCGTAGAACGGTTAAACAGGGTGTCTACCAAATTTTCCAAATGAAATTCCCGACTTTTTATTACCATTTGAAAAAAAATCCCGACCAAAAAATCCAGCATCATTCCCTTTTCCAAAGCATTTTCCTGACCACAATCTCAGTTTAGTTTCGTCTTGCTTAAAATTTTTTTTCTTCTTCTTTTAGCGAATTTCCCCTATAGGGAAGAAGCTGTTACCGTAGTACTCATGGTAAGACTTAAGACCCAGACCATGATAACTTTTTGTTTTGGGGCCCCCAGAAGCAAAAAACACCGTTCGTTCTATAGTAAAGTGAAGTTTAGTTTTATTTCATGTCACATCCAGAGGAGAATATCCTAATTGTAGAATAGTTAGTTGAAACCCGGCTGGACTTATGGACTTTGGATCCTAGACCTATGAAGGAATGCCTACCCCCACCCAGAGAGACGGACGAGGACGGACGCAGTCGACTATGAGACACAGGTATGGTCAGACCGTTTCTGCCCGTGTTCTTTTCTATAGTTTCATTATATACGTAGTTTTCCAAATTCAGTGTTTGGCCTTAAACAGTATTTTAGTAGTGAGATTACTACAAATTTGGCGACGAGGAGTTCGAATTCGCGCTGAAATTAGTGAACTTTTGCGTTAAATTGCTTCTAAAAGTTCGGAATAAATTTGCCGGTTGAGACAAGGCAGTTTCGCCATTTTGTAACAGTGACGCCCGTTGCCGTTCCGTGGAGCGGATACAAATTGGAACAGTTATACGGTGAATCAGTTCCAAACTGGAACGAGTAGTGACAAGTATAAGTGACAAGTAACAGTGGCAAGGAACGGTTCCTGTAACCTATTACTTCAATGCGATTGCGACCTGTTGAAGTTGGACTTTGTGTTGTTTGTGAATTCCAAAGTAACTTTCACTTTTCAGATTTCACTTTTGTTGTAGCATTTTGTTGATGCTTATTTTTCTTGAAGAGGAAGAAATGAGGATTTTCTACAATATTTTAATAATTTGCAAATAATTAAATGGTATCTTCACCTGTGAGTATTTATGAAAATCATCAATCATAAAATGGCCAGCAAGCAGATTATAGGTAAAGTGAACGAATTTGACAGTGATGTTGAGAAATTTGAAAACTACATTGAAAGACTTGAGCATTTTTTTCTTATCAACTCTGCCTCTATTAAGGATGAAAACAAAGTTTCATTTTTTGTTTCAATTATGGGCCCTAGCCTATACTCAACTTTGAAAGATCTGTTGCACCCTAAGAAAATTTCAGATTCTGAAGTCAATTTTGAGTTAGTCATTAAAACTTTGAAGGAACACTTTGTACCCAAAAGTAATATAGCCTATGAGCGTTTTGTATTTAATAAACGTTCTCAAAAAGAGGGGGAAAGCATAAAAGAATATGCTTGTCAATTAAAGAAATTAGCCTCTACATGCACTTTTGGCTCCTTCTTAGACGAAGCCCTGAGGGATAGGTTTCTTTGTGGGGTGCGGTCATCGACCATACAAAGTAAGTTATTGGCCGAAGGAGACGGCCTAACTTTTGCAAAAGCCTTGGAAATCTCTTTGATAATTGAAAATGCTGACAAAAACATAAAATCTCTCCACTCAGATCAATTAGGGTCTAGCGAAATAAGTTATATTAAGCCTACTAAACACTCAGTAGGGCAACATAGGCCTAAAGGGGCTAGGCCTAAACAGTCAAACGCTGCTGTCGGCAAACAAAACACTTCTTCTGCAAACAAACATAGCAAATGTTTTCGATGTGGTAAACAACATGATGCTAGATCATGCCCTTACATTAGCTATTCTTGTTTTTCTTGCAACAAGAAGGGGCACTTGGCCAGTGTATGTAAAGCTGCTAACTCTAGGCATAGGCCTTCAAACAAAATAAATATGTGTGAGTCAGATAGTGAGGAAGATATTGATAGACGACAAGGGGTTGCCTACCAAGAAGAACAAGGGGGTTTTGAGCTTTTTACAGTAGCCTATGCAAATAGTAATAAGCCTAATAATTTTGTTGTAAATATGATGGTCAATAAGGTGCCTTTGGATATGACGGTTGACACTGGAGCAGCAGTGACGATCATGCCTGATAAGTTGTATTATGAAAAATTTCACGATGATGTGAATCTGTTACAGCCTTGCAGTGTTAGGCTAAAAACATATACAGGAGAGAAAATTAATGTCCTTGGGGAGTTTCAGGCAACAGTGGACACGACCAACGGTCGTCAACATCTACCAGTCATCGTTATCGAAAGTTCGGGCAGCAACCAACCCACTCTTCTCGGACGCAACTGGTTAGAGAAAATTCAACTGGATTGGAACCTATTGAAGTTTGGCAATCGGGGCAAGGCAGTCCAACATGGAGAAATGGAAGTTCGCCAACTAGATGGTGAGTCCGTTCCAGATACTAGGAGAATATTAGATGATCTCAAAGAAAAATATGCACCAGTGTTTGACAAAGTTCCTGCGGAAATTAAGAGTAGTGCTGTCAACATAATTTTGAAAGATAACTCTAGGCCAGTATTTTGTAAAGCTCGCAGTGTTCCATTTGCACTCCGACAAGCTGTCGAAGATGAATTGGGTAAACTGCAAAAAAATGGTATAATATACCCTGTCACCCAATCTGAATGGGCGACGCCTATCGTAGTAGTTCCTAAGCCTAACAATGAAGCAAGGATTTGCGGGGATTTTAAGGTGACAATCAACCCGTGCTTACGCATAGACCATTATCCATTACCCAACCCAGAAGACATTCTTACTAGAATATCTGGCTCTAAGTTCTATTCTAAGATCGACTTATCAACTGCCTATGCCCAATTGAAGGTACATCCTTCTTCTCAAGAGTTGTTGACTATAAACACCCACTTAGGTTTATTCCGTTATGCTAGGTTAGCTTATGGAATAACGAGCGCTGGAGCGCTTTTCCAATCAACTATGGATCAGATCCTGGCGGGTCTTAAAGGTACTGTATGTTATATAGATGACATTTTAGTTTATGCAAGAAACTTAACAGAAATGAAACAGTTGGTTGAGGCTGTGTTAAAGAGATTGATGGACCATGGTGTGACCATCAACACCGCAAAGAGTGAATTTTTTAAAAGGAGTCTGGTATTTCTGGGGTATCGTTTGGATGAAAGCGGTATCCACCAAAATGAAGAGTTGACAAAGGCCATAGTAAACGCTCCCAAGCCGGAGAACTTGACCCAGTTAAGGTCTTTCTTAGGCCTAGTAAATTTCTATGGGAAATTTATCCCAAACTTAGCATCTATTCTTCACCCGCTCTATCAGCTGTTAAATAAAGATACAGACTGGGTTTGGTGCAGTAAATGTGACCATGCGTTTGAAGAATGCAAGAAACAGTTAGTCAAAAACAATGTTTTGATTCCATATGACCCTAACTTGGACGTTGTTTTGACGTGTGATAGCTCCAGCTACGGAGTTGGGTGTGTGCTCGCACATCGTCTCCAGGACGGTTCTGAGCGACCAATAGCGTTTTCATCACGCACCCTCACTAAAAGCGAGGTAAAATATAGCCAAATTGAAAAAGAGGCGTTGTCTTTAATCACAGCTGTTAAGAAATTTCATAAATTCTCGTACCTCCAACCCATCAGAAGGAAATATTACTAATGTTACACACCGAACATCCAGGTGAGTCGAAAATGAAATCCTTGGCTAGGAGCTACGTCTGGTGGCCCAAAATGGATGAGGACATCGAAACAATGGTAAAGGAGTGCACAATATGTCAGAAAACCCGTAAAAATATTCCTTTGCCGCCGCTGCAATCATGGTCCTGGCCTAAACATAGTTGGATGAGGATTCACTTGGACTTCGCTACCTATGAAGGTAAAGAATTCTTAATAATTGTTGACAGTTATTCAAAGTGGGTAGAGGTGTTTCACATGTCGAACACGACTTCAAAACATACCATCGAGAAACTACGCCATTGTTTTGCGGCGTATGGGCTGGCATCAACAGTAGTCACCGATGGAGGACCCCAGTTCAGATCAGATGAAGTCAAACAGTTTTTAAAGGCAAACGGTGTACATCACACCTTCACACCACCTTATCATCCGGCAAGCAACGGATTAGCAGAACGAGTAGTTCAGACTGTAAAGAATGCATTCCTGAAACAGATGCTTCACGACAAGGCGAGTAACAATCAAAGATCCCTCCAGCATAGAATTGATTCATTTTTGTTTGTTTACCGAAACACACCACACACCACAACTGGAGTAACACCTTCTGAACTGTTCCTGAAATTTAAGCCTAAAACCCATCTGTCGCTGTTAAAACCTCATCTAGCCAATGAAATGACAATCAAACAAGAAGGGATTAAAGATTCCATTAACACACACAGGGGAAAACCCCGGTCATTTAGATTAAACTAGAAGAACCCGTGGCTTCGCTCACGATTAAAATTAAACATTCACTGTCACCCATGAAATATATAGTTTTGCTTTCCCATTTATTTTTCTTGTTGTAAAATCTAATGTATCTACTTCTTTGAACATATCAAATGTACTTCCATAAAGCAAAAGTTTTTAGAAATTTGCTATTAGTACGCAGGTCTGCTACGATGGGGGTATTCTATTCCTGCATAAAGTGCCTGTACATAAAAAATGTGACCATATCCAACGCCCCACCGACAAAGCCCCAAATGGTGTTGCTGCCCGGGGTAGGCTCATGCCCAATATCGGCGGTTCTTCCTCTTGCAAGTGCGTTTTGCTTGTGTCGGCTGTCCAGTCGATCGTGCTATCAGGTGAAGAGGATTGCGCTCACACACTCAAGAGGCCAATTTACAGAGACGAACGCCGAGAAGCATTTATGGTCGTTTCCATGGTGCCTGAGCTTGCCCTGATGATGATCATGGGGCACAATGTAAGGAACGGCACCCTTGGCGTTTTCGACGGCACTTTGAATCTGCTCGCATATGTTACCCTTAATTAAAACTTTATTATGCACCCCCGTCGCAGCAGACCTGCGTATTAAAAATCCTATTTCTTTCCTTCATGAAGGCATACGTGTTAGAGGAACCAAAGAAGATAGCTTGAAATTTTATTCACTGTAAAAGATCATTTTCTTAAGGTTTTAGGGTCTACCTTGAACAAAAAATTACAATGCCACTCCAGCAATTATTAAAAAGTGCTGTCTTGCGTTTTTAGACTCTATATTGAGCAAAACGTTTGAATGACCCGTCCCGGCAATTTTTTTAAAGTGCTGTAGATAAAATTAATTCTTTACAGTAGCACACTCTTCCTCTTTAAATAGCAGTTAGTTGTCATAAAAAAAGTCCTTCAAGTATAAGTGATCAGTGATCACTGGAGTCCTTCAGTAATCAGTTATTTATTTAATGTTATACTACATATCAGCATTTTTTATAGTGTATTGCACTTTGAAAAAATGCAAAAGTCTAATTCATTGACCACCTGTCACCAAGTAACAAATCTTCATTTTAACAAATACAGTTAAATAGCAGATAGAAATACCATTAATTTACATCATCTGTTTTAAATTTAACTTTCATATGTTTTGTTAGTAAACAAATCTAACTCAAATTATTTCAAAATCCCTGACATGGGTACCTTTAAGACGATCCCAGGGCTAAGCCCTGAAAGTTATCACGAAATTGAAGGTGTATAAACCTACTCCATGAAATTCTACATGTATGTACCAAGTTTCGTGGCCATCGGTCCAGCGGTTTTTGTGTTTATCCCTGCCAACTAAATATATATATATATATACCAACATCCTCTTTTATACTTATAGATGAAAAGGTGTTTGTAAAGACAGTCCGTCAAGAGAAAATTAATTGGCAGCCGGGAGTGATAACAAAAATCATAAGCCCAATGACATATCTGGTTAAAGTAGAGGGCCGTACTAGGTTCGTGCATCTCGACCATTTAAGAGCAAACATGACACAGGAGGAAAAAGAAGATGAAGAGCTTTTGACCCAATTTCCGAGGGAATCATACCAGAATAGTCCAGCAAGAAATCAGAGCAAGAGTCCAGCAACATCTATCAAGACCCCGGAGAAAACAAGAACACCAGAATTGCCATCTCCTAGGAGAAGCACTGTATCACCTCGGAAGTCTCCAAATAATGAACCAAAACAAGGCAAATCGGCTACTCTTCGACGTTCTGCACGGGACCGGAGAGTACCCGAAAGACTGAATTTGTAAGACAAAGGAAGCCCCTCCCAACGTTGTGTATATAATTATTGAAGCAAAGTTTTCTTTTATTTTGGTTGGGAGGAGATATAGTAAAGTGAAGTTTAGTTTTATTTCATGTCACATCCAGAGGAGAATATCCTAATTGTAGAATAGTTAGTTGAAACCCGGCTGGACTTACGGACTTTGGATCCTAGACCTATGAAGGAATGCCTACCCCCACCCAGAGAGACGGACGAGGACGGACGCAGTCGACTATGAGACACAGGTATGGTCAGACCGTTTCTGCCCGTGTTCTTTTCTATAGTTTCATTATATACGTAGTTTTCCAAATTCAGTGTTTGGCCTTAAACAGTATTTTAGTAGTGAGATTACTACACGTTCGAATTTATATATATATATATATATACATATTTTTATATATATACATACATATATATATACATATATATGTCTGTTAACACGATAGCGGCCGTAAATATGGTCCGATCTTAATAAAATTTGGTACAGACGTGTAAAGTGGCAATCACTCAGACGAGTTCATGAACCAGCCCAATCGGACCACCGGAAGGGGGGGTAAACCCCCCAAAAATGGGTTTTTTTGAGTTTTTTGTATAGAAAAATAAAATTTATCGAATTTTCGTTTGCACCATTGAATTCAGCTAAAAAAAAAACAAACAATTTGGTATCTTGAATCACTGCTCTATGTCCATTGGTTACCGAGATATTGAAAGTGGTAAACACAGTACGTTGTCCCAATGTTAACCTTATGGGAAAAAAGTAAAATTCTATATCTCGGTTATTTCTCAACATATCTGGATAAAACTTGGTTTGTGGCTTCATCTAAATGAGATCTAATGTTTAATAGTCTAAAATCACCAATATTTTCTTTTTTCGTGGCAGCAAACCTGCATACTCATTCCCCATGTTATTCTTATGGAGTTTACAAAAACATGTCAATTCTCGCTATGTTGGCTTGAACTATGTTCTTTTACAATTGAAATTCGCTGAGTATGCAGGTCTGCTGCAATGGGGGTATTTACCTTGCATTTGCCCCCCCACAAAGGCCTCAGGCCTGTGCGTGGAAGTTATCAAGCAAACCCAAGGAGTGAGCCGGTACAGTAAAAGGATGAACAGAACTGCTAAAAGTATGCAGCATCATCGGGACTCGATCCTGCGACGCTGCCGCCACAGAATCGGGGCTGAGTGCGCTACCAACTGCGCCACCGACTCACTGAATTTGCTCAATGTTTATTCACAGCCACTCTAAGTAGTGTAGTTTGGCCTTGGTTTATTTGCCATTTTATTGGAAGATTAGAAAATATATTTATTATGTTTTAATCCCTTGGTTTCTGTAATCGGTAGCACGAGATTAGGCGAGTGGCAAAAACTGTGACCTCACCAAATTGTAGAAGACGACAGACAGCATAGCATGATCTAGACGCAATCTGCTTAGGTGGCCGCCCGCGCCGACTGTTTCTATAGCAACGGCCGACAGAGGCCTCCATCCTCCAATACCTTGTTTTGAAGGCTACGTAATTTCGAATTATTTGAAAACATTCCAACCGAGAACTTGGCAAAAAAATATGACTGTGATATTTTATAGCATTGAGAAAAAATTAGTTACCATTAACTGTGAGACTTGATTTCGCCGTTTTTGTCCCTTTAATCTTTTTTTTTTCATTTTGTTGTTTTTGGCTTAGAATCACAATTTTGAACTATTAAAAAAGGTTAAATTACCTTAATTCCGTCTTGTGATTTAATAGTAACTCAGGCTACCACGTGGTTTCGGTGATCATGCCACCATCTTCAGGCAGGTACAGAACGTAAAATCACTCTTGTCGAGGTCGTTACACATTAAAACAACGATTAAATGTTTTAATCGTTGTTGCTTGTTTTAATCGTTGTTGCTTGTTTTAATCGTTAATCGTCTTGCTTCACATTGCTGTCCGCCCGAATTCACGTTTCACAACGCAGTGGCCGTGACAATCGCTAATTGGCCCGACGCAATAACAAAACGTGGTTACCATGACAACCTGCTATGCGCACTGTATTATGCGCCATCCATGTGGTGGGGGGAGAGGGGAGGAGAAAGGAGGAAAGAAGGATGAAAGGAAGTAAAACGAAAACCTTCGGTAACCAGAATGACAACAAAACAAAATTGATATTAGAGGTTTACTCTCATATCCGATTTTGTACTGATTTCCCAATTCTAACCAAAGTTGAACTAAACACCATTTTTTGAAGTTGATATTTTGAAGAGATAAAACCAATTCGTGACAATGAATCAACCTTCTGAACATAAAATATGCTGGTCTATCAAATATTTAATTTTGCTACACTAAATGTACTCATTTTTGCGAGTCGTCATGCCGTTTACACATGACAGATGACAAGGTCACATACAGGTAAAAATCAAAAGGCAAGCCAATTTTTTGTTTGAAATTCATTGTTGGTGACTGTGAGTTTGTTTTGATTTTGATTTTTGCTCACATATTTATTTGCCACCACTGTTTTTACTAATAATAAGAGAAGGCAAATGTCAGCAAAAATCACAATCAAAGTCTAGCCAATGCTATGCCGGTTCAAAAATTATTGTACGAATCGGACGTCTTTGAATTATACGTTTAATAAGGGGTTTTCATTTCGAGTCGAGTAGTGAGCCAACTCCTCGAGTATAAGTTAAATTAACTATTCATTGCAGAAAAACAAACAGTGAGGAAAACGTAAGGTGAGGTACTACTCCAAAATAATTTCAAATACAATTTAAAATCTTCAGTACAAAGATAATTGTTCGGTGTTATCAATAAAACATTTAAAAATTACGTTCTTTTGTATAACCCACACTTTTGTCGACATTTGTCAAGCCGCTAGCCAATACGCATGAACACGTGATCACTTTTTGTCGCTTTCTTATCTTCCATTTTCCCTAAGCCGAATCTGGACGGAACAAAAACCCGATTTCCTGAAATAGGCTGCAGGTTTAATAAATACAAACTGAAAAAGACAATTCTTGTATATTTCGTTCGTCAATGATCTTGTGGTTATTCCTCTGAGAAAGACGTAAATCTTTGCCGGTAAAACTGATCCGCAGTTCACAGAATCAAAATGAGTATGGACCATACTCAAGTTCCTTTGTACGTTTTGACAAGAAAATCCCCACAGCTAAATTAGGCATATTATAGGCATACCTCTCGTTGAAATAATGGCTTCTTTTCTTGCTTGCAAAACAGAATAATAAATTATAAGCTTATTTGTATCTTCATCAGTTTTGGAACCGAGTTGCGGTTATTCAAAGCACAACTAACCAAGTTAGAATTGATTCCTAATAAAAACAAATGAATACGTCTTCTTATGGAAAAGTACGTTAAACGAAATTAACCCTTGGCGGTATAAGAGCGACTTTTTTAAGAATATGTAGTCGCAATTGTGTTGATACTTTGAGGTACTCATCACTAATGATCCTTGGTTACGTTGACTGTACGTGATAAATATTTATGTACGATACGTTTTCTGAAAGACATTTTAACCCCAATTCTGTGTAGAAATTTGTTGTTCCATTATCTGCCCACCCTGCCCTCCCCTCGACTGCACTATTGCATTATCACTGCTGTCTGCTCCCCTGCAGGTGGACTGAGCAGGGCAGAGACAAGGTCATTAACCCCACCCCGTCAACCAACAATCTTCACCACTGATTGGCCTTACACTGAGGGTGGCGCTAGACACTCATTGCCGTCTTGCGCGTTTTTTACTGACGAGTATGTGCTTCAAGCAGCTGCGCATTAGTAGTTGCATTTGATTTGGAAGTTGCATTAAATAAAGATGACACTAGTAATCTTGCGTTTTTCGTCAACTGTTTTAATATTGGTTTGTTTACAATATTTATTATTGGTCTTTAAAAAATCACGTTTTCCCAGATTTTTCTCGAGATTCACGGTTATTTCCCGGTTTTTTCACGGTTTTAAAAATTCCCGGCTAATTCCCGGTTTTCCCGAATTCCCAATGCAGTGGCCACCCTGCTAAACTGTTTGTTTTTTTAAGCTGAATTCAATTTTGACAATCTTATATATTAAAAAACTTTAGTAAAACTAATGACAGCGACCCTGACCGTTCTATTGGACCGATTTACATGCAGGTTGTACCAAAACGAAGGTTATCGGCCCTAAATGTGCAGGTTTTATTTGTATTTTGAAAATATTTATGTTAACTTGGCCAAAAATGGAAAATAAACTTTTCTTATGGAGATTTAACATGAGGGAAAAATCCAATCCTTCCAATCCTTTGGACAGTACGTCTGAGACTTCCACTGGACCAATTCACATGTAGTTTGTACCAAATAAAAGCTTGACTTTTATATATTTGCAGGTTTTATTTACTTTTACGTTATCTTGCTTTTTTAAATAAAAAAAATCAACATTTCCAAACCTTTGCAATAATATAATTTTACAGTCTTTCACTCAGCTGATTGTGAAGACACGAGTTATTTTGTCTAATGACAGAAAAAGAGCAAACGCTCAAGAAGCATTTGGTTTATCATAGTCAGTAAATAAAAATGTATGCATTATCACGTATTATCATTTAATTGGAAAGAAAAAAAACAGTTTTATATTATTTAAATAAAAAATGTAAGTAAAAAATAAGGTTTGATTGCTAAATTGTTTAGTATTGTAACTACTTAATTATGTGAAACAAACGTTCAATAACGTTGATGGACTAAATGTTTATTACAATGGCAAATCGTAAAAGGACGGTTTTAATGGTTCACACTTATATTAAATGTCATTTTGAGACCTACGATGAATGATACGTTTGGAAACATTTATGTTAATTGGGTTCAAAGGAAAATAAACTTTTCTTATGGAGATTTAACATAGGGGATAAAATTAATTAAACTTATGACAGTGAGCCTGACCATACTATTGGACCAATATACACACGGCTGGTATCAATTAAAAAGTAATTGTATCTATATTTGTCCATTTTGCTTCGATTTCAGCTATTACCCCACAAAATTTTTCAAAACGGAAATTAAAATCTCTTAAGGCAATTTAACATGGGCAATGTAAGTCTATTCCAAGTGAGATCTGAAGTTCTATTGGACCGATTTATTTGCGAGTTGTGTTGAATGAAACTCTATATTTGTTCACTCGCCTGAAAAGTTAAATATTCCTTCATTTAATATTCTAAAAATGGAATATAAAATATTTTCTATTCATTATACTTCATTCAGTGGGTGCGGTATCATAGCACCGAATCTCATAGCACCGAAAGTGTATTTTGCGTCATAGCTCCGAAAGTACAATGTTGCATAGCGCCGAATGAAAAATATAAAAGTGCTTCATAGCACCGAAATGTACGATTGTGTTATAGCTCCGAAAGTTTTACAATTTGTCTCATAGTGCCGAAAATTATAAGACCGAAATCGAAAACTGTGGTATAGCTCCGAATCACCAAACTGTTGCGTAGCGCAGAAATGGCAAACTGTTGCATTTGACCGAATGGGGAGGATGTACACGCGGCGGAACAGCGCAGCGAGGAGCGAGAACCCCATGTGCCAACCCCCATGTGTGCCGATGTGAACATCACTGTTTCCATGCAGTGTATCCGCTCGAGGGGAGGACAATAAAAACCACGGCCAGGCGACTTCTCGTATTTAATTCTTAACTGAACTGCTGTTGCCTATATTTTTATAACTTTATACTTTACGCTGAAATGCCGACCTACCTAGGCAGATATTTTAAACCTAGTAAGAATATGTGTAGCGGCAGTAAAATCCTTTATGCTGAAAATCACCTGAATATGAAATGAAATGAATCTTTATTGCTCCTTGACATATTCAATTACAATACAATGCAGTATGATATACTATATAACTTACTAAAAACATAAAAGTCCAAACAGAACAGTTTTAATCTTTAGGAACAATAAATTGGGTTAATAACCTGTATGGGAACCTACACAAAACCTTACACTCCGCTCAAGCGGTAGGTTCGGGGTTGGCCGGTCAAATTATATCTTAACACTTAATCTAACAGTTTGAAAACTTACATTGATTTCCTTTGCCAAAATTAATTATAATATTGAATACAATCAGTGACATGATTATTCTTTCCTTCAAATTTAGTTCAAACCGAAAAATGCTTTATATATACATTGACATCGGGAAAACTTAGCTATTTTTCTAAAGACATATTTAGTTTATGCAATAGTATTGAAAAATAGCCCTATATTATTATGATGAGTAAGAAAGTCTTCAATAGTTTACAAAACTTATTATTGTTCAATTCTTTGAAACTGTCTGGTAGATGGTTAAAAAAAGTTGGTGCCAAGTATGTGTAGAATTTCTTATACAGGGTAAGATTAGGTTTAGACACATCAACATAAAATTTATTCCTAAGGTTTCCTCTTGGTCTATTATATGATGGTCTATTACCACTCTTACAGTAAAAAACTCTTAATACTTTAAACACTTACAAGTTTCTCAAAGGTAGAATATTAAGGTTTTTGAACAGTGGCTCTGTATGCTCAAACCAAGTTTTCCTAGATATCAACCTTATAAAATGCTTTTGAATTATCAATAAGGGCTTAAGTGATGTGTAATAAGAACCTCCCCATACAGTGAGGCCATATTCTAATTTGGAATTTATAAAAGCAAAATAAGTTGTTCGAAGAACCGAAGTATTACATAAGAATTTTAAGGTATAAAACACTCTTATGAACTTGACAAGTTTTTCTCTTAAACTATTAATATGCACTTTCCAACTCAACTGATAGTCAACATTTAAGCCTAAATGTTTTATATCATTTACTTGCTCAATTAGCTGACAATCACAAGCAATATTTTGAACACAACTAATCTCATGATATTTTAAGGAACAGGTGAAAACTGAGCTTCCTCGTAAACTAAACTTGACATATTTTGTCTTGGGGCTTAATACCATAAAATTATCTGTAAACAAAATTCTGAGTAAATTTAAATCGTTTTGCATGTTGAGTTTCAGTTCCTCCTTACTGCTTGCTTTGTAAAACAAAGCAGTATCGTCTGCAAAAGCTACCAAATTACCTTTAAATCTTCCATTGCATAAATTGTTAATATAAATGAGAAACAAAGGCCCAGACAAAACAGATCCTTGAGGGATACCGTGTAAAATCTCAGCTTGGTCACTTATTTCTGAGCCAACTTTAGTACGCTGTGTACGACCAGACAAATATGATAAGAACCATTGGTATGGTGCTCCACGAATACCTGCATCATACAGTCTGCAAAGTAAAATCCTGTGATCACATACATTTTACGTTCACTGTAAACAAATATAACCATAATTTGCTTTGTCATCAGACATTCAGTTCCAGCTCCAGATTTTACTAAAGCTCTTTGGAGTTCATCAGGTACTCATGTGACACAGCCTGCCAACATTGCAGCTGATGCAGGAGGCGGGGCTTCACTTTATACTCTCACTGAATCGTGTGGTCTCATATCGCCGAAAGCGGATTCTGTGTTATAGCTCCGAAAGTACAAATGTTGCATAGCGCCGAATGGATTCTGTGTTATAACACAGAATTCCATTTCTTTCGGCGCTATGCAACAACTTGGACATTCGGTAAAATGAGATTCTGTGCTATAGAGCAAATAACAATAATTATAAATATGTTGAATAGGAAAGAAATGACTTGACCTAAGGCAAGTCATTAATCATGATAATAAACAAAGTTGGCCCTAAAATAGAGCCCTGTGGAACTCCTCTTTCAACAATCCTTACGTTAGATTCCTGGTTTTTTTACCATTACAATTTGTCTCCTATCCATTAAGTAAGATTTCAAAAGTATGAGTTCTTTGTTCTTGATACCATAAGCATTCAACTTCCCACAAAGAATCGTATGATCAATCGAATCAAAAGCTTTACTCAGATCAAGCAAGTTCAAACATAAGACAGAATTTTTTTTCAAATGCTTCAAATATTTTTTCTGTTACATTGGTGACAGTATCAGAATCAGAATCAGAATATCTTTATTCAAGCTATGTACACAAAGATACAATGAATAGAGTAAAAAATATATATAATATATACAATATGTTTCATGCGATGCAATCTTTACATTAGGTGGGTACAACATGAGCCACATATTAGCAATTAGCACTCACTCACTAAATTCAACTCTTCTTCCTAACACTGAAAAAATCCTCTATCGAATACAAAGCGGCATTTACTAAATACTGTTTTAACGAATTCAGAAATTTTTTCCCTCCTTTTTCTTTTTTTAGAGAGCTTGGTAAACAGTCAAAGAACATGTCACCCTTATAAGAAGGTTTCATTTTAAAAATTTTGAGTTTGTGATTTTTAATATGTCTTTGTGTCCGGGTGTTATACTGATGATTTTAACTATCTGGTGCGGGGCTAATTTTTGAGGCATATTTTATAGTTTCAAATATGTAGAGCCCATAAACGGTAAATATTTCAAATTAAAAAAATATGTTTAACAGAGTCTTTATTTCTTAGGTTAAATATGATTCTTAGGGCCTTTTTTTGTTGAATTAAGATTTTATCCATGTTTTTCTTTGTAGTTGCTCCATAAATACATATCCCATAGGTTATGTGTGAGTGTATTAGAGCATAGTAAATTGTTTTTAAGGCATCAACATCACATTGTCTAGCCATGCGTCTTAGGGCATATAGACCACGAGAAGTTTTACGTAAGATAAGATCAACATGTTTATCCCATCTCAAATTTTCATCAATCACAAAACCAAAAAATTTAAAATCCTGTACTTGATCTATTATCTCAGTGTCATTAATAAAAATACTTGGATTTATTTTACTTTTTGCCTGAATAGTAGAAAATGATATAAAATTTGATTTGTTTGAATTGAGAAGAAGGTTCTTACTGTTTAAAAATTCTTTTACTAATGCCAAGCTAACGTGAGAAGAAATTTCAATATCCTCGGCAGATTTCCCAGAGACCACGATGTTTGTATCAACTGCATACAAACAAATAGAATTGTTTTCTCCCACTGTTACCCCTGGCAATCCTTTAATGTAACAAAGGAATAACAATGGGCCTAGGATGGATCCCTGAGGAACCCCAATCTGAACTGGTAATAATCTGGACCTACATATTTCTTTATACCTAACATTACCATGATTTTTGTAGCTGTTGATTTCCATTAACTGTTTTCTTCCATATAAATACGACTTAAACCAAGACAGTTCAGTATCGGTCACCCCCAAATCAGAAAGTACTTCTACAAGTTTTTTATCACAGACACTGTCAAATGCCCTTGACAAATCAAGGAAAATTCCAATAACTTTATCCCCCCCTGTCAATAGAATCAATTATAGATTGAATAAAATCAATTCCTGCTGTTATTATTGATCTTTCAAATCGAAATCCATGTTGTTGCGGATCTAGCAGTCTGTTCGTTTCAAGATAGTAAACTAATTGGGAATACACTACTTTTTCAAAAACTTTTGACAACACTGGAAGAAGTGACACCGGTCTATAACATTTTACATCCTCTGTATTGCCATCCTTAAAAACAGGGACTACTTTAGAAATTTTAAATTGTTCTGGGAAAACCCCAAACTTTAGCGAGGCATTGATTGGGTAGGTTAAAGGGATAATGCTAAAAGGCAATGCAGCCTTTATAACAGTTATAGGGATTTCATCATATCCTGATGAAAATTAGTTATCGAAAGAACTGATTATTCTGCCAACTTCTTTTTCTGTTGTCGGCATGAATTTAAAATGCATAGGGGCATTTTGATTGTTACCTAACCTATGACATTGACCAGTTGGTGGATCAATATTAGGGATGACGAGATTCTGAACAGCATTAACGAAAAAAGAATTGAAAATTTCACATACAACAGCAGGGTCTTGGATGAATTTATTGTCAAAAAATAAAGTAGTATTCTCGGTTTTGACCTGTGACTGTTTACCTGCCTCTAAATTTATTAAATCCCAGGTTGTTTTTATTTTGTTTCTTGAATTTTGAATTTTTGTACTAAACAAATTCTTTTTTGTATTATCTATATGTTGATTTTGCTCTCTTTTTTTGTATTTAATCAATTCTTTTAAAGGTTTGTCTTTATTCTGTCGAAATTCTGCTTCCAATTCTATAATTTCTAATCTTTTTTCCCTCACCTCAGGGTTTATCCAGTTACCTTCCCTGAAAGATTTTTCTGTTTCATATACCTTTGGAAAATTTACTTCAAAATGATGTTTAAAAATTGAATAAAAAGCACCATACATACAACTCACATCAGATAGTAAAATTTCCAACCAATCTTCTGAGGCTAAATTTTGGCAAAAGCTATTCATGTAATGATTATTAAATTTCCTAATTAGTTTTCTTGTATGATTTCTATGAGCACCACTAACATTAAGAATTTCTATGACTTGCGCATCATGAACTGAGAGCTTTGTAATAAAGCCAGTAACTTTTAAATTTTCAGGACTCATATTTGTTAGGAAATTGTCTATGGCCGTTTCCGAGCTTTCTGACACTCGAGTTGGAAATTTCACCATATGTTTTATATTATAAGTAGCAAAATGTTTACAAATTTGGAATAAACATTATTTTCTGTCAAAACATCTATATTAAAATCCCTCGCTATGATTACATTTTTAAATTTACTACAGAGAACATTCAATAAGACATCCAAATTTATTAAGAATTGCTCCAGGTTTTTATGAATAGGTGACCGATATATACCTGACATCACAAATGAAAAATCTTTGAGTATAATTTCTACTGAGCAACATTCAGAGACTTTTTCCATAAGTAAAGATTGCAAAGCTGGTAAAACTAAGGGCTTACAATGTATATTTTTGTGAGTCCTGATCAATCGTTGATGATTGACGAACGAAACCAAATTGTGCTGATGAGAACATATTATTACTTGTAAAAAAATACTCCAGCTGATTTTTAAAACACATTCAACAATTAATTTTTGCAAATATTGGTACTAACGCAATTGGTCTAAGTTGGAAGGGTCATTAACATCATTCTTTTTATGTACAGGAACAACTCTAGTAATTTTAAGGCGTTCAAGAAAAACTCCCTGCATGAGAATCATATTAAGCAGATCTGTTAGTGGGTGGAGCATATAGGGTATTATTTTCTTTACCAAGTTATAAGAAAGTTCATAGTAATCCTTACTGTCACTTGGTTTTGACAGTAAAATAAAAGAATATTTTAGGTAAACAAAGCTAGAGACGACACCAGTGGTTCGATTTTCATGAAATTTGGCATGTAGGTATAAAGCCGTGGTATCTCCAGGCGTATTTTTCATTTTTTTAAATTTTTGATTTTTAAGGGTTTTTATGGGGTGAATACCCTTAAAAATCAAAAATTTTAAAAAATGAAAAATACGCCTGGAGATACCACGGCTTTATACCTACATGCCAAATTTCATGAAAATCGAACCACTGGTGTCGTCTCTAGCTTTGTTTACCTAAATATATTCTTTTATTTTACTGTCAAAACCAAGTAGTGACAGTAAGGATTACTATGGACTTTCTTATAACTTGGTAAACAAAGGGCAGGAATGTCCAGAGGAGGGGGGGTTTTAATCGCTGTTATAGATAACATCAAGGTTAAAAGGCTAATTAATTTGGAAACTATTGAGGAAAATTTATGGGTAAAATTAGAATTTTCGAACAAAAAAACTGTCATTTTAGGTGTTGTTTCCTTTCAGCCGAATTCGTCATTGTATCAGTATAATGAATTTTTTGAAAAGTTAGAAAGTTTTAAGATAAATAATGAAAAAATAATTGTTATGGGTGATTTTAATTTGCCTATTTCTGGGATAGATTACAAATTGGAAACTGGTTCTGAGTTTTGTAAGCAGTTATTTTTTTTTTGAAAACATTCAATTTAACAATGAAAAATAATATTTTGAATAGCAATGGGAAAACTTTAGATTTAGTTATGTCTGATATCAGTGCTTTTAATGTGGAAGAGGAATTGTGTCCCCTAAGTAAAGTAGATAATTATCATCCTCCTCTTTGTATTTCTTTCAAATATTCTACAGTGTTCAATAAGAGTGATATTTTGTCAGGGACACCAGTGTTTAATTATAGGAAAGCTGACTTTTTGGGCTTGTATTACTGTTTAAATGAGATGGATTGGAATAATTTATATAAAATGCATGATGTCAATGAGGCAGTTGATTATTTTTACTGTAAAGTATTTGATGTGGTAAGTCAGTGTGTGCCTGTTTCAGTCAAAAGAAAGTCAAAGTACCCTCCTTGGTTTGATAACAATATAATTTTCTTGATAAGGCGTAAAAACATTGTAAGACGTAAATGTTTCAAGTACAATATACCTTCTGATATAAATACTTACAAGGAAATACGAAAAAGAATAAAAGTTAACATTAAAGTCGCTTTTAAAAATTACGTACAGCTTGCTGAGAGTAGGATAAAATCAGATCCTAATACGTTTTGGAATATAATTAATAAGTTAAGAGTGGCTAATAGTAGCCCTTAAGTAATGTGCATGAATGGAGAGGAGGTGGAGGGGGGAGCGCAGATAGCGGACAGTTTTGCCAACTATTTCAGTTCCGTGTATGAACCGTGTCACCTGACCGGTGAGGAGTTGTGTTGCCGGGCGCTCTGTTCTCCGGTGTCGCCGGGTCTGCCCACCATAGCGATAACCACCGTCACACAGTCAGAGGTCCTTTCTGCGTTGAAAAAATTAAAACCTAAAAGATCTGTAGGACCAGATGGTTTACCCCCATACATATTTAAGGCTTGTGCTGAGTTGTTTATATTTCCCTTATGCTTCATTTTTAATCTTTCTATTAAAAATTCACATTTCCCTGATGTTTAGAAAAAATCAAAAGTTGTCCCTATTTTTAAAAAGGGCCAAAGGTCAGAGATTAGGAATCACAGGCCAGTGTCTATTTTATCAACACCTGCTAAGGTCTTTGAATCAATACTTCACACAAGGTTACTCTTTCACGTCAAAAACTACGTTAGTCCTCATCAGCATGGATTTTTCCCTGGTCGTTCTATAGTTTCAAACCTTCTTAATTTTTCTGATTATTGCATTTCTTATTTAGACAAAGGTGGTCAAGTTGATGTAGTTTATACGGATTTTGAAAAAGCTTTTGATAAGGTTAATCATCTTTTGCTTCTTTCTAAATTAAATGCTTTAGGGTTTTCAGATCCCCTAATTAAGTTTTTTTTCGTATTATTTGCATAACCGATTTCAATTTGTTTATTACAATGGTTTTTCTTCTTTAGAATTCCACGCAGGATCGGGGGTCCCACAGGGCTCAAATTTGGGTCCCCTGTTTTTCTTAATCTTCATAAATGACATTGTATCATCAATTAGTAATTGTAAGTTCTTGCTTTATGCGGACGATCTACAAAATCTTTACGAATATCGAAGGGGTATCCGATTGTTTAAAACTTCAAGGTGACTTGGATAATTTATTTCATTGGAGCCAAACCAATTTGAAGTTTCATCTAGATAAATGTTTTGTAATGCGTTTTTCTAGGAAGTCTGAAGGTAATCTTGTTAATTTCAACTACAAAATGGGTGACGCATCACTAGAGTCTAAGCATATCATCAAAGATCTAGGTATAATGTTCGATGAAAAGTTCACCTTTGTGGACCATGTTTTATCAACGTGTAGATCTGCTTTTGCAATCTTGGGCTTCATTCGTAGGTCAAGTAACTTCTTAAATAATATTGAGATCATCAAACTTCTTTATTATTCCTTGGTACGATCACGTTTAGAATTTGGTTCAATTGTTTGGAATCCGTACTATGCTTATTCTTCTGATTTAATTGAATGTGTTCGAAAACGATTTTTAATATTTTTATACTTCAAGAAGTTTGGTCACTACACAACAGATATTCTTTACTCTGAACTCTTATCTATGTTTGAGCTCGACTCACTGAGGAAGCGGCGGCGGGTCGCTGTGTTGGTTTACCTGCATCAACTGGTCGGCGGCGCGCTCGACGACGCAGCTCTCTTATCTAAACTTCAGTTCAATGTTCCTCGACATAATTCCCGCTGCCGTCTGATGTTCTCTCCCCTTTACTCTCGAACTAATTTAGGTCTCAATTCTCCGTTAAATGTCATGGGGAGAATTTTTAATTCTTTGCCAATCGAATTAGATATTTTTTGCATGTCTGTTAATAAATTCCGTAATCAAGTTTTACAAAATATATCGGATTAATAATTATATGTATGTTATTTATTTTTTATGTTTGTAGAATCTATTTATTGGTTTACTGATCGTTACTGATTCAATGTTTATTCATTTGAACTACACGTTAAATTTAGAATTTAAATTATATTTAATCTATTGATGCATGTATTTATTTAAATGTTTTTTTTATTTGTGAATGCAATTAAGGCATTACAGTGCATGTATTGTGTGACTAAGCATGAAGATATTGAAGATGGACATAAACAATTTTTCCCAGCATGAACTGATTGTTTTTTAACGCTACATTGTAATTGGGTTTTATACCTGTTTTGTAGTGTTTTGTCAATAAATAAATAAATAAATAAAATAATACCCTATATGCTCCACCCACTAACAGATCTGCTTAATATGATTCTCATGCAGGGAGTTTTTCTTGGACGCCTTAAAATTACTAGAGTTGTTCCTGTACATAAAAAGAATTATGTTAATGACCCTTCCAACTTAGACCAATTGCGTTAGTACCAATATTTGCAAAAATTAATTGTTGAATGTGTTTTAAAAATCAGCTGGAGTATTTTTTTACAAGTAATAATATGTTCTCATCAGCACAATTTGGTTTCGTTCGTCAATCATCAACGATTGATGCTGACTCATAAAAATATACATTGTAAGCCCTTAGTTTTGCCAGCTTTGCAATCTTTACTTATGGAAAAAGTCTCTGAATGTTGCTCAGTAGAAATTATACTCAAAGATTTTTCATTTGTGATGTCAGGTATATATCGGTCACCTATTCATAAAAACCTGGAGCAATTCTTAATAAATTTGGATGTCTTATTGAATGTTCTCTGTAGTAAATTTAAAAATGTCATCATAGCGAGGGATTTTAATACAGATGTTTTGACAGAAAATAATGTTTATTCCAAATTTGTAAACATTTTGCTACTTATAATATAAAATATATGGTGAAATTTCCAACTCGAGTGTCAGAAAGCTCGGAAACGGCCATAGACAATTTCCTAACAAATATGAGTCCTGAAAATTTAAAAGTTACTGGCCTTATTACAAAGCTCTCAGTTCATGATGCGCAAGTCATAGAAATTCTTAATGTTAGTGGTGCTCATAAAAATCATACAAGAAAACTAATTAGGAAATTTAATAATCATTACCTGAATAGCTTTTGCCAAAATTTAGCCTCAGAAGATTGGTTGGAAATTTTACTACCTGATGTGAGTTGTATGTATGGTGCTTTTAATTCAATTTTTAAACATCATTTTGAAGTAAATTTTCCAAAGGTATATGAAACAGAAAAATCTTTCAGGGAAGGTAACTGGATAAACCCTGAAGTGAGGGAAAAAAGATTAGAAATTATAGAATTGGAAGCAGAATTTCGACAGAATAAAGACAAACCTTTAAAAGAATTGATTAAATACAAAAAAAGAGAGCAAAATCAACATATAGATAATACAAAAAAGAATTTCTTTCGTACAAAAATTCAAAATTCAAGAAACAAAATAAAAACAACCTGGGATTTAATAAATTTAGAGGCAGGTAAACAGTCACAGGTCAAAACCGAGAATACTACTTTATTTTTTGACAATTAGTCTTGTTTGGAAAGGGCTTTTTGCCTAATTAGGTGGGAAATTATGGACAGGTTAAGCAGGCTTACCTTTGAAAATGTAGGCATCCCAGATAGAACACTTAATAAACACACAAAAAAAGCAGAATATTTCAAAGCCACTGACTTCTTTGTCAACTTGAAGGACCTTCAAGTTGACAAAGAAGTCAGTGGCTTTGAAATATTCTGCTTTTTTTGTGTGTTTATTAAGTGTTCTATCTGGGATGCCTACATTTTCAAAGGTAAGCCTGCTTAACCTGTCCATAATTTCCCACCTTATTTTTTGACAATAAATTCATCCAAGACCCTGCTGTTGTATGTGAAATTTTCAATTCTTTTTTCATCAATGCTGTTCAGAATCTCGTCATCCCTAATATTGATCCACCAACTGGTCAATGTCATAGGATAGGTAACAATCAAAATGCCCCTATGCATTTTAAATTCATGCCGACAACAGAAAAAGAAGTTGGCAGAATAATCAGTTCTTTCGATAACTAATTTTCATCAGGATATGATGAAATCCCTATAACTGTTATAAAGGCTGCATTGCCTTTTAGCATTATCCCTTTAACCTACCTAATCAATGCCTCGCTAGAGTTTGGGGTTTTCCCAGAACAATTTAAAATTTCTAAAGTAGTCCCTGTTTTTAAGGATGGCAATACAGAGGATGTAAAATGTTATAGACCGGTGTCACTTCTTCCAGTGTTGTCAAAAGTTTTTGAAAAAGTAGTGTATTCTCAATTAGTTTACTATCTTGAAACGAACAGACTGCTAGATCCGCAACAACATGGATTTCGATTTGAAAGATCAACAATAACAGCAGGAATTGATTTTATTCAATCTATAATTGATTCTATTGACAGGGGGGATAAAGTTATTGGAATTTTCCTTGATTTGTCAAGGGCATTTGACAGTGTCTGTGATAAAAAAAACTTGTTCTGCTTTCTGATTTGGGGGTGACCGATACTGAACTGTCTTGGTTTAAGTCGTATTTATGTGGAAAAAAACAGTTTGTGGAAATCAACAGCTACAAAAATCATGGTAATGTTAGGTATAAAGAAATATGTAGGTCCAAATTATTACCAGTTCAGTTTGGGGTTCCTCAGGGATCTATCCTAGGCCCATTGTTATTCCTTTGTTACATTAAAGGATTGCCAGGGGTAACAGTGGGAGAAAACAATTCTATTTGTTTGTATGCAGTTGATACAAACATCGTGGTCTCTGGGAAATCTGCCGAGGATATTGAAATTTCTTCTCACGTTAGCTTGGCATTAGTAAAAGAATTTTTAAACAGTAAGAACCTTCTTCTCAATTCAAACAAATCAAATTTTATATCATTTTCTACTATTCAGGCAAAAAGTAAAATAAATCCAAGTATTTTTATTAATGACACTGAGATAATAGATCAAGTACAGGATTTTAAATTTTTTGGTTTTGTGATTGATGAAAATTTGAGATGGGATAAACATGTTGATCTTATCTTACGTAAAACTTCTCGTGGTCTATATGCCCTAAGACGCATGGCTAGACAATGTGATGTTGATGCCTTAAAAACAATTTACTATGCTCTAATACACTCACACATAACCTATGGGATATGTATTTATGGAGCAACTACAAAGAAAAACATGGATAAAATCTTAATTCAACAAAAAAAAGGCCCTAAGAATCATATTTAACCTAAGAAATAAAGACTCTGTTAAACATATTTTTTTAATTTGAAATATTTACCGTTTATGGGCTCTACATATTTGAAACTATAAAATATGCCTCAAAAATTAGCCCCGCACCAGATAGTTAAAATCATCAGTATAACACCCGGACACAAAGACATATTAAAAATCACAAACTCAAAATTTTTAAAATGAAACCTTCTTATAAGGGTGACATGTTCTTTGACTGTTTACCAAGCTCTCTAAAAAAAGAAAAAGGAGGGGAAAAATTTCTGAATTCGTTAAAACAGTATTTAGTAAATGCCGCTTTGTATTCGATAGAGGATTTTTTCAGTGTTAGGAAGAAGAGTTGAATTTAGTGAGTGAGTGCTAATTGCTAATATGTGGCTCATGTTGTACCCACCTAATGTAAAGATTGCATCGCATGAAACATATTGTATATATTATATATATTTTTTACTCTATTCATTGTATCTTTGTGTACATAGCTTGAATAAAGATATTCTGATTCTGATTCTGATACTGTCACCAATGTAACAGAAAAAATATTTGAAGCATTTGAAAAAAAATTCTGTCTTATGTTTGAACTTGCTTGATCTGAGTAAAGCTTTTGATTCGATTGATCATACGATTCTTTGTGGGAAGTTGAATGCTTATGGTATCAAGAACAAAGAACTCATACTTTTGAAATCTTACTTAATGGATAGGAGACAAATTGTAATGGTAAAAAAACCAGGAATCTAACGTAAGGATTGTTGAAAGAGGAGTTCCTCAGGGCTCTATTTTAGGGCCAACTTTGTTTATTATCATGATTAATGACTTGCCTTAGGTCAAGTCATTTCTTTCCTATTCAACATATTTATAATTATTGTTATTTGCTCTATAGCGCAGAATCTCATTTTACCGAATGTCCAAGTTGTTGCATAGCGCCGAAAGAAATGGAATTCTGTGTTATAACACAGAATCCATTCGGCGCTATGCAACGTTTGTACTTTCGGAGCTATAACACAGAATCCGCTTTCGGCGCTATGAGACCACACGATTCAGTGAGAGTGTAAAGTGAAGCCCCGCCTCCTGCATCAGCTGCAATGTTGGCAGGCTGTGTCACATGAGTACCTGATGAACTCCAAAGAGCTTTAGTAAAATCTGGAGCTGGAACTGAATGTCTGATGACAAAGCAAATTATGGTTATATTTGTTTGCAGTGAACGTAAAATGTATGTGAGCTTTACA
The DNA here is from genome assembly GCA_035578135.1 of Flexamia atlantica. Lineage (NCBI taxonomy): Eukaryota > Metazoa > Arthropoda > Insecta > Hemiptera > Cicadellidae > Flexamia > Flexamia atlantica. The sequence goes on along the minus strand of JAQJVK010000001.1, from coordinate 78,670,876 downwards.
ATAAGCAAATAAATAGTTCATAAGACAAATTAATGCATCTACACATGCTTTATTTATTCTTCATATCATACAGTATATTTTCATTTAAAATCACTAAGGTGAATGGCTGTGAACCATCCCTGGGAACATATGGACAGCCTCTTCTGATTGGTTCTTTTCTATACAAATGTCATTTAAGGGGAGGGGCTTCACTTTACACGCTCACTGAATAAAGCATAATATTGTTTCTACTGATAAACTGAATACAACAGCACAGATCAGCTGATTTTAAGCTTTGTTTTAAAGCACATGTCTTATCATCATAACATGGTTTGTTTATATTGTAATTTACTTTATTTAAGTAGGTTGGTGGTGATTGAATCTATTGAATCTATTCTAATGTGGCCTTGATTGAATGAATAGAACTATGGTCAAAGAACGTTACAAATGTGTTTATAGCTACCGAATGTCCAGCCGTTCCCGATCAAAACATTAAAAATGCCACTGGCGTTGAAATACACAAATAATATACCTTAATAAGGTTCATAAAATAAAATAAAGTTTTCCAAGCTAACTTTTTCATTTCATGTATGACAGAAAAACTTCTTACGAGGAAACCTCTTATTTTTTATGCTGCTTTTAGGTATGTAATTCAATTTTTGAATTTTCCTGTTATTTCTACTTTCTCCCTCCTATACCATAGTCTGTGGAGAAAGTATTGTTTTCAAATGGTCCAAATTTTCAACTTTGAGTTGTTAGTGGAAATAGTTGTTTTAGAGCTCCCCGATTCCTAAAATATGGTTTTCGGATACAAGATACAAAATACAAGATCTTTATTTGCGGAAAAGATACAAATGAGTACATTGCACAAACATAGTATCCTCCGTTTCGTCATCGAACGTATTCTCGGTATTTCGGAGGAAAGTATTCTTTTTATCAAAAATTTTTAATTTTAGTTGTTAGTAGAGGTGTGCGGATATCCGAAAACTCGGATCGGATTCGGATCGGATCGGATATCCGAATCCGATCCGAGGGTTTTATAACTATCCGGTAAGACTGACTAGATATCCGACTCTATCGGATAGACTGCATTTTTTGGGGTAAATTGTAAAGTAAGATCAAATTTTCAAGTAAGGAAAGTCTTCCAAACAAAAGAAGTCACTGCCGACGAAAGTACATTAGTGACAGAAAACATCGCGGAGCAAAAACGACGCTTTGAAATGCGACGGTTGCGATAGCGGCCAGAACAACGCCTCAACACAATGCGATTATGTAGTGGTATGCATCAATCGATGTATTTCGGTTGCCGATATTGCGACTCGTGATAAGATCGAGAATCGAGATCTTTGTATACGATCAGATTACTGCGCAATACCCGATACGATAACAAACATTTTCTTAAGATAAATTCTTGTATCGTAGCATTAAATCAGTTAACAAAAAAATAGTAGTACATCCTATAATAGTTCTGTCTCGATTAGTATCCGTTACCGACGAAACATCGATTGGTATGAGGGAGAATCGCAATCAAGGCAAATCAGTGTTCGCCATTGACCGACAGAGTCGACAGTGTCCAACAGTCAGTCGTCTTGAATTTCCAAAACGAAATATCCCGTAAATACCCCATAAATAAATAGTCGTGTTGATGTTTCGTACGACTATTTCAGGCTGTAAATATCTTACGTGGCCTGTCGATACGATAAAATAAAAAGCGTACAATAATTTTGGGCTGTGAAAGATTTGGCAAACCTGTTCATTCATTGTTTTGTCTTTCCAAATCACTTCATTTTGAATGTCGTCGTCTGCTTAAAAGCTGAATTAACTCAAGAACGTCTTTCTTCTTACTTTATTTATCAATTAAACAATTACCTACCTAGAAATATAAAGTTGAACGATCACAAATAAGTTTTTATTTTGCTGAAATATTTATCTTTGACGATTTAAGCCTAGTCAAAGCCGGCCGGCCGTATTTTCAATACGTGATTAAAATTTTAAAATGGACTCTCTTAGATAACAATGCGACTTGACAGCCTACGTCTATGAAAATAATTAGTGAGTTTGCTTGTTGTTTGTGATATAAAACAATTAGACCTTTGTTCTAATTAAATGACCAAGCTTTGATACCGAAACTTAAACATTTGAAACTTATCTTGAAATTTAGGTTAAGTTTACTGCGGACTTATTTTGTTTTTTTAGTGTTATTGTAGTGAATCAAAATCTAGGTTGTCAGGCATTAATGCATAGGTAAATAAAAATGGTGATTGGTGAATCAAGTTTTATATTTAATTCTTTTGTCTAGTCACTTAGGCCTAGTTTCTGATAAAATAGGCTAAGGAAAAGAACAAAAAAGACAGAGGCCTAATAGTGAACAAATTTAGGTTGCATTGGAAAAGGATTTTTTAAGTTGCAAATCCTGAAATTGATTTAGGCCTAATAAGCTTATTCAATTAATTATATACTACCTATGCTTAAGGGGAATCAACGAATTTCTAAATTCTCAACAGATATTTAGTTGAACCTTTGCATACTTTAATAGGCCTAATTGACATTTGGCCTATATTGGAAACAATATATCACAAAAATCAACAACTCAACCCTATCAAGGCAAATCTTACCTTACACATTAGGATGATATGGTAGTTCCTTGCAATTACCTAAGGCTTTTGAGGAAACTTAAATCTGCTCATTACGCCGCGCCGTAAATATCCAAATCCGGTATTATCCGATCCGAACCTGTTGTTATCCGATCCGAAACCGATCCGAACATAAGCTATCCGATCCGAATCCGATCCGATCCAAAAAATCACTATCCGCACACCTCTAGTTGTTAGTATTTGTTTTCGTGCTCCTTGAATAAAAAAAAGTGGTTTTCAGAGTGGTGTCTGTCCATCCGTGTGTGTGAGCGTGTGTGTATGTGTGGATGTATGTAAACAGAGCTAGAGATGACACCAATGGTCCGATTTTCATGAAATTTGGCATATAAGTATAAAACCATGATATCTCCAGGTGTTTTTTTTCATTTTTGAAATTTTCTATTTTAAGGGTATTCACCCCATAGAAACCCATAAAAACTACAAAAATCAAAATTTTTAAAAAAAGACTCTAATGATTTTGACAAAACTTTTTTAGTGCTTAAGATGCCAAACAAAATGACACCACCCGTATGTCTGTAAAAATCAAGGTTCAGGATTTAAGTGTTAACAAATTCAAATTTTTCTGTGTAGAATCCAAAAACACCATAAAAAACACGTGTTCCATAAGAAAAAATAATGTTTTCCGCCATATTGGAAAATTACAGGAAGTTTCAAAAATTGAAATACATACCTAAAAGCAGCAAAAAATGGGTTTCCCTATAAGAGGTTTCATGTCATACATAAATTAAAAAGGTAGCTATTGGGAAACTTAGGCTGGAAACCCGGTATAGTGAAGAATAGTCATAAACTAACACTTTTAAACAACATGTTTGAGGTATCATTAAGTTAAATTTTTATTTGGTTAGCATGACTTGATTACAACTAACTATGATCATTAGGGGTGGGCGAGTAGTGGATTTTGAAGTCGAGTCGAGTCGAGTAGTTGTTTGTGAAAAGTAATGAAATTTTAATTTTTTCAACTAAAATCTTTCTTCAATTTTACTTATAAAATTGGTCTACTTTATTTAAGCTTATGTTTCTATATTTTTTTTAATGTTTTTTCAGATTTTTTTTGAAAAAATAAAACTGATATTCTAATACCCCTACATTGCATAAACCCTACTTTGAAATGAATAAGTTGACTATGCTAAATCACTCAAAATAACAAATCACTTAATGTAACAAGATCACAAAATAAATTTATGTAGAATATGCATAGTTGTAAAATTTAAGCAGTAATAAGATTTAATTATTAGCCTATTATTTTAACAATCAAAAACAGGTGTATATTTTCCCTTAAAATAAGCCAAGATATTGTGGAAGAAAGAATTAAAAACATCAGGGAGGAGAGCTGTGCCCAGTTATTTGTTTACTTCTCTAAACCCAACCCCACGCCCTTGCCTGACTGCTGACCTATTGTTTTTTGACATCCAATTACTTGAGCACTAGTGACACAGCTGCGACCAGATAAGAATAAGATATCCCCTCAATACAAAAATTACAAAACCTTAACTAAGGTTATGAATTTAAGGAGTGCAGCACAAGGCTTGGATATTATTTGAGAGGAGAAGGACAAAGGCTGCAAAGCCGAATTATCACTCATATAATGTGCAATGTCTATGTGTGTCTCCGTAGCTTACTTGCAAGGTGATTTAGCTGTACTTCCTATCTTCTCCTCTCAAATAAAAACCTTAACCACAGATGAAGAACTATACAGACTGGCAACCTAATGCACTTTTGCGTGCCCGTTTTTTCGCGCGGCGTCAAGTTTTTTTAGGTCGTTTTGCCGCTCTTATTGCATTGGTATCAAAGTTATTAATGGCTATAATTGTTCTTTGGGACCTGAAGATTTGATATTGACGAAATTATACTTGATACCAATGCAATATGTGCGGCAAAACGACCTAACAAACTTGACGCCGCGCGAAAAAACGGGCACGCAAAAGTGCATTGGGTTGCCAATCTGTATAGTTCTTCGTCTGTGCCTTAACTAATTGTTTTATGAAGTCCCCTTTACCAATGAAGTCCACAATTTTCTTCTCATTATTACAGATCAAATGAGACAGAAATGAAGGCTGAGTATCATTCAAAAGATAAAATATAATTACAAATTGGGGTTGTTAAGTTAAGGTCAGAGATAAATATAGCTGTAAGTTATCAATTTCCGAATTCTGAGACATCTTTCAGAATATGGTATTTCTAGATAACTGTCAAAATCCATTCTTCTATGAGTTAATGAAGTATTTTCGAGGTTACTGTTATGAAAAACTCGTGGACGACAGCGAAAAACGATAGCGCATATCTGTTGGTCACGGATAAACGGCAGATGTACCTTTTCAAAACTCGCGATCTGCCGCAAAATACGAGTACGCGTATTTGCCGAACGCCAAAAATCGGCAAATGTAGCGTTGCTAGAGTCGCGGTCGGCCGAGAAATACGAGGGCGCGTATTTGCCGATTGCCGATAATCGGCAAATGTAGCGTTGCTAAAGTCGCGGTCGGCCGAGGAATACAAGCGCACGTATTTGCTGATCGCCGAAAATCGGCAAATGTAGCTTTGCAAAAGTTGCAGTCAGCCGCGAAAAACAATCGTGTGTATTTGTCGATCGTAAATAAACGAAATGCAACTTTGCGAAACAAGCGATCGGCCGTAAAAAACAGTCACGCGTATTTGCCGGTCCCAAATGAACAGAAAATGCCGCTTATTGTGAAACTAGCGAGGGGCCGCGATAAGCAATCTGCCGATTGTGGATAAACAGCAGATGTAGCTTTGCGTAATTCGCGATCGGCTGTAAAATTTGATCGCACAAACATAAATCACACGTAAATTCGGCCGCCGCGTAACTGGCGGGGGTAACTAACTACTCGACTCATTTGCGTCGAGTAGTTGGAACTACTCGAGTAATTACTCGACTGTCGAGTACTCGCCCACCCCTAATGATCATGACAACTTATAAACATTTCGACATAACTCCAATTATTGGAGATGGAAACTGTCTATTCAGAAGTATTTCCTATTGTTTATATGGAAACAAAGAAAATCATTATCACAAGAACATCACCAAGATTGACCGGTGGTGATAAAAGAGATTTGATGGCCGAATCTCTAAGAAATAATCAAGAAATCTACCGTAGAATACACAATTAAGAGATTTTCCGGCCTCAATTAAAACAAAATTTTGTTTTCCAAATGTTTGCAAATTTTCCATGTTTGGGAGAAGCTTGAGCCCCCCCTGCGTTCGTGCCTGCTAACTATCTTGGTTCATGTTGTAATTTACTTCAATTAAGTAGTTCACTGGTGATTTAATGTGTAGAATTGTGTTTCTTATTACAGAACAAATGACATAAAATTTTTTTAATTATTTAGAGGTTGTATCATGCCAGTGTCTATATAGTGGAAAATAATAGTACAAGTCAGTTTTTTGCGGCGCTTTGCGCTGCACGGGGTTAGTCTAGTTAAATTTAAAATAATTAATATAAAGGTGTTAAATCTTGAAAATAAATTTTATTTCATCAAAAAACCTCCTTATAGTAAACCAATCTTGCTGGTTTTCAAACTCAAAGTCATGAATGACGCTTTACACGTTTGTTCCAAATTTCATCAAGATCGGACCTTTTTTACAAAAGTTATCGCGCCTACGGACAAGTATATATATTTTGTTTTTAAGTTTTGTTCACCTTGTAGGGCTACTATTATAAATATTATTAAAATATAAAAAACCAGAGTACCCTGTTTTTGTAACATTTTTTATTTAATTTCTGACATGTGTTTCGACCTAAGGCCATGATCACGGTGTACATAATAACCTAATTTACAAGAAAAATTTTTTGTTTATCTTCAATGTCACTTGTCATTTATAAAAAAACACGTGTCAGAAATGAAATAAACAATGTTACTAAACAGGGTACTCTGGTTTTTTATATTTTAATAATAGGTGTATACATATATATGAAAATGAACGAACGGTGTTTTTGGAGTCTAGGGACCTCAAAATGAAAAAATAACATGGTCCCGGGCCTGTCTCACCGTGCCGCCTACTTCCCTATAGCTACTTCCCTATAGGGGAAATTCACTAAAAGTAAAAAAATAAGATTAAAAATTGAACCGGTTTGAAAAAAATTATGAAAAAGTTACTTGCACAGTAATCAAATAAAAGCTTTAGTGACTTAAATGTATAAATAAACTGAAAATTACTTACTTTTTATTTTGAAGAAAAATCTATCATTCAGCAAGGAGAGACATAATGTTAATGTTAGAAAGTTGAAAAAGTTAAAGTTGCCAGTGATGATGATGCAAACTTGAAGGAAAGCCTGGAAAGAAACAAATTCTTGTGTTAGTTTCAATTGACTTCAAATGGTCAAATGCTTCCACTTGTATTAAAAGGTTTTTAACAATGTCTATGCTTTGTATTTTATTCCTGAACAATTTTTTTTGGGTGAGGATGATCTATTATAGTGAAGGTCGATTCCAGGAATTTCGATTCTCGAATCCAAAACCGAATCTTTAAAAATCAAATCTTGATTCTCGAATCTCGAATCCCATTTTGTTAAAACTCTTAAGTTGCTTGTACAGGTTATAATTAATCGTAACCAAGTACTGGTTACAATTATTCAAATGTAACTCAGCCACTCCAAATAAACCAGTAATAGTTGTTTTCAAAGAAGCTCAGAACTCAGTGAATCATTGTTTTTGTTCAGTTGTATCAGTGAATCAGTGTATTCAGTGAATCAGTTGTAGTTGTTTTCAGAATCAGTGAATCATTTATTTATAACCCAATCATATATTTTTGTTAGATCTGTTTCAGAAATAAATAATGAATAATCTAATAAAACAAAAACCTCATTTACATTTATATTAAGTTATTTTTTAAACTTTACACAAAGCTCAAGATTATTATTAGTAAACAAAAGGTTTTCGTTTATTTTCCAAATTAGATTTATTCAAAAATTGCCATACCTAAATAAAGTTAAGTTTTAAAAACCTTTATGTCTTAAAAATTTGTTTTGTACCAATTCTCAGTTATTAGTATTAACTCTGTTTTAGTCATTAGTCATTAGTCATTTATTTGCACTTAAACGTTTGTGAACATTACAGTGTAATATCAAACAGGTGCAATTGTCAAAAGTATACTACAATAAGTACATTTGTACATATGGTAAACAAATATAATACAATAAAAATAGATCTATAAATTAATTTAAAAAAAAAAAACAAAAAAACATTGGCTATTATATTCCTAAGAGATCAGACCAATTCTACATTGTCATTTAGAAATTCATCAACAGTGTAAAATTTCTTGTTGTTGAGGTAGTGTTTTAAACTCTTTTTCAATTTTCCAGGTGTGAATAATTTGGATGGAGCTGGCATTTTATTGTACAGCCTAATTCCTATATAAGTCGGGCTTCTTTCAAAAAGAGAAAGGTGGTGAATTGGATAATTGAGCAAGTCGTTATTTTTAGTATTGTATGAATGTTGTGATTGAAACTGTGTAAAAAGATGAAAATTTGAATGAACATAAACAAGGGTTTCATAAATAAACATGCAAGCCAATGGCATTATATCCAAATCTCTAAAAACAGGGCGACAACTAGCCCTAAAATTTGCTCCTACCATAACCATAACAATACTTTTTTGGGCTTTGAAAACTTTATTAGAGTCAATTGAGTTTCCCCATAGTATAATGCCATTTTTCAGAAGTGAATAAATGTAGGCAAAATACACAGTTTTCAAAGTCTCTAATGAAACTGATTTTTGTAAAATTTTGAATGCAAATCTAAATGAACTTAATTTATTTACCAAAAAAATTACATGCTCTCTCCAATTTAAATTTTTGTCCAGATTTACTCCAAGAAATCTATGGCAATCAATGAGATTTAGATTGGTGTTATCTAACTGATAGTTGTTGTTATTTCTAGATTGAAAATGGATTATACTAGTTTTACTTTCATTTAACAAAAGACCATTTGATTGAAACCCTTTAATTCATTCAGTGTTGATTTAATTGTAGTTTCGAGAGCTAAAAAGTTTTTTTCGTTTAATATCACACTAGTGTCATCTACAAACAAGACAAATCTTTTTTGAACCTGAGTAGGTAGATCATTTATGTAATAAGAAAGAGTGTAGGTCCCAAAATAGACCCTTGGGGAACCCCAAAATTTACACTGACCTACTCTGAACTGTAACGAACAGAACTATGTGAAATAATAGTTCTTTGTTTTCTTCCTTCCAAATAAGACTTAATTAATTTTAAAGCCCCATTCTTAATGCCCAAACTAAACATTTTGTCTATTAGCAATTCGTGGTCAACACAGTCAAAGGCCCTGGATAGGTCACAAAAAACGCCAGCTGTAAACCGTGACCCATCCAAGGCACCCACCGTATTGTCCACAAAAGATATTAAAGCTAATTCTGTATTTTCATTTTTCCTGAATCCGAATTGTTCATTAGCAATCAAATTATTATTTTCCAGATAAGCTGAGATTCTATTGTGAAGTGCTTTTTCAAAAATTTTTGATATGTTGCTGAGTAATGATATTGGTCTAAAATTCTGGATGTCTTGGTTTGAACCCTTTTTAAAGATTGGTTTGACCTCTGATAACTTTAATTTTTCTGGAAAAATGCAAGAAGATAGTGCCAAATTAAATAAAAAAGTCAAAACTGGACTGATGACATAAACAGAAAGTTTCAATAAAAACACTGGGATCTCGTCCCATCCACAGGATTTGCTATTATTTAGACTTAAAATAATTTTAGTCATCTCTTCTATTGTCATTTCTTGAAACTCACTTAAGCATTCATGGTTAAAAACAGTATTAATCTTAGAAACAGTGGCAGCAGCTTTAGGTACTTTCAAAAAATCAACCACATTGGCAAAATGACTATTGAATTTGTTTGCAATTTCTTGGGGATTCGTAATCAGTTTATTATTAATATTAAGAATAATTTCATTACTTTTATCTATATTTTGAGTGCAAAGTTCTTTTTTAACAACAGACCATGTAGCTTTTGACTTGTTTTTAGACTCAGAAATAAATCTATCATTCATCATAATTTTAGCACGTCTTACGACAGACTTAAATGTTTTTTTATATTTTTTACATACTGTTGAAAAGCAGGGTTCTTGTTAGTTTTTGCTTGCCAATGCAGTTGCCTCTTTCTTTGAGCGGATATTTTTATTCCTTGAGTAATCCATTTGTTTGATTTTTTATTCCTAACACTAATATCTTTTAAAGGAAAAAATTCATTCATGCAATGAATGAAGTTTTCAAGAAACCTATCATAATTTACATTGAGGTTGTCTACTAGTGGCATTTCAGAGAGTAAAAAAGATAGCTTATCTACAAAGAGCTGATAATTATCCTCAGGATATGTCCTAATCCAAACAGTGTTATTACACTTTTCATTATTACTATGCAAACTAGGCACTGACATCAGGAGTGCATTGTGATCTGATAAGGAGGTATTTATATTAAAAATTTCACATTCACCATAATTTGCACTAGTTAAAATGTTGTCAATACATGATATTGACTGTAAAGTGATTCTGGTTGGTTTCCTATTATTTATTGAGTACCCAAATTCCATAGTTAAGTTTTCAAAACATTCTGTAAAATTACCTCTCTTTAATAAATTTATATTAAAATCTGATGCAATTAAAATTTTTTTAGTTTTCAACTCATTTTCAAGTTTTCTAAAGAGACATTGTAACTTATCTAAGAACATTTTTGAGATGGTACAATTTGGTACCATGTATAATGAAATTATTATACAGTCCATTGATTTAATTTCAACAAAAGAACCTTCGAACACAAATTCTTCATTAAAGCATGCAAGATCATTTCGTTTAACATAATTCAAATTTTTTTTCAATAAGAATGCATGAGCCTCCTCTAGACTTATTACGGAAGTAACCATCTGCTAACTCAAAATTATTTAATTTATTTAGAAAAATTTTATTCGCTAAACTTGTATTGTGCTCATTTAAACAAACAATCCTTACATCAAGATCCAACATGTTAAGAAATATTTCTAACTCTTCAAACTTATCACTAATTCCCTGCATATTAAGATGCAATAAACCGTGAGATTTTTTAATTTTTGTGCTGGTTTTTTGTTCTTTTAGTTTATTTATTCTCTTAAAACTAGCCTGCGTCTTAGTTTTAAAAAAGATTCTTCATTGTTCTTTTTTTGTGATAAAGTACCTAGATTTTCCCCACTTAAACCGGATGCTGAGCTCACCGTAACTGAACCACTATTGGCTTCACAATTAGTCTTGCTCGTTTTAGGCTGTAAACACAGGACAGATGGAGTCGATGGAGTAGTGGCTGCTGCTGCATCAACGGTGTTTGCTGTGTCCCTTACGGTGGTATCTGTGTATCCATCCTCAGCAGTTGAAAAGTCCAGGTCAGTTAGACTGTCCTGTAGAGTAGTGTTTACAGGATCGCTAGAAGGGGTATTCCAACCTCGAAAGCCAGATGAATCACTGACAGTAGAAGCAAAGGAATAGTCTAGTAAACTTGTTCTGCAAATTTTAGCTTGGGCACTACTATTTTCCTCGATTAGATGTTGAAGGGTGTCACAAATATGGTTTTTCCCTCTTTTATTAAAATGCAGTCCTTGTCGGGTGTAAAAGTGTCGTGGCAGTTGATACAATGATAAAATCCTACTTTGTTGTTCAAAGACTTGCAAAGTTCGTGAATCTTTAGATTGACATCTTCAATGTTCCTGTCAAAGGGTGGATGGTCATGACGCATAGGAAGGTCCGCTACTATTACATTAGTATGTTGAGTTGACTTTAAAAAATTATTTAGTTCAAAAATGACTAGTGGCTTGTAGGGGCAAAAGCCCCTATAAATAAAATACAAATGCTTAATAAAATATATATTTAAAATGTTTCCTTCACACTCACAACTCGGTAACTGTTTGGCGGAATTAAATGTGTAAAGTGAAATGTTAATTATACTTTGACATTTGCTAGTGCGTATCAGAATTTTAAGAAAGGGCGTTAGCCTACTTCAGTAGTAAACGGCTAAATTTTTGAAACAATGGCGCTATGGATGTCGTTCTCAAAACAACTCAGTTCACATCGTTTACAATTATTAAAAATATGGACATGGTTTAAAACAATTCTTAAGGTTAACCACAGACTGTGAAACTTAATTTATTTGCCAAAGAAAGTCGTGACATTTAAGTTAACTCAAAAATGTAAACAAATGTCTATAGCCTCCACCTAGTTCAAAAGAATATTATATTGGACAGTTAAAGGGTACTTGTTATGGAATTCTCCGTTTGAGGCTACATTGTACACACTAAGCAAATAAATAAATAAATAAGGATTAAATCCGAAAATGGCCTCCCGTTAACGACTCCACACTCCACCTCTGGTACCCTGCGTTCAACACTTTTTTTATGGTTGCCCGTGAATAAATACTGCTTTGTCTTGGTAGATTCAAGATTGAATATACTTTTGATTGGCCAAATTTAAAGGTGAACCTTTTTGGTGGAATCAAATTTAAAGCTGATGTTACACTCAGCTGATCTACACTGTTAGACGTTTTTAGATTACAATGATTTTAAATGGCAGATATTTAACGTAATATCTTATTTATTGATAAAATTAAAGACATTTTTGTATTTTTCCTCAGTCCCTGGCACCAAGACCTTCTATTTGAGCCCTTTCCCATTATCTTGCAAGTGCAAGGCCTGTGACTTGCCAAATGCCCATAATTTCGGCGCAAAAATTTCGCTTACATAATATATTTATATCGATCATTTGGCATTAAATCGGCATCGTTATAACGTAAAAGAAACACTTAACTCTTTATAATTTTATATTGTAAATATATACTCAAACGCGTAATTATAAAGTCTGAAATCTTAAAATTAAAATATTTATTTGTTATAGTAGGCCTACATTGAACATAGTTAGCTGCCTTTTGAAAAAAACCCCATAGTCAACATCTATCATATGGCTTTGAATCAAGCATCAGCACCACATGTTTGAATGTCAACAAAACAGACGTTTTTAGATCCCAATGCTTTTTAAATGGCAGATATTTTACGTTATTTCTCGTTTTCTGGTGAATTTCAAGCAATTTCAGTATTTTTCCCGCCATCTCGGAATAGAGACCTTTAATTTGAGCCCTCTCCCATCTTTCTACGACTTACCAGACGTTCACAATTTTGACGCAAAGAATCGCCTTACGAAATTAAATATATGATACAACTCTGTGGCACAGCTGTTTTAATTTCAAAAGATGTAAACAAATTAAACCCCATGTTGTTTTAATGGGAAAAGTTTTATTCTGTTGCGAATTTATGGTAAAAAATAAGAAAAATGAATAGTTTTCCCTCAAAATTCACGTCAAGACCTTTAAAATAAGACCCCTCCCATCCTTCTGCGGCCATCCAGTCACTCACAATTTCTTTACAAAAATTTGACTTACGGAATTATATATATAGATATTGTTTTCACTTTGAACTCCAACATCGTTAGTTCCTCCAATGATGATAAGAAAGTCCTCAAGTGTTAAATCCTGACAAAAGGTGTCTGATTCTTTCAAGACATTTTTTAAATCAGCACCTAGACGTACCACACTTTAAACATTGTAATTTTTCATTTTACTTTGCAGCATCCAACTAAGCGATTACCCATGGCTGTCTGCTAAGAGGAATACCCCCGTTGCAGCAGACCTGCATACTCAGCGAATTTCAAATGCAAAACAACATATTTCAATCCAACATAGCGAGATTTTACATGTTTTGGTAAGCTCCATAAGAATAACATGGGGAATGAGTATGCAGGTTTGCTGCTACAGGTACATTAAAACTGGGTGGTTTTAATTCAATATTTAGTAGATCTGAACTAGAAGAAGCTATTTACCAAATTTTATCAAGATATGTTGAGAAATAACCGAGATATAGAATTTTATTTATTTCCCATAAGGTTAACATTGGGACAACGTACTGTGTTTACCACATTCAATATCTCGGTAACCAATGGACATAGAGCAGTAATTAAAAATACTAAATTGTTTGTTTTTTTGAGCTGAATTCAATGGTGCCAATAAAAATTCGATAAATTTTATTTTTCTATGTAAAAAACTCAAAAAACCGATTTTTGAAGGGGTTTATCCCCCTTTACCCACCCTTCCGGTGGTCCGATCGGGCTGGTTCACAAACTCGTCCGAGTGATTACCACTTAACACGTCTGTACCAATTTTCGTTAAGATTGGACCATTTTTACGGCCGCTATCGTGCTAACAGACAAATATATATATATAGATATATAAAAATTCAAACGAATGGTGTTTTTTGCTTCTGGTGGCCCCAAAACGAAAAGTTATCATAGTCTCGGGCTTAGGTCTTACCATGAGACCTACGGTAATAGCTTCTTCCCTATAGGGGAAATTCGCTAAAACAGATTTATTTTTTTCTTGACTGTTAGTTACAACCTGTTTAGGAATATTTATTCTGCTAATATTAAAATTTTTCAATCCGCTAACACTGTTTACCTTTTTTTGAGTCCTCGTCCTAGCCTTAGAATTTTGATTTAAATCTGGAAATTCTTGCAAGGAATTTATATTGGGACACGTGCTTTCTTCGTCACTCAGCAGTGAATATGAGTTATTGTGTACAAAGTTGACAGTATGCAGCATTTGGGCTTTAACTGTTTTCTTAGGAGAGCGAAAGGTGTCATTTTCAGAGGTTTCGTCCTTATACTCCGCCCTAAATAATCTTATTGTTTCACGTTTTGACTTAAGTTCCTCTTCAAGCTCATTATTTATTTTACATAGGGAAATATTTTTTTCTTCTACTTCTTTTAATTTATTTTTTGTTTTAAGAAGTTTTTCTTCTGCACCCTCAAGTTTTTTACTAATGATATCAGCTAAGAGAGCTTTTTCTGTTAGTATTTTATTCTCCTTTAGGGCTGCATCAAGCCTTTCTTGCAAGCTATTAAGGGATGCATTGAAGTCAGTTTCCATTAATTGCAAAAAACTATTAAGATTTTTATTGTCAAATTTTAATTGATTTATTTCTTCATTCAGTGACTCAAAAACTGCGGTACAATCCTCACTACAGCTAGTAAAGCAAATCTCTCCTCCTTCGTTTAGAGAAACATTTTCTTGAGTGTCATGTGAACTCCCCATTTTTCCTAGTTCAATTCAAAAGCAAAATAAATTAAAAGTAAAAGTTTATTTCACCGTTTGAAAAAATTTAAACCACAAATTAAATATTAGATAAGAGTCTTTGAAGGTCAATGTAAACAATACAGAAAAGATCTAGGTTAAAGCAGAATAATTGACAGTCATTCCCAATTGGTAAAATTAAGATTATTTTAATGTATTTTAAGATAAAATCTTAAGTTGTGTATAATAATGCTCATTTACAAGATCTAAACAACTGCAAGATTTAATTATGTTATATTTTCCTCCTAAAATAATAGTCATTAAAAGCTTAGCCAAGGAAATGTTGACAAAAGAAATAAAATCAAGAAGTGAAGGATCAAAGTTTGTTTACTTTTCAAGGCCACCCCACCCCCCTGCCCAACCCGTTGTTCCAATGCCGGGCGACACAACCGACCGTGATTAGATAAGAAAGAGATAATAAACCCCCCAATACAAAAATATCATAACCTAAACTACCGGTCGTATGAGAACCAATGACGTGTCATATTTTCCCTCTAATTTTTACAAATCAACTGAGACAAAAATGAAAGCTTTGTGATACTCCATTCCAGAGATAAACGATGATTAAAAATCAGACAAGTTGTATGAGTGCGTGTGCAGTCAGAGCTAAATATAGCTGTTTCCTGTTTTTCTGAATCCCAAGAAATAGTTTTTTATTGAAACCTGTCAACATCCTTTCCTTATCAGTTGAAATATTGTTGTTATCCATCGACCGATATTTATTTTTATCACTCGTGAAGCTAGACGACCAGTGATAGTAGGCTTGTGACCTTCACGTTATTGATCGACACACAAGCAAGATTTCTGATGAAATAATAACCACGCAAACAATTTCGGCAGTTTCAAAGGATTCGATTCTCGAATCCAAATCTTTTCTAAAGATTCGGATTTGACACATCCCTAATCTATTATATTGTAATCAGACTCCCACAGGATAACAAGAGGCTCATGCTGCACAATATGCTTCTTGTTATCATGGACGTTATTCTCCATGATAAAAGTAAGTTGCTACAACATACCTAGTAATAAAGTCAGTATTTCATTTTCAACATATTATATTCTACTGTAGGGTACGTATAAAAATGTAAAAGATACATAAAAACATAATAATTACACTAAAAACATACAACTGTTGGTCTGATTACCTCGATCCAGAAAGCGGTCGTTCGAACTGACTGTACGGGAAAGAAGAAAAGAGGAGGAATGAAAATCTCAGCCACATTGGCAAAGACGGTGTTGAGGTTTAGAAACCAAGCAGGCAGGTGGAAGCAATACCAGGCGAGCGGGGCAGGCAGACACATCGACTCAAAGTGCACGTTCAGAGCTGGAGGCAGTCACCATTTTGGTAATTTTAAGTAATTTCAAACAAAAATTTATAATTTGAGTATTTTGTAAATCTCAAAGTCTTCAGAAAATGTATTTCATAGGCAAGAAGCCAATTCTGCCTTGAATTTACCTTTTAGGTGGTGTGGGGAATCCTAACGGAACCAGATTTTTGAACCGCAAATACGGAGCACAAAAATTCTGAGGGCCGTGGCCCGTGGGGGGGGGGGGGGAAATGCGATACCTCAACAAGGAGAAGGGGGGGAGGAGAATCATCCCAGAAGATTCTTTGGAAATAGCAGCTTTTTAGTGTTTCTAGGCACTTTTTTATGAATGTTAATTTATGAGCCATTCCTGATCAAACTTTACACTTTCTTATTTGCTTTACTGTTAAAACACGGTAAACTAAAGTTAATACGGTACTGGGTAACTTACTAGTTTTACTTTGATGTAGGAAGCTATAAAAGGGTTTTTACAAATCGTAACTTAAAATCTTAGGTATTACAATGAAAAATTGTTATTCATCAAACTAATTTATGGCTGACTGAGAAAATCATTCAGTCTATGGCAAATACAAGTAAAATTACTCTAGTAATTTTAATGATTGGAAATGATATACTTCTAACTGTGAGGAGATGGTCGTGACGAGCAAACCCAGAATCAGCTGACAAATCACACTCAAGTGCCAGAATCAAATGCAAGTTTACTTTATCGATAGTAAGTTCCAATTACATTTACCTAATGAACTTAAATTGTGAAAATTTCAAAAGAATCAAAGGAAATGTCATTTATGATTAGAGCCTAAAGGCCCGTTTTCACGATGCCACTGAAGAGCCAACCAGCACAAGACAATCCAATAGCAAAAATCAAAGTGCACATTTCAGTCGTGACGACACAATGCCAAAAACGACTACAAATAATTATTAGATCAATTTATAGTTAATTTTTAAATATTCATTAATAAATATTAGGTAAGAAATGTACAAACGCTGCAAATACGTTTTTGGCATTGGACTGTCTTATGCCGATTGGCTCTTCAGTTGGCATCGTGAAAACGAGCCTTAATTCTAACAAAAAATTATTCATGACAATCATTTTTGGTAAGAATAATGCCGATGACAAATAGACATCACAACAGAGATCATCTTGATAGAGGGATACATTGTAAAATCGGAAATGTCCTGTTGAAAAGCGGGAATCCCGTTACCTAAGCTAAATCTAAGCTAACATTATGACCTGACATCATGAACTGATCAGATGGAAGAAAAACATTTCATTTACCTTTGGTTTCTGGTATAAATTCTGTGAATAATCTAAAGTATACCATAAACAATCCTTATTTTTGTTTATTGTTCGTTGTTTCTTTTATTTGTTTTTTTCAAAATAAAAAATAAAACATACAATACTAAGTTCCGAGTTAATGTTTAGATCTTAAAAAAAGGCCTTTCATCTGCCCTTTTATTGCTCTTGTGCAATTTATATTTAGAAATTATTGGAAAAAGAACAGGGAGGTAAAAGTTACCCAGACGACTCATTAGAAAAGTTGCAACTCTATAACTGTAGTACCTGTAAGTCCCCACCACTGAGGGCATCCGCTGGTCAGTTTGACGATGCCAGAGCTAAACAACAGTCGGAAGAGCAGCCAGCGGACGAGCCAGAAGGAGACGGGCTCGTGGGGCGCGACGGGGGTCGGGCGGCGGCGAGTGCCGGGCTTGTAGCGCAGCGGCGCCACCAGCACACACAGCACCCCGGCCTCCAGCAGCAGGATGTCCCTGAGTCAATCGGCTAAATTAGTCTCTTACATCAATTATCGATTGTAGACACCACTAATTCATGATAGGTTTTAAACCTTGAACGGGCGCTTAACCGGAAAAAAAGCGGAGGGCACATGCGGGGTTAAAAATCGCACAAATTTAATCCACTTGTTATATAACGAAATATTATATTTAAATGTTAAATAACTTCATTAGGAATCACATTTCATCGTTGATACCATTAATTGTTCAACTTAATAGGTGTAATATTTCAATTGGACATAATAAGTAATTTTCTAGTATAAATTAGGCATCACTGTCTGTGTTATAGAAGAGGTCACTCAGCAAACTGACAAGACATCACTCAATTACAAACAACAAGGTACCAAGAGGGGGTTTGGGGGGGGGTATAAATAGCTTTAGGGGATTCCTGGAATGAGATGCGTGAGGTATGGAGCCAGACACGACTGCCAACACCCATTATGCCTGTTTTATTTAATAAAAAAAGAACACGTGAGGAAAACTCTGCATGCGCCCGCTCAAGGGAAAATGTCAAGCAACATTAATTTAAACATATATAAATCAAGGATATATAACATTAATTATAGAGGTCTGCGGGTAGTGATTTTTCAAGCCGGGTCAGGTTCGGGTCGGGTTCGGATATTATAAGTGGAATAAAAATTCGGGTCGGGTCGGGTTCGGGTATATAAGTTGAAAAAAATTCGGGTCGGGATCGGGTATTTTAGTTAAAATTCGGGTCGGGTTCGGGTATCATTTGTCAGCAAAACATTGATTTAATTAAATTTTGATGGGCCTACCAAGCAGTTACAAAGTAAAAATCTAACATTACATTCACATTACTTACATATATGCATACAAGAAAAAACATACAGTTTGCATTAAGAAAATAACACTACACATGACCATGGGACAAGAAATATTGATGATTTGAAGTTAGACAACGAACAAGATACTCTAAAACACAAAGAACAATTACATACACAAATACAAAACTTAACAATAAATTACCATCAAATATAAAACAATTAAAAGATTTTTATTAATTAAAAGAAAAAAATTAAAATTAAAGATTAATATTAATTAAAAGACCAATTTAAAAAGTACATGAAGACATTCTTTACAAATCATTGTATTTATAATACAAATGAATTTTTTAAGCTAAAATTTTAAAAATGTCATGTATAATGAAAATTTTGTAAAACATTGTAATGCACCAAATGGTGCCAAACACAATGCACAATAACCAATTCAGTCAATAGATATTCATATTCAGGACTAAACTTATTATTTCAGAATTTATCAATGAAATAGTATTTATATTTTATAACAACAATAATCAACAATAATTTATTTTCATCATAAAATTAGTTTTATTATAAAACTTCTATGAAGATAATAATAGTTGGTTTAAGAAATATGGAAAAGCAGGTAGAAACCATAAATTACCAGAGTAGTGGAAGGGGGGAAAGAGAAGGGGGGGGGAGAGAGAGATCAAGAAAAAACAGCTTTCTCACTCAGTGGGTTTTTTATCAGTGGGAATGGGGGAAGTGGGGGGGGTTTGTTTACTCATCAATTAGCCTGTCCGCCAGTCCAGTGTTTTCTGCGTACGTACGTGCTTTCGTCTTTTCCCTACTACGAAATGTGACAATCCAAACCATTTGTCCTACAACCACATATGATGGCTCATACTTTTTGTCTAATTTTTTTAAATCTATTGTGACAAAAAAGAAACTTTTATCTCTTGCCGTTCAAGAGAAAATCCATGATCAAACAAAAGACTGTTGTATACTTTGTGGTTCTCTAAGGTCAACTAAATATAGCAGAAACTTTCCGAATTCCATCTATTTGGAGATATTATTTCCTTTCACCTGTCAACGTCCTGTCCTTATCACTTCAGGGATAATTTTTTGTGTATGATTTTCGTGGGAAGGTCACGCTCTTCCGGTTTAACGTGTCCAAAAATAGATCGCAACAATTATCTTCTCGATAAGACCTCTCGTATCATAAGCTCAGCTAGGAATTCCAGCTTATTGTTGGTACCTACGATTATTTCATTGTGTCGGTTCCCTGGTCCTTTAAGTTGCTAAACGAGGATACGATATTAAGTGGTAAGCGTACGATAATTTTGAGCCGGCAAGGAGACCGCTGGTTGTCTGAGTTGAGACGTATAGTGAAGATTGCTTCTAAGTCTGACATCGCGATCGCGACCATCTTTGTTCGTCACATTATAATATTGCGTGGACGCTGTAAGTCAAAAGCTTTGCGGAATTAATTATTGTTGAACATTTTTAAAGTTTCGGGTTTCTTTCGGGTAGTATGTTGGGTATCTTCAACCCGATTTCTTTCGGGTAGTAGGTACCCGCCCGACCCGACGTGTAATAAAAACCCGCCCGAATAAAACCCAAGACGTGTCGAACCCGCCCGACCACTCGGGTTCACGTAATTACCCAAAGCTACCCGAATTTTCGGGTACCCGCAGACCTTTAATTAATTATGATATATATGATGACTATTCAAATAGGTATTAAATCCTAGATCCATAGTTTTAGCAGATGTGGTTTAGTTCAACATAAGTAAATCAAGAATATACAACATTAATTATTATGTATATGATGAATATTCAAATAGGTATCAAATTCTAGACCCTAAGTTTCAGTAGATGTGGTTATGGTACCAGACAAGTTATTCTTTTTTGGGTTTTAAATCAAGCAATACTTGTAGGCTACCAATAATTTTACTAGAACAGATTTGTACCTTGCTTTATATATAAATTTACTGTAAAAATATAATAAAATATTACAAAAAATAAATTCTAAGTAATGATGCCTTAAAATAATTGTTGTGTAAAGAAGGGAAATTGAATGTTTGCAATAAATTGAACCATGCAATGAATTCTTTTTGTAAGTGTTGTGTATTGCTAATATATTCAGGTAAATTAAGAAAGTAAAAACTCCATACACACTTACAACTGTGTATACACGTAACTCTGTATCTACTGACTTAACTATTTAAAGCTTTGTATTCACTATTGTGATTATTCAATTAGGTACCTACCTCACCTCAAAGGTAAAAGATAAATATTCTATTACTAAACTATTTATGACTGCAAATTTAAATTAATATAGGTGTAAAACTAATTATTTCAACCTATCAAATAACATCAAAGAATCTTAACCTAGTTGTGCAAAATAATCATATTTTAAAATATGATAGTACAGTACTTTAATCCAGGTTTTCTAGACTAAGCTTATGTTTGAAACATTGTTGTTGAAATGTGTTAAATGTTAAATTTAATTCATTTGGTAGGCTAAACATGGAAAAAACCGGTGCTTGATCTGCAGCGGGATGGCATTCCGGGACCTCTTTCTGCCATTTAAGACAATCAAGCATAATCTGCGATAGCAAGTTTACTGCAAATGACGATTGTGTATAACCAGATGGAATAATTTTGCTATGTTACAAGAAGTAAGCACAAGTATTTTTTTAAAAATAATTGTAAAACTATAATCTTATTATACTTTCCTTTCGCCGATTATGTGCGGGTTATCGGCAGAAGTAAATTTGCTGTATATGACGATTGTGCGTAGTGTATGACAATCAATTACATACGTTTCATCTCGAAATCCACACTTTTTGCTCAAGCTAAGCCAAATGTTGAAAACATCAATGAAAAAGCTCAAAGACCTAAATACTCAAACAAGGTACTTAGGCCTATTCATTAGGTAGATTATTCATTAAAAATAGTCTAAAATTTCTTCAACAAATATTTTTTAATTTAAAGTGATGCTTTGTTGATTTTCAGTTCGTTCATTATGCTGATAAATTTGAGATCAGTAAAATGTAAATTTTTAGACAGAACTTACTATTCATAAAGACAAATAAGTTCTTATCCCCCCAGATAAACTATAGTTCCATTACCTCAATTTCCACAACTCAAGCATTGGAAAAAATTTCTAACTGTTATTATTATTATTATAACATTCAATTAAGCAAATTATATTACATTTTTCCTCAAATTAACAAAAATGGCTCTAAGAAAACAAAAGCTTGATATTACATTAGACAAGTCCTTTAACTCAGCAATAAAAACATATTCTGAAAACAAAGTTTCATAATTATTTATTATTATTTTCGATATTTTTATGTGCATGACAACCTAAGCCCAGCTGAAGGCGGAACAAGTGAAACATCAAACCATGTGGTTAGAACCAGTTTCCTGTTGCAATACCCAAGCTTTATCGGGTTACAGCTGTTTGCTATTTGTTTTAAAGAGGTCTTATTTCAAGATTAATATCTTAGACTGTGACGTAGTTTGTTCTATAAAGAAAGTATTCATTTAATAACATAATAAAATTTTGTCTAACAGTATTATTTTAATAAATTATAACTTTTATATTTAACCGCTACAGTTTGTTACAGATCTCAAAATTCAATCATAAAATTTTTAACAGAAAACTTACCACTGAAACCATAGAAAAGTCTGACCAACTTGGTACAAGGAGTAGTACAAAGACCAGAGAGCAGCAAACATTGGTTTATTGCAGAACTTTTGAGAAACAAATCTGCAACAAAAAATACAATCCTGTAAATCTTTAAGATAAAACTAAGAAATTATGTTAATTTTTGCACATAATTGTATCAATATTTTGAAATTTTGAAAATGTTTCATCAATGTAATTGTGAAACATCTTTATTACTTTTTTAACAGTAGCTTTATTTACAATCTGTTTCAGTATGGTAGAAACAATAAGTTAATTTGATAAATTTGAACAACTTGAATCAGAATTTGTTCATTAACAAAAGTGATACTGGTAAAACACACTTAACATTGAAAAAATTGTACTAAAATTTAGATACGATTTGGTAGGTCCAGAATGTTATATCGCTTGAGTCGATAAATATGCTCACTGTTGTCCAGTAGATTCAGTGCCAAATAATTTGGGTGAGTGTCCAATTTTGTCAGATATTTTTCACCGTAATTTTGAATTTCTTCTCTAACGAATGGAATGTTGGTGTCATTGTGAATAGTTGTGTTGTTAACATACCATAGAGCTTGAAGAATTGAACGAAGAACTTTTGATTGAAATCTTAGTAAAATTTTGATGTTGGAGTCACTAGTGGTTCCCCACAGTTGAATTCCATATGTCCAAATCGGTTTCAAGATGACTTTATAAACTAGTAATTTATTTTTAACTGATAATTTTGAGTTTTTGTTTAAGAGCCAGGACAAATTTCTATACTTCAAATTTAGGGAAAGTCTTTTATGCCAGACATGTGAGCGCCACGTCAATCGTCGGTCAAGATACAGACCCAAGTACTTGACTTCATTAGTCTGTGGAAGTGGGACGTTATTCAGCAAAACAGGATGACAGTCGTTGGTTCTCATTGTAAATGTCACATGAGCAGATTTTCCCTCATTGACCTTGATTCTCCAAGTTCCAAGCCATTCAGACAAATCGTCCAGTTTCGATTGTAGGAGTTCAGAAGCAGTTCTTGGATCATCATGACATGCCATAATAGCTGTATCGTCGGCGAAGGTAGCTAGGGTGACGTCATCAGATGTTGGTATGTCAGCTGTGAATAAAGCATATGAGATAGGCCCTAGAACACTGCCTTGGGGTACGCCTGCTTCGATTTTACGAAGTTCAGTACAGGAATCTTTAAACTTTACCCTGAAAAATCTTTCGGATAGATAAGTCTTAAGAATACTAAAGTAGGAATGCGGAATGCGAAGTTTCAGTTTGTAGAGAAGCCCGTCATGCCAAACTTTAAAATAATTTTTCTTAGTTAGGTTTGAATGCATTTTGGTGTAAAAACTCACATCCTACTCAATTTAGCTAGGTAATAAAAAATCAGAATCTCATCGCAGGGCGATCTATTGAGGAAAATAGGAATTATGTATATCAGAAAGTAGCCGTTTTGTAATTGAAAAAAACTAGTATAAGCACTTCTTGTCTCCGCGGTTTTTCTTGATTCTTTTTGTTTGCACCAGTGATTTATTTAACAACGAATCATGGCTGAGAATTAAAGCTAACTAGTTTTAATATTAATCATGTTTGAAAACATGATATTAAAAACCATTACTGATGGCAAAAGAAATCACATTGATATAATATCCCCCAAAACATAATTGTAAAACATAGTACAAGTATACAAGTTTTCAGCTAAGATTCTTATGGATGTACATATCCTTGTACATATTCTTATGGATTCATATCCTCAAAGGCCTAACTTAAAAATTACTAATTTTAATTATCTGCAACAGAATTTTCGGCAAATTAAAAAAGTTTCTGTTGAAACAAAATTCAATAAACTAAAAACATTGAGCTTTTGAATAATAATAGCATAATAATGCATTAATAATAGCAAACATATAGTAAAAAGTTCATTATTTCTCCTTTTTTTTCATAGTCATAAACAAACTTTTTTCTAGAATCTCAGTAATTGTTTAATATCTTTCAATTGAAAGACACTGGAGGATTAAAATATAGGAGTTAGTACTTGATGAGGCCTACAGGTAGTGTGAATGATTTGTTTTCTGCTCTCCTGTAAGGCGGGAAATTTAAAGTGTATGAAAGTGCCCCTCTATGAAACTGCCCCAATATGAAACTCTCCCTTACTCCATGACAAAATCAGTCCTAATAATTTTTATACAAGTACAAAGTTTGGAGTCGATTTCTCAGATAGTTAAAAAAAAGTTATTGGGCCTACAGTATATCTAATAAGATAGGCCTGCTCAAACCAAAATAATTTCCAAAAGTTTTCATTCCAAATTTGTTGTTAATTTTAAGAGTAGTAGACCCACAGACGATACACATTGTTTTCAAAGGAATTGAGAAAAATAATAATAATCTTACCCAGTAAAAGAGAGAAATATTCCGGTGAGTGCAAGCACATCCATCATGTATTCAGTGTCAAGGCCAATGTAGGGGGCAAACCACAAAAGAGTAGGTTTATTATGAATGTTTCTGACCAAGTTGTCATCCTTGGTTTCAAGCTGGACATGGGCTGGCAATACTCCATTTTCACCATAAAGTCCTGAAAATAAAAATAAGAAAATATTTAAATCGCAAATGGAAATTATATCTTACTTCCAGATGAATTTTAAAGTTGAAATTTTTACTGAAGTTTTATATTTTAAAGACCTTTCTCCTGTAAAATTTTCAGGTTTTTATATGGTCCCCCAACATAATTATTAACCCTTGAGTGGGCGCTTCGCCGGTAAAATGGCAGCGGGCGCATGCAACATTAAATTACACAAATTTAACCCATTTTCCTTGTTTTATAACGAAATATTGTATTTAAATGTTAACAAACTTCTCTAGGATTCACATTTCATCGTTGATACAATTAATTGTTCAACTTAATAGGTTAATAATTCAATTGAACATAGTAAGTAATTTTCTAGAATGGAATAGGTAACACTGTCTGTGTTACGGGAGAGGGTGCTCCAAAAACTGACACGGCATCACTGAATTGCAAATAACAAGGTACCAAGGGGGTGTGGGAAGGTATAAATAGCTTTAGGGGATGCCTGGAATGAGACGTATGAGGTACGTAGCCGGACACGGCATCCGACACCCATTATGCCTACTAATTTTAATAAAAAATAAAAAAAACCACGTGCGGAGGAAAACTCCACATGCGCCCGCTCGAGAGTTAAAGCTTAACAACGGGAAAAATAAAAATTTCAATTTATAAAAATTTATATTTATTAAGAGGTAAATCTCTTACTTTTGATACTTCATCAAAATTATTAGGCCTAATACAATATAGTTAACAGAAGAAAAAATATTGACACAGAGAAATATTTCCTTCTTTGAGAAAATAGCACTTAAAAATCAAATTTTCTACATTTGCGATCAAAGATTATAGATTATATAGTAAGGAGATCACGTGTAGGTGAGTAATTATAGTATTAATTTGTACTTAGGCCAGGATATACTGAAAATAATGAAATTCAATTGAAAAGTCTGTGACAACTCGTTGCAGATAAATTCAAGAAATCACAAATGTATGCAAACGCCAAAAATGGCATGCATTATTATACAAAAATGGCCACCATTTTTAAAAGGAAGGCTACATACAAAAATTCAAAAAGTTGATTTTTCATCTTTCTAATCATTAGGCCTAAACGTTTCCCTACAAATTTTCAAATTTTTCTGAGATGTCAAGCAATGAAAATAAAATAAAATCACCGGTTATAATCTAAATTCTAATTTCCATAGAACCAGACTCATAAGGGGTGGGGCATGCATCCTGGCGGGATCTGGAATCTCGGCACTGACGGTGCAAGTTATGTGATTTTTCAAGGGAAGGGGTCCTGGAATGTAGTGCAGTGTTGGTAGATCCTCCCCAAAAAAATTTTGCTCCTATTGTTATATTGTGCTTGTATCGTCCACCTTATTTTACTAAACCTATATTAAATGAATATTTCTATACACTTGATAAAATATTAACTAAATTAACTAGGCTACTAAGTTCAAAAATGCTAAATTAATAGTGTCTGGTGATTTTAATGTTGACACATTAAAGGAGGATAAACTAAAACAGGATTTTATCAACACTTTGAGATCTTTTAATTTGAAAGCAAATTTTTATGCACCAACTAGAATTACACCCACAACCCAAAGCTGCATCGACAATATATTCACAAAATTTCCACCTAATTCTAGTACCATTGTAGAAACTGGTCTTTCTGACCACCAGGCTATTTTATTAACTTTTGCAACTGATCCTCTGCCTGTAAAAACTACTTCCATTTCAAAACGAAAATTTACTGAAACAAATATTAATGAATTTTTACTACAGTTACAAAATATTTCTTGGGATGAAATCTTTGAAGATTATAATGACGTTAATGTAAATTATAGGCATTTTATTGAAAAACTTAGACTTTCATTTTTTGCAGCATTTCCACTTACTTCATGTAAAAACTTCCCTCAGGTGAAAGGTCCCAAAAACTGGGTCACCAAAGGCATTAAGGTATCTAGCCAAAACAAGAGAACGCTACATAGTATGTTAAAGTGGAATACAAATCCTCAGCTTATTGCTTATGTTAGGAGGTACAAATCAATTTTTAAGAAATGTGTGAGGGCAGCAAAACTTAGAAGTAACAGCTGTTACATAGATAAGTAACAAAATAAGAGCCACATGAGAGGTTGTTGCTAAAGAAAGTGGAAGAGAACAAAAAAAAGGTTTCTGTTGATAGGATTGTACATAGTGATATTGTTATAACTGACCAAACTGATATAGCTAATACACTTAATTCACATTTTTGTAATATTAGTCTTCATCTAAATTTACATGCAGATATAAAAAAATGCCTTAAATCTCATGCCCCCAACCGCAAAACCTAATTCCTCGCTTACGAATTTTGATCTTACAACTGAGAGGGAAGTCTCTGACATAATTCAAATCAAATCAAAAAGATTTATTCATCAATTGTACAGCTTAACACAAGATTACAAGTAATCATCCAAGAATATACTCCCCCCATGAGGCAAGCCTTGTGTGGGGTGGAGGGATTGAGTCTTATCAGTCATTGTCATAAGGATTCTTGAATTCTCACCGATAACTATACACCACACCAACAGCATTATCACACACACTACTCAACAAATTTAATTACATATCTTTGATAGCTAACAGGCTGATAATAGAAATAAGCCTTATTCATGAAATAACAAAAAATAACAAAGTTGTATCAATCTTAACACTAAATATTATAAGATTAAGTTTATTCAGTTGAAAACTTTGTTTTTTACCTCAATTTTCAAAATCGCGTACATATTTCTTTAATTTAATAGGCCTACCAATGATTGAAATACAATATTTTGGTAATTTAATTTTTTTTATTTCTCGATTTCAAAACAATCTTCCAAATATTTTCGGCACCAAAATTTTTTATGAAATTAACAATGGTAGATACATTAAAATTTTGATTACACTTTAATACACCTTTTTTATACAATTCATTAATTAGCTTAATACCTACGTACCAAGATTGTCGTTGGCACTTAACTGTATTTACTTTTGGTAGCATAAATGTATGCATTTGTCTGGTAAATTTATCATGACTCAATTTCGTCAAATTTTCTGGGTGTTTTTGCTGATTCAATATAACTGCTTTTGCATATAACTGACGAATGTCCAATACATTAGCGTCATTAAAAAGGTCAATTGTAGGGTACAGTCTATGTTTTTTGAAAATTATTTTTAAGACAGATCTTTGTACACTTTCTAATGGGTAGATGACAACATCGTCTGCACTCCCCCAGCTTAAAATACCACAGTTTAGTAAAGATTGGACCAAAGCATAATAAATAGAATTCAAAATATCCCTATCGCAAATTTCCTGTAAAGCTAAAAATTTTGGAATGATTTGCCTCACTCGATTTGTGGTTAGATCTATGTGATCTCCCCACCTCAAGCCCTGGCCCATAATAACGCCCAGTTATTTAACTTTATCGGCCGCCCGGATGACGCCGGCACAACAGCAGACACCGCCGCTGCCGCACACGCAAATCGGCAAAATTCAAACCAAAGGTTGATCGGCTTCTCTTAACGTGAAAGTCATGAACTTCGTGTACATTTAAAAGAAGAGAATTTGCATGCAACCACCTATAAATGATTGAAATGCCTTTTTTCGCTACATCAAACGTGCTCTGCCAATCGTCTGCAACAAAGATTAAAGCCGTGTCATCCGCTAAAGCGATTAGTTCTCCTCCAAAATCCAATTCACAGAGTTGATTCAAATACATTATGAATAAATTTGGACCCAAAATTGTTCCTTGGGGAATTCCCCGCTTAACAAAACGGTCTTCACTTAAAATATTATTTGTTTTGACTTTCTGCGGTCTATTCGATAAATCGCTTTGGAACCATTGCAACGGAATGCCGCGAATTCCGAATTTTGACAGGTGTTCTAGGAGAATTTTATGGCACACAGTGTCAAAGGCTTTTTGAAGATCAAGATAAACTACAAGACATTTCTTCCGGTCATCCATAGCTTTAATGATTTTACTATTCAATAAGGAAATTGCTTCATTTGTGCCTACCCCTTTTTTAAACCCGAATTGATTTTTTGAAATGAAAGAACCTCTTTCCAAATACTGCACAAGTCGTCGTTGGATGCACTTCTCGACGATTTTAGTCACTGTGTTCACAACAGATATAGGTCTATAGTTTGTCATTAATTATTTTTCCTTGGCTTTATACACCGGAGTGACCACTGTTCGCTTCAACACATCCGGAAACACGCCCTCAGTGAAACTCATATTAACCAGGTTGCACAAGCAGGGGGCAATGCGCGGAGCCAAGACTTTGACATCCGCTGCACGAATTTTGTCAATACCCGGGGCCGAATTGTTCTTTAAACCTTTTATTATACTTATAATCTCTCCCTCATCAACTGGTGTGAAAAAGAAACTGCCGAGAGGGGGATCATAATTTTCCACAACATGTTCTTCACTTACAGGTCTTAAATTTGAACATAAACTATCAGCAACCTCAATAAAAAAAATCGTTAAATCTATCTGCTACTAACTTTGGATTATCTGCAACTGAGACCAACTTATTATCTACATTTATTTGCTTAATTAAATTACTTGGCCTAACCCGGCCGCTAATTTCATTTATTACTTCCCATGTTTTCTTTGGGTTATTCTTAACACTACATACCTTATTCTTGTAGAAATTATTTTTCATTACATTAATTAAAAAACTTAATTTATTTCGGTAAGACTTATAATAATTCTTAAGTCTAGTGTTGTAAGGTTCCTTTTTAATATGTTTGGCCATTTTATCTCTACGTCTGATAGAACAAACAAGACCCTTGGTGATCCACGGCTTAATGCCTTTACAATAGGAATTTAAATGTATTTCAGTTGTAGATTTATTTAACGATTCTAAACATTTTGAATTTAAGGATCTACATAATATATCAACGCTAGGTGATTGTTTAATTTCGTCCCAATTCGTTGAATCAGACAATTTTTTTAACAACTTATGGTCAGTAAAAAAAACCATAAGCGGATGGTTAGCCAAAATAGTTGTTTGGGCCGCATTGTTCCAGTTGTTGCTTGAGTTGTTGTATTTATTAATTGACTGATTTTTTCGCAATTAATAGGGAAAACCAGTAATATTGGGAAGTGATCGGTAATATAAGATTGAAAAATGATCCCTTTGACGTTTTCAAAGAAATTTACAAAATAGTGGTCCAAACATGACATCGATTCTTCCGTAACTCTAGTGTAATTATCAATATATTGCCTGAAGCCACATTCAGCCATCAGATTCAGATAGTCCGAAACAAAATTTAACTTAATATTTTTAATATTTAAATTGTAATCTCCTGATAAAATACACTTATTTTTTATTCTGGATATCTCATTGCCATAAGCAGCGAGAAAGTCCGGGAGCTGGTGGTCGAGCGACGGTGGCCTGTACACTGTGAGCAACGAGTCGCCACCTATGTCAAAGGTCACGAGCAAACCACTGGCCGCTCGATCGAGCTCTAGCTTCCTCATGTCCACAACAGATATTGAATTCGAGACATACATGAATATTCCGTCATTCTGGTTCAGACTATCATCTAAACCACAGATGAAGAACTATACAGATTGGCAACCTTATGCACTTTTGTGTGCCCGTTTTTTTTTTTTTATAATAGTTTTTTTTATTTTACAAACTTAAAACGGTAAATGTTTACTTTCCAGTACTCCTCCCGAAATCGAAAATTTTTTTTAAATATGGGAAATTTTGCGCCGGTTCCGGAAATGATAGCCGTTTTCCGCGGAAAACGTCGGAAAATCGGAAAAACCGGAAAAAACTTTTTTTTACGGGAATAGGTAATGTGGGTACTTAAATTAACCAGGAGAGTGAGCTGAACAAGAAAATGTAAGAATTTACAAGAAATGATGAATATTAACAAAGATACGGCCGGAAAAGTGCCGGAAAAGCTAAAGAAAAACTTCGCCAAAAATATGTCATGTGGGTAGGCCTACTCAAATTAATGGAAATTGAGAGCTGAACAATAAGAAGAGAGAATTTTCATGATCCAACATACAGGAACAGAAAAAAATCAACAAAAATCAAATAAATTGATAAATTATTTTTGTAAGATCGTTTTAGGTTATATAAACATTGATTTTGTAGGAATTAGGCAGATTAAATATCATTATGTTAGTTTTGATTGGATGAGGTCAGGTTTAGTTAGGTATGGTTAGGTTAGGTTATATAATGTTAGGTTCTAGGTTACATTGAGTCAGATTACATTAGGATACGTTTAAAATTCTTTAGTAAAGTAAATATAAGGTTGGGAAAGTGAAAACATGACATAAAATATAACTCTAACAATAACAAATACAAACTTTGCCATTAAAACCTTTAAACGTAACCTCTCCTAAGCTATCCTAACCTAACCTAACCAAACCTAACCTAACCAATCCTAACCTAACCTAACCTAACCAATCCTTACCTAACCTAACCCTTACTTGTCTAAACTAACTTAATATATCACAACCTAAGCTTAACTACCACAAATTAAGCGAAATCATAAAACATTAACAAAACATAACTTATTTTGACTAAATGTACCGCTTTTCCAACACTTTTTTTGCTGTAATTCCTTTAATATACATCGGATCTTAAAAATTCTTGCACATTTTTATTTATTTAGCTTGTTCTCCCGGTTAATTTGAGTATCCACATGACCCATTTCCGAGTTGAAAATTTTTTTCTGAATTTTCCGATTTTCCGGCATTTTCTGATGTTTTCCGGGGAAAAAATTATCATTTTCATAATAAGGGCGTTATTTCCTACATTTTGGAAAACAAAATTTCAATTTCGGGAGGAGTACCGGAAAGTAAACATTTACCATTAAAACATAGTGCTCGTTGCATTTCTTATACTTTTTGTTAAAAAACGTATTTTTTACCCCCCTTTGCAGAGAGTGAAAAAAAATATATGTAAATGAGTTCTAACTTTTGAAACTGAGCAGTAAATCATTGTTATATATATTATAGTTTTTAATAAAAAAAACCATGAACCCTATAACAGGCAAACCCCAAATATTAAATCAAAATAATGTTTGCAGAATACTAAATAAAGGAAACCTTGATAACCTCAAGGAGATCCTTGAAAACCATAATTGGGATGAGGTAACAAACACACAATGTGCAGATCAAGCTTACAGCAGCTTTCTCCACACCATCAAAACGGCAATGGATATTGCCTGCCCAGCAAAGAAATTAAGACCCAAAAGAAAACACAAACCAAAATGTTTCGCAGATAATAGAGCTCTTTCTCTTAAAACTGAGTTTTTGGCACTCCTAGATATATATAACCTGACTGGCAATGAAAATGATAAGCGTGCTATGGTAAAAGTGAAAACCGAATATGATCTACGGCTCAAAATGCTCAGACGTAAAGCATCATCAGACCACATTGAAAGGGCTGAAAATAAATCAAAGGCTGTCTGGCAGGTCATAAACAATAAAAAAAGAAACAACTCACCAAAAATTTCTCAACCAGCACTTGAATTAGATGGAATTAAAGTTAATGACCCAAATAAAATTGCTAACATTTTTAATGAATATTTCAGCACCATAGCACAACAGACCCTTAGCACAAATCCACCAAGGAATGGAAAAATACAAGTTTTGCCCCCCACACCAAATGATCTCCTCTACCTACTCCCAACCAATGAAAATGAAATAAGGAACAGTATAAACACCCTCAAACCCAAAACATCTGCAGGTGTGGATGAAATATCAGCCAAAATGTTAAAACACTGTAGCAACGCTCTAATTAAACCACTTGTCAACATCACAAATCTATCATTAACACAAGGACTTTTTCCACGTGGCTTAAAAATGTCAAAGATTTACCCCAAGCACAAAAATGGCTCCAAATTAGAAACTAAAAACTAGAGGCCTATATCACTTGTACCAACATTTTCCAAAGTGATTGGAAAAGTAGTTCTGAGGAGATTGATAAACCACTGCAAACACCACAATAACCTTACTGAGAAACAACATGGCTTCACCAAAGGAAAATCAACAGCAACAGCAATCATTGAGTTAATTGAATTTGTAATAGACAATCTAGAAAAAAAGAACCTTGTTACAGCCATAATGCTAGATTTCAGCAAAGCCTTTGATTGCTTAGGCCATGACCTGATCCTTCACAAACTGGAAAAAGTAGGTGTCAAAGGCCTGGCAAATGCCTGGTTCAGAAGCTACCTTGAGGGGCGAAAACAAGTTGTAGAAATTAAACACAGTCTTAATGGAACGACCCAAAATGTAACAGCAAAATCTATGACGGTTAACAGAGGAGTGCCACAGGGATCTGTTCTAGGCCCTGTACTCTTCATCCTTCTGTCAAATGACCTGCCTCAATACCTGGAAGCCCACTGCTCACCCTTGATGTATGCTGACGACGGGTCAATCCATTTCAAATCACCCAGGCTGTGTTGCTGAAAAATTTTTATTTGCCTAATTTTTTTATTATGAGTTCCCTATGGTAAGACAATCACAAAACGCTATTTGAAAAAATTTTACAAGCCATGGTTTTTTTCTGGCAGCCATTTTTAAAATGGCGGCCAAGTAGATTTAAGTGAAAAACAAGGTTTGCGGAAAGTTTAATTGCCAAGCTATTTTTAAAGATATCAGAATAATTTAAAAACCAGTGTGTTCAGCATGAAATGAACTTTCAGAAAACATTATATTAATGTTTCTTTTGTGCAAGAAAGTCAGTCAAACTAATACCGCAAAAACTCATCAATCGTTACTTTTTAAGACCTTAAAGATTTATGAAAGAAATGAGACTCACAAGTAATACTTATTTTCTCTGTTGAATACTTATATAACTACCTGCTGAAGAAGTATCAGCCCTGAGAATGCTCTCCTTCTTTTTCTAGAGCTTTCCAAAAATGGCCAAAAGCCTTTTATTGTCAATTTTCAGGGGTTAATAACTAAAAAGGGACTGAATGAAAACAAGTGAAAATTTTACAGAATGTTCTTCAAACAAATAGTAATATCTCACAAAAAAATTATGACTGAGACTCAACTACATTTTGAGTTATACCGAATTGAATTTCAGTTAAAACGCTACCCTTTTTTACAGTTGTGAGGTGCCAAGTTAGCAAATAATGGCTTGTAAAATCCTTACCTCTGTTAACAATTAACTTATATTTAATATTTAAAACATCCTATTCATTACCTAGGCCTAAACAACTTTTTGAATTTACAATAAAAATAATTCTAATCAGAAAAAGCGGTATGTCTCAAAATAAACAAAACTCATAACTTAACCATAAAATTGCATAAGTTAAAACGCTTATGCTAAGAATATGTGTTTATTAGGCCTATATATATATTAACTGTAAAACATATGCATTTAGATTTAAAATTATATTTATATGTAATAGATAAATTTTATAAAATACGTAGGCCAATGTAAAAAATACCCCCGTTGCAGCAGACCTGCATACTCAGCGAATTTCAAATGCAAAACAACATATTTTAATCCAATATAGCGAGATTCGACATGTTTTTGTAAGCTCCATAAGAATAACATGGGGAATGAGTTTGCAGGTTTGCTGCTACAGGTATATTAAAACTGGGTGGTTTTAATTCAATATTTAGTAGATCTGAACTAGAAAAAGCCAATTACCAAGTTTTATTGAGATATGTTGAGAAATAAGCGAGATATAGAATTTTAGTTATTTCCCATAAGGTTAACATTGGGACAACGTACTGTGTTTACCACCTTCAATATCTCGACAACCAATGGACATAGAGCAATGATTCAAATTACTAAGTTGTTTGTTTTTGCGAGCTGAATTCAATGGTGCCAACAAAAATTCGATAAAATTTATTTTTCTATGTAAAAAACTCAAAAAACACATTTTTAGGGGGGTTTTTCCCCCTTTACCCCCCCTTCCAATGGTCCGATCGGGCTGGTTTACGAACTCGTCCGAATAATGACTACTTTACACGTCTGTACCAAATTTCATTCCAATCGGACCATTTTTGCGAGCGCTATCGTGCTCACAGACACATATATATATATATATATATATATAGATATATATATATATAAAATTTTGAACGAATAGTGTTTTTGGCTTCTGGGGGACCCAAAACGAAAAGTTATAGTGGTCCCGGGCTTAGATCTTACCATGAGACCTACGGTAATAGCTTCTTCCCTATAGGGGAAATTCGCTAATATAAGAGGAATATGTTAGTAACTCAATAATCTTTCATAATTGACATATCTGTTATCATGTTGCAAAAGTCAATGAGAGTTTTGCAGGATTTGCAGGATAGACAACTGCAACTGTCTGTACAGCCTGCCTGTTCTTACATGTGTCTGCAAGTGCACAGGCTGGACATAGAGCTTGTCCAGGAATAAGATTGATATCCACATTTTTACACTTGGAAAGGTGTTCCATAAGTATTCAACCCAAACCATTTTTAACTGGTTTTTTGTGGCAACCAAAATAGTTACAACATTTTTTCCTAAAAATGTGGGTGTATTTGCCTAAATATTTATCTTTATGGTAATGGCAAATATTAGTAATATCTTTTGAAATTCTTAATTTTAGCAAACATTGTTCTTCGGCTGGCAAGTCACTCCCCTAATCAATTCTTAAGGCGCTTCTTTCTTGTAATGTTGTTTATGGGAGTGTTCACTTATTAGTTCACCCACAAAACAACTCATATTTAATTTTTAATTGGAAGGTCGTTCAATATGGAGCAATGGCAATACTAATTTAAAACTACACTGACAGGACATGATCACTAGTCAAAGAACTAGCACCAACTGAGCTTCACCTATGACTCCGCAATAAAAGTGAGGGGGAGGGAGTTCATGTCACCACTTGCAGACGCATCAGGCAGGCTGTACGGGCTATAGGATGCTGCCGTTGTCTATACCTGCAAATCCTACAAAACTCTTTTTGACTTGTTGCAACATGATAACTGATATGTCAATTATGAAAGATTATTGAGTTACTAACATATTCGTCATATATTTTTTACACTATGTATTTTATAAAATTTATTTACTTTATATAAATCTTAAACCAAATCTTACTCTTTACATAAGCGTTTTAACTTAATGCAATTTAATGGTTAAGTTATGAGTTTTGTTTATTGATGCACCGTTATTTTTTCTGGTTTGAATGAATATTTTTTGTAAATACAAAAACTTTTTAGGCCTAAATAATGAATAGTATGTTTAAAATGTTAAGTATAAGTTAATTGTTAACATAGATTAGGATTTTACAACCCCTTATTTGCTAACTTGGCACCTCACGACTGAAAAAAGGGTAGCGTTTTAACTGAAATTCAATTTCGTATAACTCAAAATGTAGTTGAGTCTCAGTCATACTTTTTTTGTGAGATATTACTATTTGTATGAAGAACATTCTTTAAAATTTTCACTTGTTTTCATTCAGTCCCTTTTTAGTTATTAACCCCAGAAAATTGACAATAAAAGGCTTTCGGCCATAATTTTTGGAAAGCTCTAGAAAAAGAAGGAGAGCATTCTCAGGCCTGAAACTTCTTCAGCAGGTAGTTATATAAGTATTCGACAGAGAAAAAAAGTATTAGTTGTGAGTCTCATTTCTTTCATAAATCTTTAAGGTCTTAAAAAGTAACGATTGATGATTTTCATCCGAGTTTTTGCAGTATTAGTTTGACTGACTTTCTTGCACAAAAGAAACATTAATATAATGTTTTCTGAAAGTTCATTTCATGCTGAACACACTGGTTTTTATATTATTCTGATATCTTTAAAAATAGCTTGGCAATTAAACTTTCCGCAAACCTTGTTTTTCACTAAAATCTGCCTGAACGCCATTTTAAAAATGGCCGCCAGAAAAAAACTTTGGCTTGTAAAAATTTTTCAAATAGCGTTTTGTGATTGTCTTACCATAGGGAACTTATATTAAAAAAATTAGGCAAATAAAAAATGTTGAGCAACAAATTTTATTTTTATTGGGTGATTTGAAATGGATTGACCCCGACACAACCCTGCTAATTGCAGCAAAGACTCCAGAAGACTTGTCAGTGAACTCATGCATAGCAATATGGCATATCAATTCTGTCATAACAATGACCTAGCGGTAAACGCCAACAAAACAAAGCAATTAACGTTTGGCAATAAACAGGGCGACATAGAAACAATTCCCGATGTGGAAGTTGAAGACTATACCAAGTTCCTTAGTGTAGAAATTGACGGACAATTATCGTGGAATCATCACATTGACACTCTCTCCAAAAAGCTCAACACCAATCTCTATGTTCTGAAGAGAATAAAACACTCAAGTGACGAAACCACCACAAAGACCGCATACTATGCCTGACATACGGCCTTGGAGCCTGGGGAGGAACCACAGCTGGAAACCTTAAACGGATCCTTCTTCTTCAGAAAAGAGCCATCCGAATAATCAAAGGATTAGATTCAAGAGAAAGCTGCAGGCAATATTTTACAGAACTTAACATACTGACTGTCGTAGCTCTATACATCAAGGAGGTGATTCTCTATGTGGATGGAAAACCTCTTCTAAAGGGGTCCAAGACATCCACTGCCATAACACCAGGCATGCATCAAATTACCAGCTACCACATCACCGGAGCGCACTGTACAAGAAAACACCTTCATACAGTGGAAGGAAGTTCTGCAATGCACTTCCAGAAGAAGTCAGAAATCAAACAGGAAAAAAATTGAAGATCGCCCTCACCAACTGGCTGATAAGAAACCCGTTTTACTCCCTGGATGAGTTCCTGAAATGGAAGCAAAACCAAATACTAATGAACTTTATTTGACACACTAATGTAACTCTAATGACGCCATTACAAATCTTTATGTTTTGTTAATAAAGTGATTTTGATTTGATTTGATAACTTAAGAGCTGTACTGATAAACTTAAACCAATTTTTATGGGCAAAATCAATTATGAAAACAGGCCTAAGCAAAAATTTGTACGGTATCCAAGGAAACGGCCTAATTCACAAAATAGCCTAAATTGGGTACGAGTTTCATATCTATTCTTCTGCCTTTACATGTTATGTTTATGCTACTTATCGTTTACCTTTACGTTTTGTCCAGGTTTAGTAACGTAACTTCCCAATATAATTTAACATGGACGAAGATCAGTTATGTTTTCAGTACTCGGTTTAGGTTTCGGTAATCCGATATCAAGTATCAACCTATCGTGTTTAACTCAACCGATGTACAGTTTCAACAATCGTCAGTAATGAAGAAACATCGATAACAAACAATAACCGAAACCATTGTCAATTATTATTCGATTCTCTTATAAATTTTAAAACATTCCAAACGTATGTAATAAAACTGAAATTTAACTAAACATAATAAAGCTGGCTAAAATCAAAGTTAAAACGTTACTATAACTAACTAGACTTAACTTAACACCTACCTTATTTCTCATCATCCGCCATCTTGAAATAAAATACTAACTTATCGCTAAATATATATTTTCAAAGGGTAAAAAAACAATCAATATGAAATACGATGGAATCGGATGTCAAGTTCTATCCAACAAACAATACACTGAAATACATCGAACTTCGACTATCGGTAGATCGTTTGATATAGTTTGGCACGAGTTTCATATCTGATCTTCTGCAGTTCGTTTCTATAGCAGACGATTCAACATCTGATTTTTAAGAAAACATATTGAACGATCTACAGATAGTTGAAGTTCGATAATATTGTTTGTTGGACACCAAATCCGATGTATTTACAATCAATTTTCTTTTTCTTTGTAAATATTGTAGGCTATATCGACAAGATGGTGGATGATGAGGAATAAGGTAGGTTTTTTAGTTAGTTAATAATATTAATGATAGTAACGTTTTAATTTAGTAAGTTTTTGGTTAGCTTCACTAAGTTTAACTTAGTTTTCTAGAGTTTTATATTTTATTGCTTGTGAGAGACTCGAATTATATATAACTGACAATGGTTTCAGTTATTGTCTGTTATCGATGTTTCTTCACTACTGACGGTTGTTGGAACAGTACATCGATTGAGTTTAATATGACAGCTTGATAGTTGATATCGGAATACCGGAACCTTAACAGATTACAATTATGCGAAAACGAAACTAATCTTCTCCCATGCTAAATTATACTGAGAAGTTCAGTTATTAAACCTGAGAAAAATATACTAACAATAAATAGTTTAAACATAACCTGTTAAGGCAGAAGATCAGATATAAAACTCGTAGACCTACCTATAGTTTTCTTAGAAATAAGATGTTGAATCGTCTTCTATAGGAACGAACAGAAGAAGATCTGGTATGAAACTCGTACCCTAAATTGTTAGGCCTATATTGAAGACTCCGAGTATTTATTTAATCCGTAGAATATAGACCTACCTAAACATGTCATTTTAGTTTAAAAAATCCCTTTTAAATTTATTTTTTATCTTTATAAAGGTTAATACCATATTTTGTCTTGTTTTTACCCCATTGTGTCTTGTTTTTTTAACATGTTAAAAAAAATACAAGAAGGTGGACTACCCTACTTAAAAGAAAATTTGTACTTTATCTCACTTAAGTATTTAAGTTAGAATGACAAGACGACAATAATAGGCTCATATCCTCATAAATTTTTTCCAGACTGAAAAAGTTTGCCGTCACGGAACAAAAGTTTTCTGCTCGAAATTGACAAGGGTTTGCGAGAAAATTTTTTAGTGTCATAACACTCCCCAAAAATTATTTTTTGGCCTAGACAATATAAGATATGAATGTATTTTGTTACAATAGTTTTTATTTTTCAAATTTAACACTTTTGAGTTTAACATAAACATGTCTTTTTATTACCCCACTTGAGCAGTGTCTGTTTTTAACCCCGCCCTACCCTAGGTAAGTAGACTACTCTAAGGGCAAATTTATTCATTTGCTTCCTCACTCGTGAACTTACTAGGCCTAGCTACAATAGTTAAGCTAGCCAAAATTGACTACTTAAATAAATACTGGCCAATGGAAGAAGAATGAAAATGTCTGGTCTTTTCATGCTAGCCCTTACTCTAAACCTATGCCTAGGCCTAGTTGGTATGTAATTTAGTTTTTATCCTAGACCTAGGCCCTAACTGTATTATTTGCAACACATTTAAATTTTAATCACTTACCAGGAATTTGAATATACAATGACGCAAAAGCAAACAAATAAATGACGTTCATACATCGTAAAAACAAATTTTTTGTATAGCGGATCTCCATTTCTTACACCCTGGATGAAAATTATGCCGAATGTCAAAATCCCACTGCCATGCCGCTAGCCTAACGATTCATATCTATAACGTTTTCAGTAACAAATTTGAATTCAACCAGAAAGTAATACTACGTAAGCCGACACGGTTAAACAATTCTTGATTCTGTGTATATGTGCAAAGACTAAGCCGAAATCAAACGATCAAACTCAAGCACAAGCTAATTAAATCTCAGCCCCCAGGTTGATTGAAATAAGTATTGAAGTGATTCGTCTTCGACTAGTGTTCGGTTCGGTCATAGAGTAATAATGAACTTCGTAAAGAGATGGCACTCCCATGTTAACTCGGTGGTAACGAAACAGCAGCGCTACCTGAATAAAGTGCAACGAACTAAAAAGATCGATGCGATATATCGATGGTCGTCGATGCGACTTACTTACTTCCTTAAGTAAGTAAGTAAGTAAGTAAGTAAACAAAGCAGACGATGACGATCGATATGTCGCATCGACGACGATGTTTACTTACTTACTTACTTAAGTAAGTAAGTAAACAAAGCAGACGATGACGATCGATATGTCGCATCGACGACGATCGATATGTCGCATCGAAGACCATCGATATATTGCATCGATCTTTTTAGTTCGTTGCACTTTATTCAGATAGCGCTGCTGTTTCGTTACCACCGAGTTAACATGGGAGTGCCATCTCTTTACGAAGTTCATTATTACTCTATGACCGAACCGGTTTATTATTTTATTTACCGGTTTATATACCGGTTTATATTTTCGTTTTCTTGTTTTGTTTGCTAGACTTTCAATTTTAATGACTTTACCGGTTTGTTTAGATTAAGTGCGTTTGCCGCTAGTGCAAGTTGTTTCGCGAAATACTGTACTGAGTGATTCTTATTGTGCTTAAAACGATTGATAGAAAATAAATATCTACGTATTTATTTTCCATCAATAGCTTTAAGCACAACATGAATCACGCAGTACAGTATTTCGCGAAACAACTTACACTAGAACAACTTCCTGCAAACGTACTTTAGGTATTTCCCCACACTCAAATTAATTCCAACTCGTTATGGTTGTGTACACGTCGCGTCGTGACAGAATATCAGGAGAAACGAAACGGGAAGTTAGCAGATCGTTATCGTCGTTCTGATTGGCTGAATCAGTGAAGAAGAAGAAAGTCATGTTTTTACAACGCCATACGAATAAAGTGCATTGAACTAACCCGCTCTAATAAGCTTACAACTTGGCTCCATCTAAGTGTCAGACCGGTGGTTCGGTATCGTAGGCTAGCATGTTTTCAAAACATCGATGTTCGGAGGTCGATGTTCGATGTTTTTACCATCGATATTAGAAAGCCGATGTTTTCTACCATCGATGTTTTGGTATCGATGTGTTTTTAATTGGAATTTTAAGATAGATTTTATCATAGATAAAGGGATACTTTATATTTTTGTCTTTTTCGACCTCTAAATATGGATATTAAATAGGACTATTAGGACTAACGTAAATTTCCATTTTTATTTCAGATACGGTATAATAATAAGCCTAAAAATAATAACATTAATTTGCAAGGTTAATTTTCCATTTTTCCATTTTTTGAAAATGAATAACGGTATATCAAGATTAGAAACTTCGGTATGATTTAGTTGAAAACATTGACGTTTTTCGCTTAAAAACATAGATGTTTTTGAACCAATGATTTTGCGACATCGATGGTATTAGTTCGATGTTAATATCGATGGTAACATCGATGGTGAACTATCGATGTCCGAACACTTACTTCGACTAGTTCCAGTTCGACCCGAGTCTCCGGTGGATTGAACGCAGTGTTGCCAGAAGGATTTTCCCCCACTAGTGACACCGAAAATTCCCCGTGATTCGCCACATTCGGAAAACATGGCGCTAGTTTTTCCCGTTTTAATTAAACCTTGCTATTCAACCTTGGCAACGGTTCGTTCTGGCGCTCCTCTTGCTGATCTTGTTGCTGAGTACGGTAGAGGTAGTGAAATCCCGTCCCCAGATGCTGATTATCTAAAGAAGTGGACTGTTTTCATGGGCGGCTCAATGGTGAAAAAGATTATTTTAACCTTCTTTTCAAGAACATAGCGGACATTGAACACAAGCTTAGTGATGAAAATGTTATCTTCATAGAAGCACCGTACCGACACGACAAACCATCTCTAAACCCTAAGGTTCAAAGGCTCAACCAGCGTCTGCGGGAAACATGCTGTAGAAACAAATGGGGATTTCTAGCAACAAATGGTATACTGGATAGGAGTTCTTTCACAAAACACGGCCTGCACCTAAATGCAGAGGGTAAAGACACTCTCTGTGAAATGATTGCCACATACATAACTTTGAGTACAAAAAACTAGTAACTGATACTAATAAGGTTAGGTTAGGTCGCAACTCTGTTATGTCAAAGAATAGTTTTAATAAATGCAATCTAAGTAATGTAAAGGTTTTGCATCTTAATGTTGACCGTATTTTCAAGAAGAAGGACCTAGTGGAATTTTTGTTGTATGAGGAACATCCCGACGTCTTTTTAGTCTCGGAGCTGGGCCTAAATCCAACTCAGGTTGAGAATTTTGCGCTTGAGGGTTATGACCTCATCAACCACCAATGCTGGCAAGAGATGATAAAGGGAGGTGTAGGAATCTTTGTTCGCCGGCAGTCTAACCTGCCTAATGTCAAACCATTGTCCATCGTCGGTTCAAAACTTTCTATCGAAGTTGATTTTGAAGCAACTGAAATTCTGTTGGAAAATAACGGACAGAAAGTCATCATTGCCGTGATTTACCGCAGTCCGGATGGTGATTTTGAATCCTTCTGTGACCGGTTCAACGAGTACTCTGACCTGATCTCACGTGCTGCTGACCGGGTTATTATGGGAGGTGATTTCAACATCCCCTTCCATACTGACCACGGGAACGCAGTCGCTTTTCACAATCTTCTAATCAGCCATGGTCTTGAAACTGCTATTCAGGGACCCACTAGAATTTCTCAGAATTCTGAAAACTGCATTGACAATTTTCTCATTAATTTCAATTTTACCTCTAGTTCAATCGTTGAGCCCTTCATATCGGACCATACTGAACAAACCGTTTCTTTTCAATATTTTTTGGAACAACCACACGCCAGTAAAACTTCTTTTAGATCTATGAAACCATCCAACCTGTCCGAACTAAAGATTAGGCTTCGTCTTGAAAATTGGGAGGATGTTTACATCTCCCTTGACCCAAACATCAATTCCGAAGCTTTTATGAATACCCTGTCTTATCATTTTGATATCTCATGCCCAACTGTCTTCTCAAATAACAAAGTAAAACCCAAACCAGGCAACTGCGCTTGGATAAATAAGGACATCATCAACGCAAAGTCCGAGCTCAGAGACTATTATGACGACTGGAAAGTTAGGAAAGATGACCATAGCAAATCTATTTACAACAGATAAAAAAAGACTTATAGACAAAATATTAAAGA
Source organism: Flexamia atlantica (assembly GCA_035578135.1). Lineage (NCBI taxonomy): Eukaryota > Metazoa > Arthropoda > Insecta > Hemiptera > Cicadellidae > Flexamia > Flexamia atlantica. Next base: position 78,627,236 of record JAQJVK010000001.1, on the reverse strand, counting down.
TGCAAAATCTCTTCACTTGCTCAATAGACTATCCAATGCCTCAAACAGATCTGCCGAGGCTTGGAAAATTATTAACGAAGCCAGAGGAGCGGGTAATAAACCACATAAAAATATTAACTTGGTTAGTGATGGTAAGCTAATATCCGATCCTGAGGAAGTTGGCAATTTATTAAACTCTTTTTTTGCAAATGAAGCTACTTCCATTCACTCTGAAATAGGCACAAAATCAATATCAGGCTTCAAATTAGCTACAGACAATACTTTTCATAATTTCAATCCATGCAATAAAGCCGAGTTAGTTAAAATAATTGACAGTCTAAAAGCTAATCATTCCTGCGGTATTGACGGCATTTCCATGAAAACCGTTAAGCACTGTAGAGATGAGCTGGCTGAACCCCTCACTTACATTATTAACTGCTCTTTGGCCAGTGGTACTTTTCCTGATATTTTTAAAATGTCGAAGATCAAACCAATTTTTAAAAAAGGCGACGATCAGGAAAGTTCCAACTACCGTCCAATATCACTCCTTCCTGCAATCTCAAAAATCTATGAGAAAGTGGTGTACAACCGGCTCAGCACTTTTTTGGAATCAAATTCACTCTTTTTTCAACGGCAATTCGGTTTCCGGAAGGGACTGTCAACAAAGTCTGCACTCATTCAATTTGTCACTGACTGTCTGGACACCCTGGATGGTGGGGGCAGCATGGTCGGATGCTTTGCTGATTTATCCAAGGCGTTCGACTGTGTTGACCCTGCCATCCTGTCCGAAAAAATGGCCTGCCTCGGGGTGTGCGGCACAGCCCTCAAATGGCTGGAGTCGTACATGCTGGGCAGGAAACAAATCACTGAAATAAACGGTTTTCAAAAATCCGGTGTTAAATCCTCTGTTCTTTCTGATGTGCATGAGGTGAGGAATGGTGTGCCCCAGGGCTCGATTCTGGGGCCCCTCCTTTTCCTCATGTACATTAATGACATTCAAGACCATTTCTCCACCGAAGATCTGATCATCTATGCCGATGACACCACCCTCCTCTCAAGAAATAAAAATCAAAATGCTCTGGAAATTGAATCCTTCATTAAAGTAAATGATTTGGCTCATTATTTTTCCGACAACAAACTTTCTCTCAAATGCAGAAAATACCAATTATTTGTATTTTCAAACTTCTACCACAAAATATCCCCACTTAGCAGACGGGGATACCGTTCTGACAGGCCCGAGTTCTTCCAAATTTCTTGGAGTGATTGTGGACGATAGTCTGAGTTGGAATGAACATGTCAAACATCTTTGCACTAAGCTCTCGGCAGGTCTGTTTGTCCTCAGACAAATCTCCACTTTTGCCAACTGTTCTCTTTCTAAATTAGTTTACCATAGCCTAATTGAATCTCACATAAATTATTCAATAGTACTCTGGGGAATGTCATCCAAACTTAACTTGGATTCAGTTTTTAAAATTCAAAAGAGAGCCATCAGGTATATTCTCAGACTAAAACCTTGAGATCATTGTTCAGACGCCTTTAAAGAATTAAGGATTATGACTGTTCCATGCCTTTTCATTTTTGAGACTATTATGTATGTTAAGTTATCTAATCAACTTTTTCTGGATCCACCCCATTCATACGACACTAGATTTAGAAACAATAGAACTGCTGTAACTCATAATTTGTCACTGTTTGAGAGAAAACCTAGCTTCATTGGATTGAAATTTTTCCAAAACCTGCCAGTAGATATTAAGTCAATTCAACAAACTAACAAATTCAAACTTGCTCTGAAGCAGTTTTTAATTTCAAACTGTTTTTACACCATTGAAGATTTTCTATCTGGTTACGCAACCTAGTGCTGATCCACTTCATTATGGAACCTAACCTAACCTTAACCTTAACCTTAACCTAAATCCAAAACAATCCAAGAGAAGACATGTAGCCCAAGATATAATAGAATGACGGATTCCATGCCTCAGTGAGGTCAACGGAATGACGACGAAGGTAACAGGTAACAGGTAACACGTAATCATATTTACAAACACAAATTCTCTGCTTGAGGCAAAAATGTACCGAATTACAATCTAATACAGTACTAAAGCCTAGTTTACACTAGCATCTAAATGTGTCGTCACTTTTATTGGCTTGTAAGTGGCGCGAAAAATGTCACGTGTAAACCTCAAATGACGCGACACTTTTTGTGTGAAAGTACAAAACATGACATTTATTATGACGACACAAATATTTGTTTCTACATATATTTGTGTCGGCACAAGCTACTGAATTGACATTTTAATCGCCAGCAGACAGTTCTAGTTCAGCCATTTTGCTCCAGGAAACCGTTTGTTTTTGTCGTTTGTCAAAAACTAAGTGTTTAAAGAAGACAGTGTTTATTTTCTGGGTTAAGTAGAATGTGATTGAAATGATTGATTAGTGTGTAGATGAACAGAACATAAATATTTTTTTATTTTCATCTTTACATTACATTGTATTTACGTGCAGGACTTGTAAATCTATCGAGTGAGGCGAGTAAGGTTAGGCCACCATGGGAGAAGTGCAACATAATATAGGCAAAGAAGGCCACTAACAGTGACGAACCAATAAAATTCGTTTTGTGTGTAAACCTCTACTGTCATGACACTAAATCTGACGCGTTCTAGTGACGACACATTTAGATGCTAGTGTAAACTTAGCTTAAAACACTAAAACGTTATCCTAAAATGCACGAAATTTATTCTTTGTAAAATCACTCGCGGCTCCCACGGACCCAGAATGAAACCTGGATCACAAACTTCTAATCACAAACACTGGACATAAAAATACAGAAATTATGAATAACTTATGAGATATATGATTGCGCGTGCTATGAGAAAAAACCGTCATATACCACAATCCCCAGAGCGGGTTTTCCCGGTTCGACCGGTCCGACGGTAAAACCAAAAAAAATCGCCCAAAATCCAGAAAATCTCCAATTAATTAATTAATTAATTAGCCAATATTTAACAAACAAAAATAATAATATATTAAAAATGGTAATATAATATATTAATTACACACACAACTGAAATCCTCACCAATTCCCCACTACAATTCTATTTTGATTTTTTCGGACATTTGTCATCACTGACTAATCATTCTTTTAATCATTCTTAATAAGACAGGTACCTCATGGAGGACGTTACCCTGAGTATGAGTGAAGGATGAGTGTGATGATCGTGATGATAGTGGCGCGATCTTGTAGCCTTGTTACTGACTAAGGTTATAATAAAAAACATGTGTTTTGCTTTATTCAACTTTATAAATAAATGTATTGACCATATTGAAAATGGAGAGACGGCGGTCGGAACGTTCATAGATTTGACAAAGGCGTTCGACTGTGTGGACCCACACATATTAACCGAGAAACTGGCTGCTGCGGGCCTCACCAACAATGCCCTTAAATGGATTATCTCCTACATAAATGGTAGAAAACAAGCCACATCAATCACTTTCAAAAATCCTTCTGGTACCATCAATAAACATCCCTCGAAAATTGAGGAAGTCACAAGAGGAGTGCCCCAGGGCTCAAATCTGGGCCCTGTCCTGTTCCTCATTTATATTAACGATATTGGTGACCATGTTAACCACAACAACCTCATAAATTTTGCAGACGATACCACCCTTTTAACTTCCGGCAAGAACTTGGACGACCTACAACTTTCTACCTTCATACAACTAAACAGCCTATCACAATACTTTTCAGACAACAAATTATCCATCAACCAGACCAAGACTAAATATGTACATTTTAAAACTCCTCAGTTGGACAGAAGAAGGTCTAGTTTTGGCATAAACCTTATGCTGAATGAAGAACACATAAATGAAGATACAAACGCTACATGCCTGGGCGTCACTCTCGACAGCTTCATGAACTGGGACCTACAGGTTGAACAAGTTTATTCCAAATTGTCCTCAAACTTATTTGCTATTAGAAGCCTAGTCAATCTGTTAAATTTCGAATTTCTAAAAATGGCCTATTTCAGTTTATTTGAAAGCCACATTAGATTTTCTATCATTTTGTGGGGAGCATCAAGTCGAAAGAACTTAGAAAAGATTTTCAAAATTCAGAAAAAAACTATCAGCCAGCATTACTAACTATTCAGCATTACTAAACAGCCAGCCAGGACACCTTGTGCTCCACTTTTCAAAAGACATAAAATTTTAACAGTTCCATCTTTATATATTCTGGAGTCCGTACTTTATGTTAAAAGTCAAAACATTTCTCACCAACCTAACCATAATTATAATACCAGACATAGAAACAGGTTTGCAACTTCTCACAGACTGGCTCTTTCCGAAACAAAACCTAATTACATGGGACTTAAATTCTTTGACAATTTGCTTCAATCCATCAAGAGTATAACAAGTTTTAACAAATTCAAGAATAGCCTAACTGCTTACCTAATAGATCAATGTTACTACAAATTACCTACAAATGGATGAATTATTCTCAAACCACCAATGAAGGGGAATGAGGAATGACACGCCACATGCTTCGCAGAGAAGTCAACGTGGTTCAAAGGATAAGTAAGTAAGTAAGTAATCAGTGGTGGCAAATGACCGCAAAAATCAAAATATAAAATCACCATCACCAACAATGAATAACTTAGAACACTCCTGTTATTACCTAAAAGTAAGTGTTCTATGAGGACCATGGCTATTTTTAGGACCTTTGTGAACAAACCTCAAAAACTAAATAAAAAATAGCAGCATATATATTACTCTATTAATCATTGCGGTTAAAATCACAGGAATGGCATCCTCATAGGAACCCCCTCCCCTCAATATTTTACTCTTGTCCGGTCTCTGCGAATGTAATAAAGAGGATATTTTATTAAACTTCTTATAATTTCCGATGATTTTAAACCAATGGCAACCGATAACAATAAAGTAATTGTTATCTTTTATCTTATTAGTAGCAACTCATGTATACAGAAAGTTTAGGCCAGAATCTCATTGATAAATGATTAGTCTGAACGTTATGAAACCAGGATATCTGAAATAGCTCATTTCTTAATTGTTAAAAAACCTGGACGTTCTGCACTCGGAGGTTTTGAAATATCCTCGTTTGTTACGTATCGTTCGGTATTTCCTCTGTAATTGTTATTTAGATGGTGATGGTATCTCATTTTTAAGCCTTTGCTATTATATTGGTCAATAATCAGCTGTATTGTATTGGAGCTCAAACCAAACAGTGGGCTGTTAAGTTTCTGCTTTCATGTGAAGTTCATAAAAACTATTATTGTTTTGTGTTGTTGATTGGTGATGGTCGAATGGAGACTTATTTTGGACAGTTAAGCGCTTCTTTGATTGTCCTTTTTTAATTTTTACAGTTCATCAATATGTCTGATCTTTTTAAATCTGCATTTGGTTACTTTAGTGGTAGTAACACGACTGGCCAGGGAAATGAACTCCTTGGTCAAGTCGTTGAAATTGGTAATGTTAAACTAAGAGTGAAAAAAGTAATAGCAGAAGGTAAGTTTTCTTTCATCTGGCCTTTCGTTTGACCCATGCCTTACAATTGTTTTTAATTCCAGTATTTATTCTGCGTGCTGTAGGCCTATGTGAACTGAGGTTACATCCGAAACCATTTATTTTACATTTGCTAGGTTTACAACAGTAAGGATCAAGTTAGGCCTCTTGGAAGCTTGTTTTAAACAAGATAAACTCAGTGCTGGATTTACAGGCATCTGGTTTACAATAGCCAGGATCAAGTTTTCAAAAGATTGTTTTAAACAAGATAGCCTACATCCAGTGCCGGATTTACAGGCGTTGCAGCTCTAGGCTCAGATTTCTGTGCGGCTGAGAGCTGCTGGTCTAAAGTGGTGACCTTGTATTTTTTGTTTAGCTAAAATATATTTTAGAGCCTATTCCCTCTGATCTACTCATTTTCTATCTTGTGCTGCCTCCCTCACAGCATACGGCCCTAGACCTAGATCTGGTCAGCCCAGTAGAGGTAGCCTAAATCCGACACTGGGTACATCTTACAATTGACTTGCTAAACTTTTCCTTGTTGTACTGTCATGTAGATAAGCTATAGCCCTAAATAAGCTGAAATGAAGTCATCTGATTTCAGAACTAGGCATTTTTATTAGTAGCTGCCATATTTCAAAATAGGTACAGTAGACTCTCAATAGATCGGCTCTTAGTAGACTGTGGGTTTTTCAAGTATCGGAAAGTCAAACTATAGGCCTAGAGAGCATATGGAATTTTTCATTAATAGGATTATTAAAAATACATTCAATACAATAATGTACACAATACAATAATACAATAATGTACATTTGAATTTCCTTAATGTGAATTTCTATAAACCAAAACCATTATATAGAAATAATTTTGTTTACATTTATTTATAGTAATATGGATCCAAAAAAAAAACACCAAGCTTTATTTTGGAATGTTTTATTGTTTACAGAGTATGAGCCCATGTCAAACCATTTTATTTTGTTTATTTGTTCCATCTTCACTTCCCAGGATGTTAGACCTAGCCCATAACCATATTTTGGTCTAGGACTTATGGGTCACGGCCAGGGTGACCAGACGGAAACTTTTACCGGGAGGACAGTTGGGTCACAGAAGGAGGACATTTACAGAAAGAGGAGGACAGCGTTAAAAATTATTCTAATAATTTTTGTTATAGACCCAATTAAATTTCATTACAAATCTTATATGTTAGAAATACACATGTACTTTACTGCGTGAAGAATCCATATAAAACATTCACTTTACTTGTTTTGTTTTAAAGAAAATAAAGTAAAAGATGAGTAAACGAAATACCCTTACAATTTACCAATTATTGATACATATAGGGTCGGATTTTCGCGCCTGCAACTTCAAAAGTCGGCAAATCAAAAATATGGTTTCCCTTTTTTATGGATCACACCCTTTTTATGAGATCATCACTGCAATGTGTTATGACACGTAACACATAATCTGCAAAGTAGGCCTAACTTGAATCAATCGGTTTTAAATACGGATGGCCGTGAATGACGATCGTGCAGATTTACTAATGTATACTTAACAATAGACGACAGTAGTAGTTTTACCAAAGACGAATAACATTGTTACGAAGGCGCAAATTTAATGTATTTGTGGCTGGGGGAACACGACAAAAGTGTATCCATGTAAAAGGTCATATTTTAACGAAAGTCGGACATTTAATACATTTTTTGAAAGCCGGGAGGACAGGAGGACAATCGTTAAAAAGGAGGACATGTCCTCCTAAAAACGGACGTCTGGTCACCCTGGTCACGGCGTTATCACATAGTGAAAAAGCTGTGATAACAAGTCTAAACTTAACAGAGTGTCGAACTATCGAGGTTTTTAATGTACTATTTTTCTCATAAAGGTCAAGACCTTATATTTTAATTTCTAGGCTAAAGGTTTGGTGTGAAGAAAAGAAAATTGATGGCACATTTTAAGAATAGGCTAGTTTAATTTATAATTGTTTGGTTTCAGGTGGATTTGGATTTGTCTTTGTTGCTCAGGCAATTGATACAGGAAAAGAATATGCCATTAAGGTATGCACAGTAATAATTAAGAGTCCTTAAAACGTTTCATTAACCTTATAATATGCAATTGGATTGTATCTAATTAAATTTAGCCTACCATGACTATATTGGCAACACTTTTTTATGTTTGCCATCTAATGTATTGGGTAATTATAGTTTTTTTGTGTACTCTTGTCAGTAATGAACACATTCACTGCTGAAATAAGGGCCATTGGTACCCTAGGTGCTAAACATTTTTTATGCATGGAGTGTGAAGAAAATGCCTCCCTGATGTTGAGGCCTCCCTTGCGGTTCAGAAGCTTAAACATCAATAGCGTCGGATGGTTGATCAGGATAAGCTGTAGGTAGGTCTGGCAGACGGGTCTTGATTGTTCTGAGGCTCTTAATGTTTTGAAGCCATTGGGACCTCGAAAACTTGAGTTTGTTCAAATGTTACACTTTTGGACTTTGGAACCTAAGTTGATCGTAATTGGTCTATAGGCTGCTTTAGAATACGTCCTGACTTGTCTAGGGAAGTAGTGTCTAGCCCTTTAGCGCCCAGTGTTGCCTTTTGGCAATGCCATGTTTCTGTCGATTTTTCTCTAAAATTATTTTGTTTGAACCTGAAGCCCACAGTTGCCTTTTGTCAACACCCTTCAGTTCAGAAAACGGCCACTAGATGGGAGTTTAGTCCAGTTGTCTTTCCATTAGAGAATTTTCTTTACAGCGACCACATGGTTTGGAGGCTAGTGGTAAGATGTGCTTTTTCAAGCGATCTTTTACTGTAATTTTAGACATTTCGTATTGTGGGAAAAAATCTTATCAATCCTCAGTTATTCTAGTTTATGTTTCTAATAAGTTTTAGTAATTTAAGCGAGTATTTCCATAATTTATATGAGAAAATCCGCCGTGTTGCCAAAAAGCAACTATGGGCGGATGTGACATGAAATTTCACTAGTTTAATTCAGTTTCTCCACATAACCCCATGCTAAAATTAAATTCATTTACAGCTAATATTTTGTGTTAATTATATGTTTTTTGGCCATTTTGTATAGGACACGATTTAAACTTCAAAATGAACTAAGAATATTTGGACGGAAAGGAGATAGATAGAACGGTTTTTATTAATACATGATGACAACGTGTCCGAAGTGGGGGACATAGGGGACATTGGCATTAGGGTCTAGCCCGATGTAACCACATTTTCCCCAATTTTCATTTGGAGTTTCCCATGGATTTACGGGGGGCGAGGTTATAGTGCAGTTTTCACGTCCTCTCACAAGACGTTCAATATCTTTATCAATGTTTGGCTAGTACACATAACGGCGTGCGAGCTGCTTCATCTTCTTTATTCCGAGATGTGTTTCATGTAGCTCGTTGAGGACCTTGTTTCAAAGGACTGTTGGAATGTAAGCTCTTTCTCCCAAGGATATGATTCCTTTGAACAAAGTGAATTCAGAGTCAGTTGAGGATGTGGAGAGATTGTGTACTTAAAATCTTAAAAAGCACAGGGTCTTTTTCTGCTTTATTCTTGATATTTGCAGCTGTGATTTCATAGCTTGAAATTTGGAAAATCACTTGACCACAGATTCGATTAACCTCTTCTCCAATTCCTTTGTCTGTAAAAGAGAGAGTGTGTTCAAGAGGAGCTCTTGAAAGACAGTCCACATTGTTCTCTATGCCCTTTTTGGAATACCAGCTTGTAATTGAAACATGACTGATATGACCCGTATCGCAGTAAGCGAGCTGAAGTCATTTGTGGTCGGGCTTTTTCATGCCTGAAGATATTGGTTGATTATCTCTAACAAGTTGAAACTGAGTCCCAAATAAGTAATAGTAGAAATATGAAACCCCCAAAAATGATGGCCCAGGCTTTCTGGTCTAGTTGACTGTAATTGCATTCAGTAGCAGTGATCGAACGAGAGGCATAAGCGATTGGGTCTCGAATTGCAGCTAGGCTGGTCGGTGAAGCATCTGTGGTGAGGACTAACGGCAATTCTGGGTTAAAAGGCTCAAGCACCCTGTCACTGCATAGTTCAGTTTTGATTTGGTGAAAAGATTTTTCACATTCTGGTGTCTATGTCCATTTCTGGTGTTTGCCTAGCAATCGTCGTAGAGGTGATGTGAAAGTCGACACATCTGAAAAGAAACGAGAGCAGTATGAAACCATTTCCAAAAAACTTCGTACTTCTTCAATGTTTGACGGACAAGGCATCTCTTTGATAGCTTGGATCTTGACTGGAAATTTGCTTATTTTATTGAATTCTACCGTTCGCCCGGAGAAAGTATTCAATTTTCTCTTTGAAGAATGAGCACTTTTGTTTGTTTATATGAAGGTCAAAGTCTGAGAGACATTGAAAGCAGACTTGAAGATTTCTCTTGCATTCCATGGAAGAACAGATTATATCATCAAAGTAAGTTTCGATTTTCGGAAGACCTTTCAAGATTAGCTTAAGAATTCTGTTGAATTTGGATGGTGCTGTATTGATTCCAAAACTTAGTCAATTGACCCGATAAGTAAACCGATGTGTAGACATTGTCTGGTCTGGATTATGCTGGAATCTTCGTCGACCCGGAGGTGTAAACAGGCTTTGTAGAGGTCCAGTTTGCAAAAGAAACGAGATTCTCAAAGGCTATCAAGTACTTAATCGATTTGTTTACTCCACACTTGTAGTCGACACAGAGTCGAACACCACCATCTGCTGTAGGAATCACAACCAGCGGTAACAGGAGTGATGATTCCATTGTTTTCGAGCATGTCCACAGTTCCTTGTTGACTTTGTCAATAAGAGGTTTTTGCTCCAGATCGAAGATGTAGGGGCATTGTAAAATTTGGAACACATCCAGTTTTTGGTTAAAAAATTGGAGCGGATTTCTCAAAGTTTTTTTAACAGAATTTACTTGAATTGTATGATTACTAATGGCCCATTAGTAATCATACAATTCAAGTAAATTCTGTTAAATGGGTCAAACTAATCATGAAAGTTTAAAATGGGTTAAACTAATCATAAGTACTAAATGGGTATGATCATTTCAGTGTCAAACTCGCACACTTGTATACCCAGGCCACGGATCCATTGTATTCTTAGAAGCGCATCATGACCTGCGGGGACAATGTGGAGGTCGCCTTTAAAACGTCCTCCCTTGTACATGATAGAGACTGAAACCTTCCCTTCTGGCGTAATAGTATCACTGGAGTACGAACGGAAAGCTAAGGTTGAATGTTTAATAGAGGTATGTTTAAGTTGAAGCAGTCAAAATTATCTTTAGCGAGGAGCAAAAATTTTGCTCCGCTAACCACTTCAAGACGTTGGGGCTTTCTATTTATTCTTACAGAAACCATATATTTGTCTGATTCGCCTCCAACTTCGAATAAATCAACAACGTCGATGTTCTGTTTCTGGTTCAACTTTATGTAAGCTGTAGTCGGAGGAATCATCACTGGAAAAGTTGCCGTCTCCTGATAATAAAGTATAGCTGTTGGTTGAATGCTTTTTCCGGAATTCCTTAACTTTGACATTAACGTAGTAAGGCACACCTTGGACACATGTCCACGTCTTGAACAGTCGTCACATTGAAGTTTGGATTTTTAAATACGGCAGCTTGCAGCAGTATGATTGCCCCTACCACATCGGAGATGGAGGCCTTTAATTTTGGGAGTGTAGAAATCAGGTCTTTCCTTCATTCATTGTTGTTTGCAGTGGTGAACGTTCAATATAGGAGAGTGATGTTTGAGGGTTGACGAACTCATCTGGACTTTTTGATTTTGTTGACATCGGAGTCAGTGTTAGAACTACTAAAACATGCATTTTGATGGAATTCTTTGCTTTTGTTCCTTGAAGCCTCAAGAGCAATAGTTTTCTCGAGAATTTTGCCGAACATAGCAGAATCTGACTGTAGTAACTGATCTCTAAGCCAGTTGTCTCTTAACCCTCTTATGAACAGCGCAAAGGAAATTATCAACAATTGAGATTGATTGATCACGTTTACTGTTCGTTACTCAACTCTAAGTTCACAATCCAGGAGATCACGTCTGAGGTTTGCCACGAACTCGGAAGTCGACTGGTTGTCTCTTTTGCTTTGTGTCAGTCAAGCGTTTCATTGTGTATTAGTTTGTAAAACGTTCTAAGTAGCTGGAAAATTTTCTTGATTGGCATTTTGAAGCATTCAAAAGGAGCTACATTTGAGATGATTGAAGATTGAGTAGTTTCTTGGTTTCTTCCGGTTGTCGAAATAATTTGTGTTTGAAATATACTAGACATTTCACGCACAAATTTGTGTTTGAAATATACTAGACATTTCACGTACAAGCTCTGTTTAGTTTAGAAAAGAATCTTTTTATTTCATTGAAAAACAAACAAAACCAAAACAAAACATATGATTTAAATAAAAAAGTATTATGTAGTAAAGTATGGATTATGGTAGAACATCAGGAATGTATATGTATGTAACACCTCCCCTTCTCATAGGTTAAGTCGCTCCACAGGTTTCTTTGTTACATACATATACATCCCTGATGTTCTACCATAATTCATACTGTACTACATAATACTTTATTTATTTATATCATATGTTATATTTTGGTTCTGTTTGTTTTTCAATGAAATAAAGAAGATACTTTTCTTAACTATAATAATTATTAATTTATTTTTGTCCATAAAAAAAACACGACAAAATGGCAACAGAGGTGAGTGAAAATATCTCGAACACCACACAAAACATTCAAATGATTAACTCGGCATTGATTGAACCATTCAATGAAAGATGTGAATCTTGGGAAACGTATAGGGAGAGGTTAGAAATATCATTTATGTATAACAACATTTCAGAAGATAGAAAAAAAATTACATTACTTCATTGCATTGGGGTAGAAACTTACAGTAAACTTAGGGATATTTTACATCCTGAATCACCTTTAATTAAAACCTACACAGTGATTGTTCAGATTCTAGACTCTCATTTTGCACCAAAACCAAATGAAGTGTCAGAAGCATTTAAGTTTCATTCTAGATAGGGATGTGTCGGTACCACTTTTTTCAAAGTCGGTACCGGTACCGGTTCTTGACAAGATCGGTTCTCGGTACCGGTACCATCGGTACCAAGTGTTTGTCAAAACGTGTTATATAATGTATTGTATCCTCAAACCTACAGACAATCTCTGTTGTATGTTACTGTTTTGAAAATGTTTAAATTTTCAAGTGCAAGTTTCACCAAGACATAAAATACTATCTCACTTATTAATTTAATTGTTTATCCTTCTGTAAACAGATAATATAAAAAATATATATACTATGTGAGCAAAAAAAAATCTAAGGTGAAAAATAACAGTTTACAAGTTTGTTTCCATTCATAATTTTCCAATTCCCATTGAAAATAACCCCATCCCAATTAATTTTAAAAATTAGAGTAAAAATCAATCAAGAACAAATTCCAAGGTGAAAAATAACAGTTTTCAAATTGGTTTCCATTCATAATCTTACAATTCCCAAAGAAAATAACCCCATTCCCATTAATTTTAAGTATTAGAGTAAAAAAAATCAATCAAGAGTCAAAAAATTTAAGATAAATTTCAAATCAAAAGTAATTTTAGAAAAATTATTGACCTTCAATAATAGTACGCCGTGGCAATTGCCATCGACGCAACGCCCGCGGCAATGTGCGGTGCAGTCGATCGTCTTTCGTGACTGGTAGTTACTCCCGCCAATTACTATGGGTACCGACATTTTGACGTCGGTTCTCGGTACCGGTTCTTTTGCCAAGAACCGGTGGTACCGAGAACCGACTTAAGGTACCGACACATCCCTAATTCTAGACATCAATATGAGGGTGAAAATGTCACTGAATTTTCATCAGACCTTAGGAAATTATCAAGACATTGTAATTTTGGCACATTTCTTCCAAAAGCTTTGCGTAATCAATTCATACTCAGTCTAAGGGATGACAGGATACAGACTAAGTTAATTACCTTAAGTGATAGTGGTTTAAGTTTTGAAAAAGCTCTAGACATGGCTCAAGTTATTGAGAAAGCTCAAAGTGATTCAATAAAAATACAGTCGATGGTAAAACATGAAAACAATTTACCAATCAATTTAAATGTTATGATCCAGAACAATTTTCAAAAACCTAGATCTAATACTAATGCTAAACAATGTTATCGTTGTGGAGAATTACATGAATACATGTCTGAATGCAAATACAAAAATACAATTTGTAACTTCTGCCACAAATCACGGCACCTATCAAAAGTTTGTTTTAAAAATCCTAATGCATCAATCAAACTTCCAAAACAAAAAAATAGGTTTAGACTTGAAAATTCTGCTCTGCATAACGTCAGGCAGGTAACAGATTCCATTGATGAACAAAGCCCAAATTTTTATCAACACTCTGGAACCAATTCTAATGAAATTTTTTACAATGACTCTAAGGTTATCGATATTTGTTCTATGAATTCCTCGGCAGATAAATTTAGAAAAATAATATTAAAAGTGAAAATAAATGGGAAATATATTCCATTTGAACTAGACACAGGAGCAGGGGTATCTTTAATGTCAAAAAATAATTTTTTCAAGTACTTTCCAAAACACAGACCTTTAATGAGTCCAGATATAGTGTTGAAAGATTTCAATAAAAATGAATTTGTTCCTTTGGGTAAAACCATTGTTCAGGTTTGTTACTGTAACCAAACCAAATATCTCCCATTATACATAGTGGAGGGTGAGCGTGATAAAATATTAGGCAGAGAATGGCTCAGATCAATTAAAATTAATTGGTCAGATATTAATAACGTTCATGGAACTAACTTAAATCATATGAAACATTCTGATCAAAAAATTCAAGATATATTAACTGAATTTAAATCCATCTTTGAACCAAAAGTTGGGGTTTTTAAAGGGGGAGAAGCTCATCTTAGTTTAAAACCTAACACTACACCGGTTTTCAAATAGGCCAGACCATTACCTTATGCTTTATTACCAAAAGTTAGTGAAGAAATTGACAGACTAGAAAAGGTGGGTATAATTACTAAGGTAAATCAGAGTTCGTGGGCTACACCAGTTGTTCCGATTATTAAGGCAAATGGGAATATTAGACTCTGCGGAGACTACAAAGTAACTATCAATCTTCATTTGGTCATACTGGAACACAACATGCCTCGCATTGATGATATTTTGGCAAGAATAGGCAACTCTACTAAATTTACAAAAATAGACATATCTGAAGCTTACCTACATATGCCAGTGAAGGAAGAATTTAGGGAATTGCTCTTAATCAACACCCACAAAGGTTTATACAAAGTAAATCGTCTTCCCTTTGGAATTGCAAGTGCACCTGCCATTTGGCAATCTGCAATGGAAAATATTCTACAAGGTATTGAGGGTGTTGATGTTTTCTTTGATGACGTCAAAATAATGGCACCTAGTGACGAAGAACATTTTAAAAGGCTTCGTGCAGTATTAAATCGGTTTAAAGACAATGATTTACATATAAATGTATCTAAATCACAGTTCCTTGTTTCTGAGATTGACTTCCTTGGTTATCATGTCTCATCAAAAGGAATAAGTAAAAGTAAACTCATAACTGAATCCATAAAAGACCTGAGAAGACCAAGTAATCTGAAGGAAGTTAGGCAAGTCCTCGGTTTAACGAGTTACTATCGAAAGTTTATTCCAAACTTAAGTGGAAAGTTGCAGGCTATTATCAACCTAACAAGAAATAATGTACCTTTTAATTGGACTGAAAAAATGCTTTTCAATTGGTGAAAGAAGAAATGATGTCTGATAATATTCTGTGCCATTTTGATCCACAACTTCCACTTATTCTAGCAACTGATGCTAGTCAATATGGTATTTCTGCGATCCTTTCACATATTTTCCCTGATGGTAGTGAAAGACCTGTTGCATTCGCATCCAAAACATTGTCTCATACGCAAAAACAATATAGTGTAATACAGAAAGAAGCTCTGGCAATCTACTTTGGAGTGAAACACTTTTTATGCCTATCTTTATGGGCGTCATTTTACACTGCTCACCGACCATAAACCACTGGTATCAATATTTGGACCGAAAAATGGAATACCACTCATGGCCGCAACAAGGCTACAACATTATGCAATATTCCTGCAGGCATTTTCCTTTGATATAAAATATAAATCAACTAAAGACAACAGTAATGCTGATGCACTTTCAAGACTACCAAAAAATTGAAGAAGCCGCTGTTCTCGACTCTGCCGATGTACATGAAATAGAACAAATCCATACCTTACCTGTCACAGCTGAAGAAATAGCTAAATACACTAAATCAGATCCAGAACTTAAAAATATTTATCAATCTCTAATTAGAGGAGAACCGATTCGTCACCCAATGTCATCAAATGAACAAGAGTGGTCGATACAGCTTGGATGTTTATTAAAAGGAAATCGAGTTGTGATTCCTATGCAACTTCATGCGAGAATCTTGAGGGAGCTTCATGAGGCTCATGTGGGAATAGTACGTATGAAAGGTCTAGCTCGCTCATATGTTTGGTGGCCAAAAATCGATACAGATATTGAAAACATGGCTTTAAATTGTTCAGGATGTCAACGAGTACAACGTGAACCACCCAAAGCACCAGTTCATCATTGGGAATACCCTTCAAGACCAATGCAAAGAATTCACGTTGATTTTGCTGGTCCATTTTATGGACATTACTTTCTCTTGATTGTGGATGCCTATAGCAAATGGCCAGAAATTGTTACACTCAAAAACATAAATTCGTACCAAACCATTGAAGCTTTGCGGAAATTCTTCGGATCATTTGGAATCCCGGATATACTAGTATCAGAAAATGGAAAGCAGTTTATTTCTTGTGAGTTTCAACGATTTCTAAATGCAAATGGAATCAGACACAAAAGATCTGCTCCTTACCACCCTGCTGCGAATGGACATTTAGAACGTTACGTGCAAGACTTAAAGGATTCTATCAGGGCTATGCAGTTTGAGGAAGGCTCTATTGAATTGAAGCCACAGAGGTATTTAATGGCCTATTGAAGAGCACCAAATAGTACGACTGGACAGTCACCTTCACATCTTTTTATTGGTCGTCAAATTCGATCAAAACTTGACCTGATGTATCCGAACCTCTCACTAAAAATGAACCAAAAGTATGACTCAGAAATGAATTCCAACAATCAAAGAACATTTACAGCTCAAGATCCTGTTGCATACAGAACATACGGTAATGATAGCAAATGGGGTTTTGGGAAAATAGTTAGACAAGAAGGTCCAAGAAATTTCAAGATATTAACAAATAATGGCATAATAATACGACGTCACTTGGACCAAATAAGACGTTCAGGACGTGGCTTGTGTGAATCTTCATTCCAGGACAATCTGATCGAACATGGCGAAACACAATCAGCAAACGTCGAAGATGGCAGGGAGGAACATAGAGATAGTATTTACTCCAAGAATCAAGAATCCGACCCACCAAATTACATTGCACCAGATGATCAAGTGGACCCGACCCCATCTGATACCATCTTAAGACGATTGACAAGACAAAAGAGGCCAGTGGAGCGACTTAACCTATGAGAAGGGGAGGTGTTGCATACATATACATCCCTGATGTTCTACCATAATTCATACTGTACTACATAATACTTTATTTATTTATATCATATGTTATATTTTGGTTCTGTTTGTTTTTCAATGAAATAAAGAAGATACTTTTCTTAACTATAATAATTATTCATTTTTTTTGTCCATAAAAAAACACCACAGTTTCTCATTGAATGTGGATAGAAGCATGGCAAATTGTTGTACACCCATTCCTTTTGTTAAAGTTTAATGAATCTATATATAAAATGCTTTGATTTTAAACTAAAATTGTTTACTTTGTTTACCTCTACACCAACTAATGTGATTCTAAATTATTAATAAAATAGAAAATAATTGTACAAATTACACACATGTAAACTTGTATCAGTTATATAGAAGTGTATTTAAAAAAATAGAAAAAACATATAATAATAATAACATGCTAATATATGACATTTCACTCTTTTGTGGTAAAGTCATCACACAGATTACCTTTACAAGATGTAGGATTGTATACTTTTCAAAGGTAGCAACACAATTTCTTCTTCAGTATCTATAGTCAATCAATATTTTAACCCAACATAATATAAATTTGATTTTTTTTCTGAGATTTATTCTCCGAATAAATTATGCCCTTTTTATTACAAAAAAGTCACCAATTGATTTGTTGGTTGGATTGTATGTTGTGTAGGCTAACATCCGACTATTTCAACTGAAGCAAATATTTTACACATTCTAATTGTTTCTTATTTCCAAAATTTAATGCTGCAGACCAGGTGAGTCCTCTAGTTTTTATTTAAAAAGTTCTTGTTTGAATAGTTTTCAACAACATACTAGGCCTTCCCCTTAATGGGATAAACATCAATTTATGTTCTTAAGAGGAGGCTAAAGGCAATTCGGTGTTGCTCTCGCAGTCGAGAAACGTACTAAAATTACTCCGCGATAATCAGAAAAAGTAGTGTGACGCAGTAAATATCCAGTTATTCTAAAATTATGGATTAACTAGCATATAAAGTACTATTTTCTACTTTTTAAGTCCAAAATATAGCTACAGAGGCTGATATAATGTCGTCGCTCATTTATATAAGTGTTCAAATAGTAAAGAATGTAGTAAATATTCCTCCGCGGGGTCGACGATCAGCGCGTGTAAACGTTCACACGGTCGTATTTTCTGGCGACATATTTTAATTTAGAGAAAATAATTTTATTGCACCTTGAAGACAAATAAATTCAACACTAGGTTCGTGAAGTACATTTTTCATTTTCTTTCTACATTCTGAGTTACATGGGGTTAGTAGTAAAAAATGTGACTCAAACAGCTAATTGGGGTTAGCCTTAATTTAAATTTTGGAACCTGGATAATTCGACCTTGTATAATTCGAAATCTTCTTTAATTCGAATATTTTTTATAGTCCCTAGCATTTTGTATCTAAACAATGCTAAAAAATCGTGGATAAATCAAATTTTATTTTGGATAATTCAAATTTTTTAAGTGCCAAATTAAGGTACCGGTACATTAATTTCATTCCTCGACTGAAAATACAAAATAAAAATTCACTGGAAAACACGTTATACTACGACTTTAAAAAAAAAAATGAACGCCAGACCTATGGCGTGTCAGGTTACGGTCAAATGACTAATCCCTCCCCCTCCCGCCCTTCCCCAAGATCGCTTGTAACTCGACAACCACAGAAAACTAAAACAGTACAGAACGCTGACTGGATTCGGAAAAGGGTTGCGATCGCCGTGGCAGCGCCACTAGTCTTTTCGCGCTTGATTCTGTGTAGAGCGGCTCCGGCAGACGAGCCATGCGCCAGACCTGATGCGCAGTTTTCTGCGTCGACACGAAGGCTACTCAACACTGCCAAACTAACTTCCGAATTCCAGTGCAGTATTCCGTTGTTATCGGTCGTCCTTCAAATAAAGTGTTTTTTTTTTTCATTTGTGCAGTGTCTTGTTTTTAAGTGTTTAAAAATTTGTACGTAACATTAAGTAAGTGTAGTGATCATGTCGACAAAATCTCGGACCTATAAAACACTCACTTCAGCAGAAAGTCAATAAGCGTGCAATTGTCAGTGTTACACGAAGTTAAGTTGGTAGCCTGTATCAAGTTCAGGAGTAGCAGAACGTACTGTAATTTAAAGGGTAGTGAAGAAATGTTTCTTTGTGTTATCGTACGTCGTACGTTGTTTATACTGTAAGGTAGTTATTTCTGTTTTATGATTACAGTTTTTGAACCCTTATAATTAGTGTTAGTTGATGAATTTATTCTTTTAGAGTGTCAATGTAATAAAGAGGTTAAATTCACAATGTGAAGTTTTAATGTTTTGGCCCCATTCTTGAGAACTTCTTTAATTCGAATTTATGGATAGTTCAAAGTTTTTAACTGGTCCCTTGAGGTTCGAATTATCCAGGTTCCACTGTATTTCAGCTCAGAAAATCAACTAGCTAAAACCCACTATTTGAACTCTAACGCAAATTACTCTTGTATTTTTTATATCGGAAAAATAAAACATGCATATTGAAAGGAATTTATTTAATTTCATTTTGATTTGTAGCTTATAGTCGTACGTTGAAAAATAACGTCAGGATATGGTATTGCGCGATGTTGTAACCCATGAAAAACATGACAACACCCTTGTGTGCGGGGATGCATTCCGACTAAAGTTTTCGATCGAAAATGAAAATATTATATATCAAATTTAAGAGGAGAAAAACCCCTACAAAATATTATCATTTGGTTCCAAGATTATAAGAAAGGTAAATAAGTGATTACATCTAAATTTAAGCCGATGATTTTTAAGTGATTCTTAATTAGGTAAATTGGACTATGCAAATTCAGAGGCTGATTACTCCTATGTTTTTCGTATAATCGTAATTAATGTGGTATTTTTTTGTATAATTTGTTCTCCTCTTCAATTTGATATATTTCGTTTTGATTTTTGATCGAAAATTATGGGCGAAAAGCGTTCCCAAACACAAGGGTGTCATGATTTTCGCGGGTTTCAACATCGGGCGAAAACATATCCTGACGTTATTTTTCAACGTACGACAATTTGCATTAGAGTTCAAATAGTGGGTTTTAGCTAGTTGATATTTTGAGCTGAAATAACTCAGAATGTAAAAAGAAAATGAAAAATGTACTTCACGAACCTAGTGTTGAATTTATTTGTCTTCAAGGTGCAATAAAATTAATTTCTCTAAATTAAAATATATGTCGCCGGAAAAAGCGACCGCTTCATCGTTTACACGCACTAATCGCCGACCCCGCGGAGGAATATTTACTACATTCATTACTGTTTGAACACTTATTTAATGAGCGACGACATTATATCAGTCTCTGATGCTATATTTTGGACATAAAAGTGGAAAACAGTACTTTATATTCTAGTTAAGACCATAATTTTAGAATAACTAGATATTTACTACGTCACACTACTTTTTCCGATTAGCATAGCGGAGTAATTTTAGTACGTATCTCGACCGCGAGGGCAACACTGAATTGCCTTTAGCCTCCTCTTAAGAACACATTAGAGGAAACTTCATAAATATTTTTTTTAAAGAACCTCATAGTTTCACTTGGAACAGAGTTTTGTAAAATATGATAGCATTTTTGCTATGATAACATTCTTGCTACCAGTGGTGGCATTTTTCAGCCAGATTATGTCGGTAGGATAATTTAAGTAGGGGGAGGGTCCAAAAAGCGATGAAGAAATTTATGGACAGCCCCTCATGACTCAGCTCAAAGAAATTGATGAAATATAAAATCACTAACCTTTGTTGATAACCTCTTAATTTAAATTTTCTTTATTTTTCAGAGGTTGATGTCAGCTGATGATGAATCTAATAAAGCTGTAACTCAAGAAGTTAATATACTCGTATCCTTGTTTAGGAATTATTTAGTTTCTTACATTTTTTAGTTTTTAAAATAGCGGTTCAATGCAAAGTTGTACAAATACAGTCTATTACAGAAGAGTTAAGATGAGAATAATAACATTGGTTAGACATATTTGTAATAATATCAAAACAATTCAGAAACCAAAATGTTCAGCACAAAACATTTCCTCACTAGTAAGTAATGCTCAAATACGTACAATTAAAGAAATTAAATTTCATCTTTTAGCGAATTTCCTTAGAAATAAGCTATTACCGTCGTTTTAACAGAATGGACAAAAAATATCCGTTCAGGGTAACCTCAGCAAACATATTAATATTTATTATTTATTTATTTATTTAAATAAAAAGAGGGTAGTGTCCTCTTTTTACCTTGCATTTGCCCCCCACATGGGCATCAGGCCTGTGCGTGGAAGTTATCAAGCAAACCCAAGGAGTGAGCCGGTACAGTACAAGGATGATCAATACTGCTAAAAGTATGCGGCATCATCGGAACTCGATCCTGTGACGCTGTCGCCACAGAACTGGGGCCGAGTGCGCTACCAACTGCGCCACCGACTCACTAAATATATTTATATTAATTTATATTAATTGATATTGATTTATATTGATTGATTTATTTTATATACATTTATATCAATTGATACCGTACCTTTTTATGTCTACTTTCTGGATATCAAGTGAGTTTATGGCGGAAATGCATTTTTACGTGCAGAAATCACGATTTGTTTCAAAATTTAACATGGGCTTATATGGGGAATAGAATTTTCATTTTTTGAGTGTCTGTTAGCACGATAACTCTTGTCAAAATCGTCCGATCCTAACAAAATTTAGTACACATGTAAAACTCGGTTCTCTTGGACGAGTTTGTAAACTGGCCAGATCGATACATCCAAAGTGGGGTAAAGGCTGCTTTTACTCCCAAAATATGGGTTTTTTGGCTTTTTCAAATTGAAAATTAAAGTAATCGAACTATTGTTTTCACCATTGGATTCTGCTCGAATAACATTCATTAAATCTTTTGCAGGATTTGTGTTCTTTGGTTACATAAAACAACATCCTCCTATTTTAAGGGTTTTTGCGATGTTCCTTTGTTCTTAACCTTACTACAATTCAGCAAGAAAATTTGATTTTTTACATGGAAAAAGGTCCTACTTTTCCTACTTTTTGCCAAAAAAGTCCTACTTTTCCTACTTTTTCGCTTCCAAAAACCACTTGGGGGCCTGACGTGACGATTGATTACAGTTATCAATCAAACCCAAGGAGTGAGCCGGTACAGTACAAGGATGAACAATACTGCTAAAAGTACCGCAGCAAGGAGGGTCATTGCCTCCTTGGGGATTTTGCAATCTGATGCAGTAACTATTGCTAATAGTTGCTGTTGGCTCAATGAACATTGTGTGTCAGCAGTCGCAATGATTTTAGGTTTCAAAATGAAGCCCCTGTGTGTGCTGCACCAGTGGCCAACTACAATTGACACCATGGGCATATCAGGTTGAACCAGGCAAAACTACGTCCATCGTCGGGATGCTACCAATACTGATGGAAGTGCATTTAATGACGGCAGAGTGACTATTTTCCCAGCAACATGCGACGGAAGTCCGTGCCATATGCATGAGTACGCTCAGGATGCAGTTGAATGTTCGTCGTTATGGTATACTTAATTTGTTTATTACGTTCATGTGCAATCCAAATTGGTCAGAAATTCTACAAGAATCATTTCCTGCTGGCCAATCTCCCATTGATCAGCATATTACCACAAGAATTTTCAAAAGAAAATCAAAGTTACTCATGGATTTTATTGTTAAGCATTGCAAGTCCGGCGAGACGCATTGTTGAATGTATTTAGTAGAATGGCAAAAACGCGGGTTACCACAAGCACACATCCTTATTTGGTTGGTCGAGGGGATAAAACCGAATGAAATCGATTATGTGATATGAGCTAATATAATGAAGAATATCCATTCAGCTAAAAGTCAGCTCAGTAATTATTGTGTTGCGGAGCATTAACTCACTACGTATTTGTAATGACACTCAGCTGACGGTGAAAAAATTAATGAATAACATAACTGAGGCAACGATTTCGCAAGGAAACTACAAAAGTGAATACGTTTTTATTCCACGTATCCAAATGATTCCAAACTAAACGCCCTTTGACTTTAAGTGGTAACAATTTCCAGCAGCTTGCATTTGCAATGTCCGCATTAAATGGACAGTCGTTGAATGTTTGTGGCAACAACCTTGAAAATCCATGATTTTCACAAGGCCAATTGTATGTTGCCTGTTCCCGTGTCGGAACACTTAAAAAATTAACAATGTTGCATATTAAAAAAGCTTTAGAATAAATACTATGTTGTTGTTGTGACTATTTTGATATTTATTCTAACTAAAACAAATTATTCATAAAGAAGACAGGACAACGTCTGTCGGGTCAGCTAGTATATATATATATATATATATATATATATATATATATATATATATATAAGCCAAAAACCATTGACTGACTGATCACAGTTTTTCAAAAACTATAAGGCTTAGAGCCATGAAACTTGGCACAAATATTCTTTAGAGGCTCTAGATGCATACTAAGAAAGGATTTTGCAATCTGTTCTCTCAAAAGCCCTAAATATAATATATTAAAAAATTCAAAATGGCGGCCATTTTTAGCTTTCACATCTTACTATCTCAAAAACTACAACACTTTGGGCTATGCAACTTGGCACAATTTATAGGCTTTAGATACCAAAAAATAAAGGTTTTAAAAATGTTTTTTCTCAGACGGCTAAAATAGAGAATTTAAAAAATAAAAATGGCGGCCATTTCAGTTTTCAAAACTATAAATGGGAGTACTGTAGAATATTTTCAGGGGATAGAAAAGGTACGAGATCCAATCTACTACAAGAATAAAATGTAAACATTTATTAAAAGGATTTTTTTGGGGAAGTGGGTTTTTGGCCAAGACATTTACCGTCTACTTTTTTACAGTTTTCGGTTTATTTTGAAAAACGTTGGAAATTCAGATTGATATTGAGTCGAAAATCCATCCTTAACGTCTTTTTTCTTTTACGTCTTGGGTCGTCCAGGTTCTCTGTGTATTGGGAAATAGGGGGAAGCTAATTAATACCATTTGTTAAACATTAGGGAAACATTTTTAAAGAAAACGTTACACCTTCTCATTTGCATATAGGGTTGAATTAACAGCTGCACTTTAAGGGTGTAAGCAAGCCCATGGCCCAAATAAATCGGTCAATTTGTTAATTTCATATGATGAAAATTTCATATGAGAACTGGTTCCCCCAATGGTAATAGATGTTTCAGCAAACTGAATACTCAAATTAATTCTAGTTTTTGAATAAATTAATTAAGAGGAAGCTATAGGCAATTCGGTGTCGCCCTCGCGGTCAAGATACGAACTAAAATTACTCCGCGATAATAATCGGAAAAAGTAGTGTGACGTAGTAAATATACAATTATTCTAAAATTATGGTATTAACTAGCATATAAAGTACTATTTTCTACTTTTTTAAGTCCAAAATATAGCTACAGAGGCTGATATAATGTCGTCGCTCATTTATATGTGTTCAAACAGAAAAGAATGAAGTAAATATTCCTCCGCGGGGTTGACGATCAGCGCGTGTAAACGTTCACGCGGTCGCATTTTCCGGCAACATATTTTAATTTAGAGAAAATAATTTTATTGCACCTTGAAGACAAATAAATTCAACACTAGGTTCGTGAAGTACATTTTTCATTTTCTTTCTACATTCTGAATTATTTTAGCTCAAAAAATCAACTAGCTAAAACCCACTATTTGAACTCTAACGCAAATTACTCTTGTATTTGTTAAGATATCGGAAAAATAAAAAATGCATATTGAAAGGAATTTATTTCTTTTCATTTTGATATGTAGCTTATTGTCGTACGTTGAAAAATAACGTCAGGATATGGTATTGTGCGATGTTGTAACCCGCGAAAATCATGAAAACACCCTTGTGTGTGGGGACGCATTCCGACTAAAGATTTTGATCAAAAAAAAAACATTATATATCAAATTAAAGAGGAGAAAAAATCCTACAAAATATTACCGTTTGGTTCCAAGATTATAAGAAAGGTAAATGAGTAATTATACCTAAAGTTCAGCCGATGATTTTTAAGATATTGTTAAATAGGTAAATTGGACTATGCGAATTCAGAGGCTGATTACTCCTAATTTTTTCGTATGATCGTAATTAAAGTGGTATTGTTTTGTAGAATTTGTTCTCCTCTTCAATTTGATATATTTTGTTTTGATTTTTGATTGAAAATTATGGACGAAAAGCGTTCCCAAACACAAGAGCGTTGTCATGATTTTCGCGGGTTTCAACATCGCATGAAACCATAGCCTGACGTTATTTTTCAACGTACGACAATAAGCTACGTATCAAAATGAAAAGAAAAAAAAATCCTTTTAATATGCATTTTTTCCGATTTCTTAACTAATATAAGAGTAATATGCGTTACAGTTCAAATAGTGGGTTTTAGCTAGTTGATATTTTGAGCTGAAATAACTCAGAATGTAAAAAGAAAATGAAAAATGTACTTCACAAACCTAGTGTTGAATTTATTCGTCTTCAAGGTGCAATAAAATTAATTTCTCTAAATTAAAACATGTCGCCGGAAAATGCGACCGCGTGAACATTTACACGCACTGATCGCCAACCCCGCGGAGGAATATTTACTACATTCATTACTGTTTGAACACATATTTAATGAGCGACGACATTATATCGGTCTCTGAAGCTATATTTTGGACCTAAAAGTGGAAAAGAGTACTTTATATGGTGGTTAAGACCCTAACTTTAGAATAACTGGATATTTACTACGTCACACTACTTTTTCTGATTATCATCGCGGAGTAATTTTAGTGTGTATCTTGACTGCGAGGGTGACACCGAATTGCCTTTAGCCTCTTCTTAAGATGCAAATTAAAAAAACACCCTGTATAATAGATTTAGTGCAGTATAAGTCTAAATTATTTAATCGTAATCTGAATAGGTCGCTTGGCTGAATTATTTTCATAACCTTGATTTGATAATTTTCAGTCTTAATTTGTCCACTTGTTTTTCCTTATCCTTGATGACAGAAGCAACTTGCAGGTCACCCTCACATCTTACAGTTTTTCTCTGCTGCCTTCATCGATAAGAACCAGTCAGGACACGGCATGGCAGAATACTTAATTCTTACTGAGCTCTGCATTGGTGAGTATTAAGTCAACTAAATAAGTTAAGTCTTATGGTTAGCCCTTGATAATCTAACAGTAATTGGACGGGGAGGGTGTCTGAAAATCAAAAATGTCACATTATCAAAAATTATAAAAATATAACCTATGAGTTCAAAAAAGACGACTTGCGATGTTTATCATGGTTCTGACTTTTAGGGGTCAAAGTTCACTTTTGTTGGTTTTTGCCTCTGATCACTATTTAAATTTATTCTAAAATCCCTTTTTCTGTCAGTGATTGTGTCAAACAATGAGGACGGCGACCGGTTTCGACCCTACAAATGGGTCATCCTCAGGGCATTGAAGGACGATAAATCACTCCGAAGAGGTCATCAACGACGACCGAGGTCCGATAGACACAACGACAGCGGCGAGCGGCGACAGTCTTGACTTGTGATGCAACATACGCGAACCCGCCATGCCGTGGACTGTTTTTTGTTTGTGGCCACATGTGTTAAATTAAAAATGTTTTTAAGTGTTTATGTATTAAATGTTTTTATGGAGTTTTTAAGACACATGACGACCTCTTCGGAGTGATTTATCATCCTTCAACGCCCTGAGGATGACCCCTTTGTAGGATCGAAACTGGTCGCCGTGCTCATCGGTTGACATGATCACTGACGGAATAAGGTATTTTAACC